>JANRGV010000057.1:2686639-2699699 GCA_024734035.1 Alethe castanea | reverse complement strand
TTTTTTTTTTTTTTTTTTTTTTTTTTGTCCAGGAAAGTGGTTTTTCTTCCACAGCATTGGAAATGTCACCTCAAATTGTCACATGAAGTTAAAATTGCTCCTGAGCCAAATGCTCCTGTATGTAGTTGCAAACAGAGACTCCCCCAGGTGACTTTAGGAGCTGTGGTTTCCTCCTCTGTAAGTGTTCAGATACGAGCTTTGCCTCTGGAGCTGAACAGAAAGCCAGTACTGAGCATATGCTGTCCTACTCATATGCACATGTAACTTGATATTAGCATGATCCATACCCACAGTGATACTACTAAAAAATCATCTGAGTCTAAATATAAATATAGAATAAATATAGAATTATATAAATATAGTGCTGGAACAAGATCTATGCATCTCCCTTTATAAGTAGCTTTAGTAAGAGACTCCCCTCTCTGGGTGCAGATGCAATATTGACAATGAATTGCATTCAGTGATGCTATTAACCCACTACTATGAAAATGAAATATAAAAACATTCGTAAGTGCTTTGGAAAATCTACAATGAGCTAATAATATTTTTTTAAAAAAAATATGAAATACAGAAAGTAAAATTTTATAGATATGAAAGCCAATGTTCCAATAGCATTAGTAGTTCATTTGAATTTCTTATCCGTAATATTGACTAGTCAAGCTTTATCTCATTAAATGAATGGTCTGCTGCCTTTCAGTTCATATTAAATTTATTTACTAAAGAACACAAGACAGACTTAGCAGTTACAGCAAGGAGCCATAGTTAGCCAGGCCACCCTGTGAAACCATTGGATTTTTATAAATAAAACCAAAGAAACAGAACACCAAGCTCAAAGAAATCATTTCATGCACTGAAAAATATCATTTCTTCATAATACAGTTGCAGAGGAGGAGCAGAGGAGTAATAAATGTAGTCAGGTTTCCAACAAGGAAATTAATCACAAATTGTACCCTAAATGAGTGGTCCAGTGCAGTCCAGAACACTGCTCTAGTTTTTGGCATTTGATGGTGCTGTGTTCATGCCCTAGTCCTGCTCATGATGACTTGGGGCTGAACTAAATGGTCTGAAATTATTACCTCATTTCAGGAGGGACTTTTTTCACCTCTTCAGAGTCCAGCCTATTTGCTTTTATAAGGCATTTAAACACCTTCTATAATGCAGGTATAGCTGCCTGGTGTCCAAAAACAGGTAAAATGGAATTTGACATCGTTTATCTGTTGGGCATTTTCAAAACAAAGGACTTCTGCTAAGCTTTACACAGCAGATCTCACCAGGAAGCTTTGGAATTGCTTCTCCCTCACATTCTTTCCACAAAAAGATCCCAGATGCTACGACCTGTGCAGAACACAAAATGCCATTGTTGCAGCCCATTTACAAGTTTGCAACATTTGCAAACAGCTTCCAAAGCACCCTGCAGGAACTGGCTCTTTTTTCTACATCATCTTGCAAATAAACCAAAGAAAAGCCCACAAAAAAAGTGGGAATGAGAGCTCAGGGCAGAGCAGCTTCTCCACTCAGGTGTGCCTGGGCTCATCCTGGCACCTTGGCACCACTTCATATGAAAACTAACTAGGGACATCAGCTTGTCAGGGACTGAACTAGCTCATGCCTCAAATGCTGATATAAAAGAGTTTTGCCCATTATAACAAAAGCTGTATAAAGAAGCTACGACCAAAGAAGCCCCTCTGAAGATACCTGACTAGAACTTTGAGATAAGTGAAACCTATCCTGACAGGCTTGACTTTCATTGAACTATTTTTTAAAACGTGGACGGGTTCAAAGATCACTTTTTAGATCAGGTAGAGGGTATTTCTAAGTTCATCTCCTGAACCTCTGACACACCCTTTAAGTCACTTTCCTAGCACTCAAAACCACTGTTAACTCTGCCCTCTTGTAATTACTGGGCAGCCACTGCCTCAGGATAAATCTAACAGAATTTTTCTGCCCTGTTGTATTAAAACTTACCTATCAACCCTCTGCACAGCTTTAGCTCTCCCTAAATATGTACCTGGGAGGAAATTTCTGAGCAGGAATTGCATTTTGCAAAATGATTAAAGTTACCAAACATCCATAAAAAGTTGCTGTTGTAGACACCATTTTTTTGAAAGTCTGCTTAATTTATGAGAGGTGGAAGGTTTATTGCCATTTAGAGTCTACAGTGATGCAGCAATTTAACATTTTGCTGAGGCTGTACACAGCTGCTGCCTCATTTATGAATTTTACATGTTTTTAAATTGCCACGTTTGCAACTGGGGGCATCTGCATGCTGGGAAGGGTGGAGGGAAACAGATTCTCCTTACTGTTCACTGCCCTGCTGTTAAAATGTCGAGCAGTTCATGTTCCTTCTAACAAAGCTGTGAACATGCAGTGAGCTCCAACACAGAGAACATCCCTCTCTCTTGTCCTGCCATCAGGTATTACAAGAAGACCTTGCACTCTCTTCTTCACAGGCTCCCTTCAGATACTCATTTATTAATGAGAAGCCCCCCCTTAATGAAATTAAAGTCTCTGTGATATTGTCAGGTGAAAGGTAATATTCTCACTCTTCACTTGCACCTACTGCCTGGTGGGAATTGGCAACCCTGCAGAACATCAGGCAATGAAAGCATCGTTCCACATTTAGGGAGGTGTACATCAAAAGCTGAGCTCTTCCAGCCCAAGCTTTTGACCCTGCATGCAGGTCAGTTCCTTCCTCACTGGGAGGAAAATTCACCCTGACCCTTCCACAGACTCGGACAGAGACCTGGACAGCTCCAAAAAAACAGCAATTACAGCTGCCAACACTGCGTTAAAGAAAGACAACAGCAATTGGAATTGAGTCAATGTAAACAACGGACATGGAAAATGGACAAACACCTCTTTGCAAAATGTTTTTCTTATTATTTATTGCTTTAGAAGGTTTATTCCCATCTGCAAATTGAGCCATGAGATTGGACATAAAGTATCTCGATCACCATCTACACCCCTACAGCTTCTCTCCATACAATTTGCAGCTTGTTAACAATTTAGGTTCTGACAAGCATGTGCTCATCAGAGCCAAGCACTGAAATTTCCAGGTCACACTCTTGTAGAGTGCAGACCTCCATGCTAAGAGCTGTGCAGTAGAGTACAGAGGTGCTTTACCTATCTGCCTATCCTGCTGTCATCAATAATTCCTTTAGCTTGTGTTAGTTGTATTTTTGTTTTTTTTTTCATTTTACCAAGCTAGGCTTGTTTATAACTGAAAACTGATTAAAGACATTTTGATTTTTCTTTAAAAAAATCCAGCGTCTCCTCCTTATAATTTTCCAGCTTAATTGAATACTATTTTGTGTTCATGATGTAGTTTTAAAAATCCCTCAAAAACCCCAACCCAAAACTTTAAAAGTTCTTTTCATTACTTCTGAATTTCTTTTGCAACAGGCAGTGTTTTATCTATGGAGAAGACTGGAGTTCCTGTCAATTGTAATAAAATCCAAATGCTTCTTAATAAATGAAGTCAAAGGGAGCCACAACAATGAAGAGTTAGAGATTAGCAGCAGTAATCATGGACTAATTGAAATAATAATCTATTAACTGGTGTTTTGGCAATTCTTGCAGACATGGGGAGCTATAAGTAACCAGAGCTGGCATTACTATCCTATAGATTTTGCCTCAATGAAATCTTTGCTTTACCAGGAAGAGACCTCACTCTTTCCTTTTCTGTGAGAAACTAAATGCCAGTGATTAGTATTTTGTATAGGTTTCACAACCAGGGGCACAGTTCATGTGAAAGAACTACAAAATAGCTACTTTAAAAAACCATGTCTTTGCTATTCAGCTGTGACAGACACAGAGATGTAAACTCTTGCTCTGTAAGCAAATTATTTTGTTGTCTTAGTTCATTTCCAGGGTAAGTAAATATCATATCATATCATTAAAACAGAGCACATATAAGTAATTAAGTAAATGTTAATAGAGTGAGCATTAGTATGTCCACTTCAAAAAGCAGCTACAGGGAGTGTTTGCAGAGGTCACTCCTTCTGGGGGTGCCCAACAGTGTCAGGGCTTTCCTGTTTACAGCACAGGGTGATTTATTCTGTAAGGGATGCACTTGCCATTGCAGAGTCCCCTGCAATGCAGAAAACACTTCTGACACTTGATAGAAACTCAGAATCTGCCTTTCCTTTCCCACAAAAGGATGAGGATGTTTGAAGATGTTTGAAGAACAGATATAGCCAATGCCCCCAGCCCTGCAACCAGTCCATACCCAAAAAATTCACTGCAAAAATCTGTTCACCTGGGTGAGACATGGGACCTGTTCACTAATGCAGCTGATACCACAGAAGAAAGACTTGGCAGAACTTAACTCTTCAAAAATAAACAATATTTGGAAAGAAAAACCAGGGGAAATTGCTAACATTTGCCTCAATAATTCTAGAAAGGGACTGAGCAGCAGCACAAGTTGTCCTGCAGAATGTTTGTGCCAGAGCTGACAATCTTGCAGCCTAAATCTGTAGGCTGGAGCAGTATGTGATGCAAATGTTGTACATCATAAAAATCAATGGTTCTTTTGCTAAGTGGTCAATATTCATTTAACTTTAGCATTGTTTAATTCAATGTATCAATTAAAGATAGTGTAATGTCTATTTGGTCCCAAGCTGCTGTTTCTGTTTGTCGTTACCTCATCTGTTTGATATCACTCATGTCTTTAAATCTCTGCTCTTTTGTCCCCTTGCATAACTCAAGGACAGAAGTAATTGACATGAAACTTTTAAAAATTAATTTCACCGTGTATGCCACTAACAGAGAGTGCAAGTCCTCAGAATCATTTATAACTTCATGGTGATTGGCCCTGACAAAACAATACCTTAAAAACTTACAAAAGTAAATTATGGTCCAGGCAAATGGCTGGATGTGAGCTGGGCTCAAGGCTTGGAGCGCAGCCAGGCAAAAACAAAGTAATGCGCTTTTGATATTAATAACAGAGATGATATTGATCCACAAGCCAGTGTCACTTCTGTGCTCAGGCAAGGAGATTGCTTCAGGCATTTAGCCCACTGAAAGCCACTTTCCATGTAGGCCATTTAATTCTGTGAGTCTTTAATTATATGTAATGGAACCTAGTTAAAGGGCCAGATAACTATTTACTCATCTTGGATATGGGCTGTGATTCAGGAAGCTGTCAAAAAGGTATATAACTCAATTCTTAGATTTCAAAAGGAGCTGTCTTTTTGTATGTTTATTTCATCTGTGTATTTCTTTGGCTCAGAGCCTGCTGGGAATTTGTAGGTACATGGACTCAAATTATAGGATGATATTTTTCAGAAGACCTGAAGCTAATCTTTTAATCTTCTTTTTTTTTTTTGTTTTTTTTTTTTGTTTGTTTGTTTGTTTGTTTTTGTTTTTTGTAAATGTCTGGTTTTTTTGTTCCCCACACTATAAAATCAGCAATTGGGAAGAGTCAAAATCTCAGGCTCTCATGCTAAAACAGTGTGCTCTAGTAAAGAGACAGTTCAGATCTGCAGTTTGAAAACACCTTTTGTCACATGTTTGCACACACCTGAAAATGTGTTCCTTATGTTCAAACAAAAGTGATCTGATTTACATAAATAAATTACCTGCCTAAAATCTACTAGAAGAGGTTGTCCCTTAAATTTTTTTCCCCTGAGAAGGATATTGAGGAGTGCCAGGGATTGCTCATATTCTTGCTATATCCTTACCTGCTTAGAGTTCAGAATTTTTTAGGGCTACAGGAAGGGGAATGGAGCATATATGGGACTGCACCAAGGGAAAATTTGGGTAACCAGTAATAATGAAGGTCTGCTGCAAAACTGTGCTTCTAATTTTGTTTCTACTTCAAGCTCCAAGCTCAAAAGTAGCAACAATTTATGTATTAAATGTATGAAAATACTGCACAACAGCAAGGGCAAGACAAAGGTAATTGAGCAGTCAGCAGCTTTGGACAGCTTCTCTGTTGAGCTGATTCTACATGGAAACCTTTCAGCTCCTCTTCCAGTGTGAAGGCTAAGTCCAGCTCTTGAAGATAGTGAAAATACAAGTCCACCAACTTTTATTTAAGAGACTGAAAGTTATAAATCTTGCCATGTGGTGGTGGTATATTATTGTCATTCTGTATATTCTTGGGGTCAGAGATAAGAAGACAGAAACAATCAAGATTTCTGAGAAATGACTAATTGTTTTTTGTTGGTCTAATGCCTAATTCAAACTTTCAGGAGGCTACAAGAAAGGGAATGTGCTGATTTGCCTGGAGAGCACCCCTGCTACCTCTCTCAAAATGGATATATTGGTACAAAGTGAGCAAAACAGCAAAAGACAAAACTTGTCAGAAAACAGTAAACAACAAAACCACTGTGCTGCAAATGCTGGCAACCAAGCATCCGCAAACATCCTGTCTGCAGTCAACATTCATTCAATTTAATAAGAGCAGTTGGGAAGGAGAAAGGCAAAAATGATTTGGTGCTAAGCCAGCAGACATTTTTTCCTTCTGTAATTTCTCACATTTCTCTCATAATTTCAGAAAATAAGCAAGACTGGCCACTTGCCTACTTTGGTTAGAGATGTTTGGAAACCCTCTTGTATTCTTTCCTGTTTTTTACTGGGAACCTCCCAAACGAAAGAGTTAACTCACTTTCTATATTAAATATTTACATAAAAATGCTCAGGAAGGTGTGTGTAAATTATAAATAATGTAAAGCAGGACTGGTCTTGGTTAGAGCTAAGAGACCCAAATTGTATCATCATAATACATTATTCACATATAATGCATCTATTCTCCTCCATTAGTGTTACTAGAAAAAGCCCCTGAGTGCTTAACTTGAATTTCGAAGAGTGTAATAAATGTGAGATAAACAAATAGCAGTGGGGATGCATCTGTAGTTAAACAAGTGTAAATTAGAGCTCAGCCTAATTCCTCCAAACTGCATGTAGGACAAACATGATGCTCTCCAGAAACAAGAGATCAGTTACAAACTGCAAAAAAAACCCCAAAAACCCCCCACAATACATCCCAATTATCTGATGCAGTTTCTTCTCCTTTGCACTCTACCCTCACATCCCAAAGACAAAAAAGGCTTCACAGCAATCCAATTCAAACCCTGGATTTTTCTGGTAAGTCCATGAGCCAAATTGCAGCTGTGGGGGGGAACATTTCAAGACACAAAAGAGAGGCAAGAAGGAAGAGAAGGTGAGAGGAGCATGGAGGGGAAGCAGATTTGGCAGGTGTGGAAGAAGCAGAAACCCTGAAAGGGCCTCCCTGGAAAATCATCCCTTAGATAAGGGATTGCTTCCTTAGAATGACTAATACTAGAAATATTTCACCTCCTCTGCAGACCCCCCCTTTATCTCTTTATGATTTAATTGGTCCATTTTCGATCTCTTAGGTGATAGGTCACTTTTTACCTAAAATCCCTAGTAGTTGGCCGGTTTTACAATCCCCTGTGCTATTGGTCTGCTTCCAAGGCACCCAAAAGCCCCCTCAGTGGTTTATGTACAGACTGCTGCCTGGATCCCTTCATGGAAGAAATAAAGTGTCTGTGGAACCTCCGAGCAGCTTTCTCAGTCTCTTTCTCTGCTGGCCAAGAAGGGACTTTGCAAGCTGAGCAGAAATCACAATAAGAGGTGATGGCCTAAACTCTAGGCATTGCTTGCATCCAAGTACCTTGTGGCTGAAATCTGCCTGAGACACCAGGAGAAACTGTTCCTTATGGGACATCTTACCCAGCCCAATCCCAAGCAGTCACAAGCAGGGGTTTGCTGGCAGGACAATCCTGTGCCAGGAACTCCACGGGCAAGGGACTCAGGAAAGCCACTCCCTTTTGTGAGCCGTGTTTTCTCTCCAACAAAAGAGCACCTTCTCCCTGGATCCCAAAAACTAGCAGCTGCTGAATACTGAGAGCTCAAAAACTGGTTATTAATGTCCCACTTTCTCTCAGCTGAGGAACAGGACCTCTCTCAGCAGCACCCACAGACTCCTTGAGCTGATTTTGCCAGGTGTTTCCTGAAGCCTCAAGCTTCTGTTTCTTTTTCACATGGATTTGTATAACTGCAATGTACAGAATTGTTCTGGTAATTCTTGGGGAAATTTTTTTTAAAACTTTTTTTTTTTTTTAATTAGTTTCTTGGCAGTGAAGAGTTTCCTGGCTTGGAAAGTGTTTAGAGATCTCAAGGTGAAAATGTTAAAGTAAGAACATGGAATATTCTCATTAGTAATTATCAGCCCAGTGCATTGTGTCCAACAGGGCCTGGAACATTCACTTTGGTGCAGAGCTCAGGTTCTTCTAAGAAGGGCTTAATAAACATGAATTTCATCAAATCATTGAAATGAGAAAATCAGGCACTATGTGAAAAGTGTTAACTGCTGTCCTGCAAGGCTTTTTAAACTTGTTATTCCTGCTAACTGTTGACATTCGAGTTTAAGAAGTAAGCACTTCTCCCACAGGCAAAGTTTGAATTACTTTTATTTGGCAAGGGATTTCGCTGTGAGGATGAGACTCAAGGCACAGCCCTTCTGCTTTCTTCTTTCAGAGCTCAGAGGACCTTTGCTAAAATCCTAAGATTTCTTATTAGTGCAAGGAGAACAAGAGTAAAATGGTTGTCTGGAGAGTGGCATATCTTGAACAGGTAACTTTTCCAGAACAAGGGAACAGCCTGAAGAGTGAGTTGGAGGAAAAAATATTTAATAAAAAATCTTTAGTGGGAATTTTTAATAGCATTTGTAAGTTACATTGTAAGCAATTGTTAAGTCTTGTGCTGAAAAACTGCACAGTGATGAACGCGCAGTTGACAAAGAGGGATTTCCTTAGACATCAGAAGAGTAGAAAATTCAGTAAATTAGAAAAAAAATGTGTCTGAATGCAGCTCTTACTTGTCTGTTGACTCTATTCAGTGTCTAATAGCATGAGTTGTGAGGAAAACAATATATTTGATTAATGTCTTTCAGGTATGACAGGAAGGGGGGGTTCCCAGTGCTTAGACATGCATCATCTCCACACCTTTCTAAATCAAATCTCTTTGATGTCTTATCGAAAACCTTTACATGTCCCAGAAAACCCTCAGAGTCAAGAAATGTCTCCAGAAATCCTCAACAATGTTTAAAGCACTGATCCCTTCTATACAAAAGAGCAATAGAAACGACAATATTTTTAAAAAATTAAAAAGCTATAAAGCTTGCAAAAGAGATACTGCAGAACTGTAGGAAGGCCTCAGCCTTACCATCTTTTTGGTTTTCTAGGTACTTTTAAGCTGTAAATTCCTCAGATGATGGGAGTCAGACATGCATAATTTGGTAAAATGTCCAGCACAATGGAACACAAATTGCAAGCAGGCTATGTGTATGTTATTATAAATATTGTTTAACAGCTCTATGGTATCATAGAATATACCCCAGGCAAAGCCTACAGAAAAAAACATGAATCACTAGAGAAAGTGGTCTTCAAATAGAGAGCATTTTTCCCCTAGTAAGGTATTTATTCTCGTCCATTCATTAACATCCAATTAGCTCCTGAGCCCTTTCCCTAGTGCTGAGGGTTGCTTTACAACAAAACAAAACAGTATTGCAAAACAAAACCACAAAGAGCCCTAACTCCAAACCAAACTCTCAGTGTAATTAATATAGAAACAGATTCACAGAAAAGCTGAAAGCACAGTCACAGCCACAGAGAAATCCCCCTAAAAGCTACTGAGACTCAGGAAAGCTGCTGCCAGCCCATGGAGATGGTGACAGCAACCATCACACAGATTTTCTTTGCAGATTCACTGTTACAGCTTCTTTCTATTCCAGAAGATTTCCCTGGCATTCCTGTGCTGATTGAAAAGTGTCCATGAAATTAAAGCACGTATTTGTGCCAACAGGGGACTGTGCATCTGCGTGTAGCTATGAAATATTACCCAAACCTCATTTACTAATAGAGTTTAAATATTCATTTAACAAATTAAGCAGTATTTTCTCTATCAATCATTGTGTTTTCTCAAGGTGTTCTTTTGTTTTCTTCACTCTTTGTTATGAAATCTTGGTATCTACCTTATTAAAGAATTTTGTAAAAAAATTACAAGAATTGCTTATGAACAGCCTGATTTTAAAATATGTAAAGATGGCTGCAAAACCACTCTGGTCCTATTATCCTCCTAAATGTCACTAAATTATTTACCAAAGACAATTATATTAAGTGAATTTATAAAGTTGCATAAAATAAAAAGGTGATGAAGAAACAGAGAGATTTGAGGCCCTCATATTTGAAGACAATTTCTCCTGAAAAAGGCTAGGCTAAATTCCTAAAAATGTTTAATTTTGTATATGTTCTCTAATGACACCCATCATTAGCAAATATGCTTTTTTGGGTCCTATTTCCATAAAGAATTCACTAGAAACAGGACTTTTTTTAAAAAAAATTTCAAACATTCTCTTGAAATATTTGCATCCCAGTTTCCCACTGAGGCAGGAGACAATATTCAGATCCTGAATGTTGACGAAAAATAAATTGTAAAAGAGCTGACTTTTTCCCTAGTTTTTGGGAAGTGCTGTGTAAAGAACAGCCTGAAGTGTGAAAAACTGGGTGATTTTCACAATTACCTCATTGCAAACAGATGAGGATGTTAACTTCTGGTACAAAGAAAAAAAAAAATTCCAAAATTTCCAAAGGAACGACTTGTGGGTATATTTATATGCTTATTTAATGTGATAGTATCCCTTTAAGTAAACTTGTCACAGAAGATTTATTTTTCTCCCCATTGTCTAAGACTACAGCGTGAGGAGCACAAAAGGTCCAGTGCCCAGGACACAAACCCTCGAGGCTTTGCCTAACAAAGGGGCTGACAAGGAGAGCCTGGGTGACAGTGAGTGAAGTGTTCACCAGAACCTTTTGTTACAGATTGCAGAAATAAAAACAACATTTGATTCAAAGAAATTAGGAATTACGTGAGCAGCAAAACCACTGAAATTGCAGGGTCTGAGTGCTGGAAAAAGCGGTGGATATCAACCATTTAATTATTTCCAAAAACATTCTCAAATATCTAGAAACAATGACTCAATTTTATGCCACTTTCATGGAAACCCGTTTCATTATTTTCTTACTTTTTTGGGGTGTTTTTTTTGTTTTGTTTTTTTGTTTTTTCATCATTCTCTTCTGTTTAATGAATACATGGATTTTGAATATTAGGTGAATAGTCCTTGCAGCTGAACACAAAGGGGAAATGATGCAGACAGCATTATGGTCTCGCTTCCTCTTTTTGCATTAGGGTGGAAATGATATGCAGCAGGGATTATGCTTTGTTTAAAGCTGTGCCTCTGTCTCTAAAAGAATATATTATACAAATCTTCTAATGTTGTTGAAATTCCCCAAAACTTGATTGTGTCAGACATAATGTGGCAATGAGGTTCTTATCCCTACCTTATGCCGAATAAATATCTAATATCAGAGAGTATAACCTTGGAAAAGTATCCACCAGGGAATATCCCTGGCGTCAATAATTCATCGTGCTGGTGGTGGGAAGGTGCATTCAGTGAGCCCCTGACATTACACAGAATACATTAATACAGCTTGGGGAGTGGGGGGGAAGGAGAGAGCACAGGGGGACCGACTTCCCTTCAGGCCCATTAGAAAAAAAACACCCCGGAATTATTCAAAGTAGCAAACCAAACCAAACAAGAAAGCAGACCAAACAAGGCTCCCTCCTCACCAATTCCGTTATCAGAATTATTTGAGAGTGAGAGCATGTGGAATACAAATCTTTACACAGAGATTTGTCTTACATCCTCCAGCTGGGAGGCACAGGCTGAGCTCCTCTGATCCAGCACTGCTGAGAATGGGGAGGAGCACGCTGATGAATGAGGTCCCCACAAGTCCACCTATTAATCCTACTAATGCTTATCCAAAAATCAATATATTTGGGTTCAGTGATGTTTCCATAGGCAAAAATACAGATGTTATTCACACGAGCTGAAAATAAGTAAGATAATTTTCTGAGAGTATCTATCTGCCTTAAAGATGATTGCAATTTTAACTAAAGATAAAATGGTAATAGATTTCAATACAGTTTTGTGTCTTTTTCATTCCTATTTGCTCTTCTACTGTTATGGTTTTAATGATTTAGGAACTAGAAGAATAACCAAGACACCCAACAGTCATTATCTCAAACAATGAGAGTTTTTAGTGCAAAATCAGTGTTTGTTATAATGAAAATAGATTCCTCAGCTCCTGCACCATTATGTACAATTTTTTTCATTGTTAAATAGAATGTGATTGCTTATTTTCACCAATATAATGAGCATCTTTTTTATTCAGGAGTAAAAATAAAATGCCAGAATTTATTTACTGTTATTAGGCACATGTATTTAACCAGAAACTCCTACCATATGACTGAAGCTGAGCACACTGGAAATAATTTTCTATGAACTTTTAGAAGCTTGAGGGAGAAGTGCAAAATTTCCAAAAAGTAATGAAAGAGCTCACTCTGAGGAAAAAAATGGTTCTCTTTAGATGGTTGACTAAACTCTAAATTTGTTATGCCAAATGAACCAAATTCAAAAGCTAACAGAAACATATTAAGCAGGCTTAATGAAGTAAAACAAAACACTTGTTTAATACCAACACATCAAAACCATTTTCAATGCTGAGGAAATTATTATTATCATAATTATGATTTTTTTCATTATGATTTAGAGTCAATGCATGTATTTATGGTCATTTTTGATCTCTGAACATTAGGAAAAGCATTCACATTAATACTTCAGAGCTATGTTCTATAAAAAGTCCATATGATCTCCAAGAATGCATGGGAACTCAGAGGCTTTTATGCTTCATTGTGTTTCTCCCTAGTTCTCTTTGGCTTGGTTTTCATGCAATGCCTAAAAGGTGTAAAAGCCAGAACATTAACCAAGAAAAAAAATGAGCAGCAAAGCTGCCAATACCCTTTAAAATGATTTCTTAGGTCGTCCTTTGAGTAACAGGTTGTCTTGGGTTGCAATGCAGGATGTGACCAGAAATGTGTGTTCTGTCACCATCTGTTGAAGCCGGGTGGGGCAGTGACCCTGATCTCTGTGGCACACATTATCTGCTAATGGGCCAGCTTTAAACCAGCTGGG
>JANRGV010000057.1:2662571-2686154 GCA_024734035.1 Alethe castanea | reverse complement strand
GCAGCCACCATTTAATGGCACTGCTGCCAACACCCTGACTGACTGACGGGTGTCAGCTTGGATTCTGACTCTGTCAGCGTTTTGGGATTGTTCTTTGTAATACTGCATTTCTATTTTAATTTTCCTAGTAAAGAACTGGTATTCCTAATTCCCATATCTTTGCCTGAGAGCCCCTTAATTTCAAAATTATAATTTGGAGGGAGGGGGTTTACAGTCTCCATTTCAAAGAGAAGCTCCTGCCTTTATTGGCAGACACCTGTCCTTCAAACCAGGACACAGGTGAAGAAAAAGTTCTCACTGGAATGGAACTACAACTGCAGCAGATCAGGGTGTGAGTGCACAGGTACTCACGGTAAGAGGTCGGGGTCTGTGAAGGGTTTATGAGCTCAATTTGCACCAATTATTCTAGTACTGCTATCTTGAATAATACATTTTTTTTGGCAGCTTCAATTGCTAAGGATGACTTATGTGAGAAAGAGGTGACAAAATGTATCATTCAGGCATCTATGCATAGAAAGAATTATTTGCAGTCATACAAATGTTTAGGAAAAACTTTGTCTTGACTGGGTGCCCAGGCAGGTTTTGAGATCCTTGAGCACAGGGAGCAAACACAGGCAAAGCAAGGGGACCTAGAGCAGGCTGCCTTTGCTCTTGTCCTCTTGTATGTTTTCTAATTTAATCTGTTCACTGCTTGAAACCACGACAGTCTTATTTTTGGAAGTTCTAACTGAAGAACGTCTCCATCATAATTGTTGTGAAAACTGCAAATCCTATTGTTCAATAACAATAAACCCTGAAGAGAATAATGTGTACTTATCCCATGGAGGCTGTATCCACATGCACAATTCCTTCTGGACTTCTGGAGCAATAGAATTTATGAATCAGTTCAGTCTCAGTGGCAAGCCAGTCACTTAATGATGAAGACTCCTTCAACAGATGAAGATTCCTTATATTATACAAAAAGTTTTCACTAGGATGTTTTTCCCTTTTGTGATTTGATAAAGCTCTACCTTTCCATCTTACTAATGATAATTTTCCATGGATATTAGAGAAATGGAACTTCATGTGGATGACTTATCATTAAAAAATAAACTGAAATCCAGAGACATTTGTAGAAACAAACATAGGAGTTCCATGAGTAAGAAACTCCTACTGGGAACTATTTTGTGCTTATCTAGTAAAACATAACATTAATTTTATGTCAGACAATAATTTCAGTCACAGATAAACTTTACAGGTCAAACTTGATGGTTTTTTCTCAAGGTTGATAAAAAACATTAGAAAAATATTTTCAAGGAAAAATGTTCCATAGGTATGATTTTTAGCAAATCATCATCTGCTCACAGGTATTATCAAGACAGAAGTAAAGATTAAATACTTAAATTACTCACTGTGATGTATTTTTTCATTTTCAAAGTAACCATGATTGATAGTAAATAGAAAACTGTAAATTTCGCCTACAATGGCAGAATTCAGGTCATCAAAATAATATATAACTGGCCAAGAAATGCAGTTATGCAAGAACTTTTCCTAATTTACATGTTCTTTGCAACAAAACATGCAGGGCCCCACATTATAGAATCTGTACACATTTGCACAAGCTGTTCCATTGTGGTGCATGCCTGTATATGTCTTTCTGAAACAACTTCCACGATTGAAAATCATTTTATTTACGGCCTACAAGTTACCAGTGTTGCACTATATCTGCCTTAATTATTACATAAAGCATGTGAAATAGTTAAATGTCTCTACCATACAGCAGATTTGTTAATAAATGACAAATACAGAAGAAGGGAGTCACAGACTTACACACATTTATTACAGAAACTTTCCTAGGGAGCTGCCTGATTCCTGACCAAATACCTAAAACACCTTAAGAGAAAGGATTTCTTAGAAATGCTTCAGGTGATGCTACTTTAAATGAACAGTTTTTCCTAGTATTGTTCATTTTTGTTGTTGGAATCACCCCTTTCAGTAAGAAATGGGACAAAACCAAGAGTTATAACCAGGACTGTTGTATTTGCAATACAACACATGAATATATTCACTTCAGGTAATACTGAGGCAGTTTTCCAACAGAACTTGGAACAAACATGCATAACAAAAACTGAGCTTTTCTTGAAACCTTTCATGTAGAGGAACAGCATTTCTTCTCTTCTTTCTTTCTTTCACTTTAGGATTCAGGAGTTTGGAAATCCATAGTGCATCTTTTCCAAAATGCAGGTTATTTGCTGCCAGCTGAACAGAAAGCCCAATCAGCATACATAAACCTTGCCCCTGAGCAGTCTGTACTGCTTTACACAGAGATCAGGATTGCTTTGAATTACACATGCAATCAGAACATTTCATAGGGCAAATTGTGGTCATTTTGACAACTATACAGCAAGCTTAATTCCAGTCCAAATATACATGATATTCAGAAATACAATGAGGTAATTTAACGTTTTAAAAGGGGAGTATATGGTATAAATTAGTAGAAAAATCATGACACAAACTTGTTCTAAAGATGTATTGTTCCTTTTTCTTTAGAGATAAAACTCCACCCCCACAAAAGAAAAACCAACATCACACCACCCCAACCCACTAATTTCTATTAAGAATAAATTAGCCACTAAAGAAGAATTCCACTGATATACAATTCATATCAGAAATCTATTTAAACTTGGTAAAGGAAGGCAGTGAAAAGAGGGAAGGGAAGTAGGAGGAAGAGAATTATCAAGACTGTTTTCAGCACAAATCCAAAATATAGTCACATACTAGGAACTGAGAAGAAAATTAACTTTACCTCAGCCAAAACCAGCCCAGATAAATGTTGGATCAGTAAGAGATCAAATGCCAGAGAAGAATTTGTAAGAGAGGACATATTGATTCCTAGGACTTACCATGTCCTTTAGCAATGCTAAGGCTGCTCTCAACTGCACAGCTCTCATATGAGAAACATCAATGGCTTTTCATTAATTTCTGCTTCAGTCACTTATCCAGTGTCTCTTTTCAATTAAAGGTTTGTGTTGAAACACATAAAACTCAAACTTGTTTTATGAAACTTGTTCTCTGGAATCATGGAAATTTTTTCACATTTTGATTGATAGCAACATCATCACTGTAAGTTGATTTATCACTCATCACTTTATTCTCCTGCCAAAAAGGGTTAAAAGCCATCCCTTTCCAAACATTTACTACCTGGCCTTTTCATAGCCACCCTGACAAATTTTTAGATTTCTGCATTCCTTAAAATGCACCGTGATAGTAGCTGGAATCTTCTATTTTCTTTCAACTGTGTCTTCCCAATTATTTGTTTAAGAGCTGTGTAGATAAGCTCTCCATTCTCACCTAGATCAGTGATAAGAGAGGAAATGGCCTTTTTAGAGTGTCTCTGCTTTTTAAAGCAGATAGAAATAATAAGGTTGACAAAGAAAAAAGGAAAATTAGGCATTATGAGGGTAATAACTTAGAAAGTGTCAGATTCAGAATAATTGAATCCAATGACATTTAATGCTATGGAAAACAATAGCAGCAGCCCAGCCACCCATCTGATTCATGTCTAGTTCATGTTTAACAAAACAAGGCTAAGGGTCATGCAGTCATGAGTCCCATAAATAACCTGTTAATGGGATTTCCAAACAAGCTGTCCTCAAAATGGTTTTTTGTCTCACAGAAAGAATATTAAAATGCAAATGGATTCGGGCTGTGTCCTCATAAACAACCATGTTCATTTAACCTCTGACCTCGACGTTTAACTGCCCATTCCAGCAATTTGTATGGTATTAGCCACAGCATGCCACTCCAAAGTGCTAACTTTGAGAAGAGAGGGCTAAATGAATAAGTTACTATTTGTGATGCCCAGTTAACCATCTCAAACTGACTTCATAGGCATAAAAATATTATTTTAAAACTTTCTTTTACTTAGTTGATTTTTTTTTAATATGGGGAAAAAAGGTGCCAAGAAAGGTGTTCTGAAATATTATTGATTTCGTTGTGCTGTGTGCCAGCTCAGCAGATCAGCTGGAGAGTTTTGGCACTTTTTCTGCCAAAAGTCACCTATCTTCACCTGCCTGCTCCCCTTGGCCAGCTGCCAGGACCCCTTGGTGAAGTATTTTGTATCCTACAGCACCCTGTCCAGATTTTCCTAATCCTTTTCTGTAGCAGGATATTCCAGCCATTCATTTCCTGCAGAATCTTCAGTCATGTTTCTAGAAAGATGTGGCTCTTTTTCTTACGATATTAAAAGGAGCCCCCCTGCCTGGCATGGATAATGATAAAAATTGTTCTTTGTTCAAATTTAACCACTTTTCTCCTACCTGATACACCTCATGATTCTCAAGGGAAGACCTTCAAATGGCCTAGGGGAGCTTACCTGACCATGGAAAATATCACATTAGAACAACAACAAGCAAAATATCTGTTAACTGTTCCCAGTTAAAAGTATCATGAAAATACACCCGCTCAAACCAAATTAAAGTATGAAGGTTGCTCTTACACAACTTGGTTTTAAAGGAAGGATTAATTCATCTTTGAAAGCACATAACTTCTGAGAAAAGGGTAAGAGTCCCTCTGCAGTGAACTGTTTGTTCCAGAGGGAAAGGAGCAGTTGGGATATCAGAGTACTCTTACCTGACTGGGTGTCTGTATTTTTTCATCACAGAATTTCTATTCCAAAATACTCATAGCACTTCAGAGTTTATTAGGAATTTGTAAATTCTAGAGAAAAGTGCCACAGCTGAGAATGGATCTAAAAGTTTCAAAGTTTGCTGCACAACACTGAAGAGAAGGAAATAATCTGAACTAAGAGTGTTTAGAAAGGAATTATTATTTTCATGTTTGCTAACACTGAACCATGCCCAATGCTATTCTCAGTTGATTATTCACCTGGACTAATTTTTCATATCAGTTTTGGGTTTAGTTTTTCCAATAACTAAATCCTTTCCTGTAAGCAGTTTTTCAGGGGCACAGTTTCAGGTACTGCCCATTGCAGGTCACTAATTTGTCTTATTTTGCTCACACTGATTGGCAATAAATTCTCTGAATAGCAGAGTTACAGCTGCTAAAACTGTTCTGGATGTGCCCACTTTCTTGTCCAAGAAAACTCTAAGTGATGACTTCTGTCCTAGAAGAGATGATAACAGATCTTTTTATCTCATATCTTATTAACTTGCAATTTTCTTTTTCCATATTAAATTCTGTTCAGCCCCCCTCCCAGCATGGTGTGTATTAAAGATTTATGTTTCCTTTACCACAGCACCAGCCTACAGAGGACCACTCCTTAAAAGTTAAATCTAAGGCCAGAAACGTTAGAACTGCGAACTTTTTTTTTCTGGAAGAGGCTGAAAGCCGAGTCATTAATGCTGCGATCAGTCTAATCCAGAGCATTTGTTGCTGCTAATTATTACAGACAAGCCTCTTTATTGAACCACATCCTTTTATCAACATTAGGATGCATGAGCCGAGGCTGTTGTTTTAAACGCACTCATTAACCACACAAATCAGCCCTGTTGACAGAACGCTTTTGAATTAAGCATCAGACTGTAGTCATTGGACAAGGAGCAATTTATAATGCCATTAGCAACACTTGCGAAGGTTACAGGCATCAAAAATTGTTCAGCCATAATTATTCTTAATGGATACAAGGAATAAACTGACGCAGGACAGCTTTTTCATTACCTTTCAATCAAGCCTGATGGCTTTGAGAAATGTACAGTAAATGCATTTTGGGGAGAAATAATGATGTTGCAGCACCTTTCACTGGAAAATGCTCTCAGTTCAGAACTTAACTTTTAATAACGTTAATTTGATATAATTAAAAAATATTATTTGCTTTGAAGATTTTGCAGTGAACTGTTCTGGCAGCTGTTTAACCATTTTTCAAGTGTTCATCCGAAACACAAAAAGATAAAAAGATAAAAATCTTCAGGTGCTTGGGATTCTCATGAAAAGCATTAGACTTTCAATTTCCTAAAGCCAGAGTAATGAGGACAGATTTTTAAAGTGAACTCAGAGCACCTACAGAATGAAAGAAATTTTATAAAGTTTATCTACCCCAAGAAAGCATCGGCACATACACAACATTCTCCATAAAATTCAGTCACAGATTCAAAACCAGGTGATCTATCACTTTTTCAAAGGTAAAATGGTGAAAAAATACTAAAAAAAAACCCACCAGAAAATGAAATAAAACCCACAAAAAAAAAATTTAAAAACCCCAACAAAACAAAACAAAGACTCAGTTTTAAACTGACTTTGATGCATTTAGAATCATGTTACCCTATTTCTAAAAACCGAACACCTTCATTAATCAATCCTTATTTCATAACCCATCACAGCTGCTATTAACAGGCCATGTCTGTCAGGAAATTCTTCTTTTTGCAACAAGGGTCTTTCCAGGCAGATTGAAGATTTTGTCCAAATGGATTATTAGTCACATCTGAACCAAGCCTTAAAACCAACCAGAAGGTCTTCTGGTCTTTAGCACTACTTGTGTTTTAGCTCATAGTTTTCCATATTTTTACTCTGAGATCTCTTCACTATCTTCTCCTTATACTTATGCAGGTTAAAAAAAAATAGATAATTAAGAAAATTACTCTAAGAGAAGGCAAGAATGTGGTTTACTGTCCTTGGTCATTCTGTGCTTGTCAGATTGCAGGTCAGGATAGAAATGCAGCAGGACCTCTGCTGCTTAAGCAGCCAAACTTCAGCAGCAGCACTGCTTTGCAGGTGTGTGACTCACACAGTGATGCCTTAGGATTTTAGCTTTTATATTTTTCAAATCCTCTACTGCTTTAGTGTGTAACTCTAAAGCTCCATATAGAGTGTTAGCTACAATCCTCACATTTTAGTCAGACAAAATATTTCCTCTCTGGACCTGAAACTCAAGGACACCGAATTGAGGGAGCAAACTTGGAGTAAATGGCTTCATTATCTGAAGCTTTAACTGGAGGATTAACCCCTGATATGTAAATGGACCAAACTTAAAATTGTCTGAAAACTCGTGACCATCTTCCAGCCTGGGTGTAGCCTCTGAGAGGCTTTGGCTGCACAAGCTGTATCTATTGAAGGCTTTTAATAAATATCTGCTCTTGTTCTCTTAATCTTGCCTAGCCTCTGTTTCAGGTAGCCATTCCAAGGCATCAACGGAGCTTTTAAAATATTGGGTGCAGAGCTGCTGACAGTATGGAATGTCTGACACAAAGCTGATGAGAGGAAATAACCCATAACTTCCATTTCAGTCAGGAGATGCAAAGACCAGCCTTGAAGTCAAATTTGAAATTGTTGGATGCCAATGCAAACTGCAAAACAAAGCAGGATGTCAGATTGCACCAGAATGGTGACTTCAAGGGTGACTTCATATACAAGCAAATTTCAGCAGTAGTTGTACCAAATTTTATCACATAACTTGTGCTATTTTGTGCTATGTTTAATCATAAATACTAGGACCTGATTATTAAACAAAGTAATATTCCTTAAAAGAAAATATTTCTAGCATGCACAATTGAAAACAACAGAAAACAAGGAGTGCAATATGGGCAATTAAAAAAAAGCCAGAAAGCAAACAAGATATCTAAAGTTGCTGTATTTTTCAAAATATACATATTGCACAGGAAATCTTATGATTTTGTTATCTAGCGTATAACATTAAAGCCAATTTTGGTCAAAAAAGTAACCACTGAATTACCCTTGCAATGCTCTACATCAGTAGTGGTGGCTACAAAACAGACACAAAACTCAAACCTATCTGTGCCTGTTAAAAACTACTACCTGATTAAAGGTTAACAGCACAAGGAAATTATTCAGGGGGAGCTCTGATTTTTACTTCACTTCTTACTGTTGTCTTACCCATATAATCCTAATCTTGAGTCTCTACATTGTTGTAGTGCAAAGATGCACTGGAGGGGAGCAGAGGGAATGTTCATATTCAGGGATTTACAGAGTAAGGAAGATGAAACAAGCAGAACATAGATCCACACTGGAGAAGGATAAATTGCTCAGGGTCTAATAAAATGTGTTTTGCTTGATTTACAGAGGTCGTGTGTATGATGGTATCAGAGCCCCAGCCTCGGGTTCAGAGCACTTCAAGGGGACAAATCCATCCCTCCTTTTATCTTCTCCTTTCCCATGCTGGTATTATCCCACACTTACCCAACTGACTCCCAAATTCTCAATTCTACTTCCCCTAGGCTGCAAAATCCAAGGTTTATGCTCAGCCCAATGAGCCTCTTTTCTGATGCCACATGCTTTCACTGATTACTTCTCTAAGAGCTCTTTCTGTAACAGACAGATGAATTATGAATTTCTAAGAGCAACACTGAAATTAGACTGAAATCTTACTGCATATATCATTAAAAGACCAGCAATGGTCTTTGCTTTTTTTATCTATTTTTAAAACAATCCATCCTACTTTTTTAATGACTGACCTTGAAATTATTTTTCAAGGACACTATAGGAGTTTGTTTATATTTCTGTTTTTCAGATGTCAGATTCTGTGCAGCACAGTTCCAATCAAATTCACAAATCACAGTGTCACAGTTCTGATGCTTAGCAACATGGTTTGGCAGCTGTCCCTCTTCTATGAAATCATTTAACTGAAATGATACACTTAATGGCATTAAATCAAGGTAGAGGGAGCAAAAGTCTCCAATTTTTTACTAAACACATTTTTACTAATTAAGGTAGAGGGAGCAAGTCTCCAATTTTTTACTAAACACACATGCTTACATACATACATAAATTATACATACATAGGTACATACATATAAAATGAATTCTTTATAAGTGAACCATTAGCTCTACCACCCTCACTTTGATTGCAGATTGATGACAGTTTGGAATTAACCTAAGTATACACACAAAAAATAATGTATCTGCCCCATAAAGCCATAGGAAAAAGCACAAAAACTTTGGTCAGACATCATGCCTCTTCTCAGGTTGAATAAAATCTGCAGAATCAAGGACTGCATCTTGCAGCTTAAGCAGGTCCATGAAATGATCACATGAACCATAGATTCACAGAAGAGTTTGGGTTGGAAGGGACCATAAAGCCCATCCAGTGCCACCCCTGCCATAGCAGGGACACCTCCCACTGTCCCAGGCTGGTCCAGCCCCAGTGTCCAGCCTGGCCTTGGGCACTGCCAGAGATCCAGGGGCAGCCACAGCTGCTCTGGGCACCCTGTGCCAGGGCTCACAGGGAAAAATTTCTTCCTAGTGTCTGAAACTGTCTGAATTTGAAGCCATTCTCCTTATCCTCTAACCTTTGCTCCTGTAAATAATGTCTCTCTCTTATCTTTCTTGGAGGCTTCCTTCAGGAACTCCATGTACCTTCAGGTACACAAATCTGACTTTCAGCTCCGTAATCAACTATGATTTTGTTCTTAAAAAAAAAAAAACTACTTTCCAAAGACTGATTCAGAACATTTAAAATCTGTATTTATAGTGATTTAAATCATCAAGTGTGGAGGATTCATCCTTTTACCATCATGTGTTCATCTCCACTAGACAGTTCTCTTATACCCAGCCTCTTTTCCAGCCTCACCATCATTCTTGGCTGCCTGAAAAACGAGGCAGCTGCTTCCCATCTCTCTTTTGCATGTTAATTAAAAGACAAGAATTGAACATGTAGCAACAGGATTACTTTGAATAATTGCCCTGGTTGAGTTTATCTAGTAAAACTGAAGATGACCCTCAGTAGAAGAGCCAAATGGTTTTTAATTTAGGAATCTCATTTCAGGTTTATCTACAACTTTTAAAATATTCTTTCTTTTAATAAAATAAATTATGTAGTCCAGTTGCAATAATAATGTAATATCTGATTCTAATGTTATCTTCAGCTTCTAACAATGGATGGAATAGAGGTCCTGCTCCAGTCTATCAGAAGAATGTAATGACCATTAAAAGGCAAGCAGAGATTTGTATCACTCAGTTGTTCAGTGTCATTGTTCCAGTCTCCACAGTGGAGAAACAGCACATTTCTTTTAAGTAAAATATTGCTGGGAACTCACTGCTTCAGCAATTACCTCTGAAACACATTGTTTTCTCAAAGCCATTAACATGTCAGATCATGGCAGTGCTTGACATTCAAACACGCCTTGGAGGGCTGCAATTCAATTTGAGGATCACCTCCTCTGAGCAGGCTAACCTGCAAATTTCACAAAATCTGAGAGAAATTCTCAGGGCGCATTTTGATCATGCTGCTTCCTAAATTAAAAACAAAACTGTAAGTGTTAAACATCTTTAACAAGGCATTAAACCTCAGCCATAACCTAAGAGGGGTCCCTTAATGAGTGATGACATATGTTGTGCAGGCAGTTATCTCCTAATGCTCAGTGCTCAGGCAGTACAATGGAGTGGCACAGAGTGCAGAAGGGATGGATCATCACTAATGAGAGGATAATTTGAAGCTCCTCTTCTGAGAACCCCAGAGGAGATTTTCCATTGCTGCAGGATGGAGAAGGATGCAACACTCCCTCTTATCCCACTCTTCAAAGAAGAATGGGAAGTGACAACGTGATAGAGCAAAAGCTGAGACAGAAAGAGAAAATGGGCTTGGACATTGGGAGGCTCCCTGAAAGGGTTACCTTCCTTTGCCCCCCCCAAAAGTCTTGGTGCAAAGTACTCTCTCTCCTCACTCTTTTCCACCCAGCTGACCACTTAGGAATGGTCAGCAGGGTGGAACTTTTAGGACATTGCTGTCCCAAACAGGAGTGTGGCACGGGTGTGGGGCTGCTGTACACAGAACAAACTGCAAAAGGGGTGGAGGTCGGGAAGAAGTGATGGATGAGAGCCATGCTCAAAGGTAGAAGAAGGATCTAACTCCTCTTTTACAAAAAAAAAAAAAAAAAGTAAAAATAGAAAACTCTTCAACCAAAGCTAACAGATATCCAAACCAAAACCCGTTTATGATTTTATGTACCCATGCAAAATCATCTTTCCCTGCCCAGCATCTTTTTTACTTTGTTGTTTTTTTGATTGATTGTTTTCCTTTTCTTAAAGAGCCATCTTCAGCGATTTAAAAGGAAAGCTGCTGAAGACCACTTGTAAAAGCTTCTTGAACAAGCCTCGATTTGGTGACAGAGTAGTATTTAATAATCATCGATATGAAATGCGTAGCTCAGCCCTCCTCCCTTGACCCTTCCCCTCATGTAAAGACATCTGCAAATTAAGTGAATAACAATCAATTTGAGATGTTGCCATTTGCTGAAGCAGGCATTACTGGTTTCTACCTGCATCTAAATCAAGGCAACAGCTCCCAGAGACAGTGATGACTTGACATTACATTGCAAAAATTATGAAAAGTATCAGAGCTTTGGTGAACCTGTGCTTACTGGACTGCAGTTGTTAAAGTTATAAATCTGCAACACTTAGAGCTCTGTAAAGAAGGTCTTTTAGATGAAGCCCAGCTAATAGCCTGTCCCTGGCACTGGGCAATATTTATTTTTTTTTAATTCAAATATTTATTCCTAAGCAGGAATGTCAGAGCAGGCTTACTGTCTGGTGATTCTTTGCCCAAATTTGTCCCCACCTTCTAATATTTAGTAGCCACTTGGGCATCTCGAGCCCAAGTCACATGTGAAGAAGTACAGCTCTCTTGATCTTGTACATGGTAAATTACCCTCCATGCAATGCCCTGCAGATTGCTCATGGACAGGAACAGCACACAGCAAATCTTTCCCAGCTGCTGTTTCTGCTGATGCTTCTTCTGGGCTCACTCTGCCATTTCTCACACAAAAGCAGTGTAAAACCCCTCCTAGCATTGGTGTCATACACTGGTTTCTCCCAGTTTTGCCATGTCTTTAAAACTGTAATATTTAACTTTAAACTTTAAAAAAACTTTCAACTTTAAAACTGTAATATTTACTGTGCTGGAGGCCACAGACTTATACTTTGTTCTAACAATCTTTTTCCACTTTGCTATCTCTTTCCCAATCATTTTAAGCATTCATATTCCTTTCTTTTGGCAACTGTCAATTACTGATTTGACATTTCACAGATGCTTCAACATCCTTGGTAATAGCAAACAGCCCAGAGCACAGCACTTTCAATGTGGAGTTAGGATTTTCTTTTTTAAACACGTCACTCCAAAAATTAATCTTAATTGATTTAAAAATTGTAATACCTAGGGTTTGGGGTGATTACATGTAGCTCAGAATCTGAACTTATGTTATTGACCAAAAAGTCTTCAGCTCTGTTTTTGTTTTGGGTTTTTTTTTTTTCCCATGTCACCTGATTCCCCAGTTTCCTAGATGACTGCCCTACTTTAAACAAGGAAGAGGAACCTCTTATTTTCACTGTGGTGCACAGCCTTAACTCCCCTCCCAAGTGGAAAAACAGCAGGGAGGCTTAAACACTCATGGGGGCAGAAAAAATGACAAGAAAACCATCTTTGTTCCAGGAATACAGTATGAGGTCACGTTACTATGGCAGCATGAACCATTTCCCCTCTTTCTAGCTCGCAGAACTTTGCCCATAGTTTATTCCCTGGGAAGCCTAATCCAGAGTTCAGGCTGGGGGTGGGGAGAGTGGGTTTAGAGGTCAACAGCAATGTGACAATGGCCTAGTCAAGAGCAAAGAAAGCTGTGATATAGAAGAAGCAAAGAGTCGGTTCACCAGTCGCTGGGGGCTGGCTCACACAGAGGTTAGAATTCATCCCCTCTCTTTAGTCCAAAGTTCCTGATTTAGCTGTTCTGTGCTCAGCATACAGAGAGCCTGAATGATGAACAGTAAAGATGACAGGACAGCAAACAGTAACAGATGAGAAGACAGTGCTGACAGGAAACTGTGGAGCATGTGCCCAGTGCTGTATTGTATTTATTAGCTAAATTACTGTTATATTTACAGGCATCTTAGACTAATGCCATTATTTTCACTGCTTCAATCCTTACAGTTGTTAACAACATACTAACAGGACATAACTTCTCCACACAGAGGCTGCAAGCAGAGAAGGGGGAGTTTCTGAATAACCTCTATATGATGCATGCACCCCTGTGTGTGTAAATGCTCCCATGAAAAGGGACAAGCATAGACTCTAAAATATTACAAAAGAGCAAGAAGTGAAATTTACATGTGAGTTAAGCAGTGTCTTCATAATACTTGAAAAAAAGAAAGAATTGTGATTGGTTTTCTTTCTCCTGGCAGTCTAAGAAAAAAGAAAAGACAGACAGGAAAGTAAAGAAATTCACTATTAATACTGGCAAGAACTAAAATCTGTGAGGTCAAGGTTCTCAAGTTTCACCAGTCTCTACACTGCAATCCTGAGAAATATTTATAAGGAAATCTGGAATTCCAACAGCAGCACAGAAGTTGCAAATGACTCAGGGAAAACAACATGTAAGACAACAAAGTGAACAAAGTTTTCTAAATATTCACAGATATGATTAGCACAGTTGATCAGACCATGGTGCTGATAATGCCAAGGGTGTGGGTTTGATCCCCACATAGGCCATAAGAGCTGGGCTCAATGATACTTGTGGGTCCCTTTTAACTCAGAATATTCTGTCATTATTTTACAGAACTTCTGTGACTATTAGTCCAAACCAAAAGATTTACTCTTCTCTTAAACAGAGCCACAAATAGTTTCATCATTCAAAGTCTGAAATATCTTTTAAATCTAGCAGCATATCACTGAATACTTGAAATGATGAAAATAATTCTACAGATACTCCAAATATGTGGGCATATCCTTAACTAACAGCCCATGGGCAGGGTTCTATTTCTGGACAAGGGGGAATTGCTACTACATTACACTAAAAAACATTTCCAATTAAGGAGGAAAGTAATGTAAGACAAATTAAATACAGTAAGGAGCTGCTGTTGAAAAGCACTACATTTATTAAGACAAGACACTGTAGAACTGTCCACTTATGGTGCAACAGTGATTTAAAAGACCACTCTGGTCTCACAGAAGCTCAGATGCTTAATTTAGGCCTTTCAGCAGCTCACATTACAAGGACTTCTTCTACTCCTCCTCCAGTATTATTCCTTTAATGTGTGACAATAAGGCTCATGTACATGAAGGTATCCATTGCATAGCTTGAATTAAGCTGTTTAACCTCCACTGAAATCCCATCAAGAAAAATCAATCCATACTCAGCTTTATACTATAGAAACTAAACCATGATTGGTACCTGAGCTAGACAGCCTTAAATTATATCAGGTACATCTACATTGTGCTGTAATCATTTCTGTGACTGCAGGGGAGACATCTGTAGCCTCTGGAGAATTACTGTCAAGGCCTCAAGAAAAACCTGTCCAATGCTTTTCTGTGGCAGATTAATGCAATGATGGATTTTCCCAGAGAGAAAGCTGCAGGTGTGTAAACTGACACAGTTCCTGGATAAACCTAACATGCACACCTTATTTCCCTCCCTGTAATGTGAAGACTGACTAGTCCTGTCCTATTAGAAAGAGTTGGCAGCCAGAGAGATTTACAGACAGGATTCCTCTTGCCACGCACAAGGTAGGATGATATGGGATGAAAGGATCTTGCAGCCTATTCCACAGGAAGCACCAGAGTTACAAAGGGAAATGGAAATACATCCCTGTTTCACACTTCAGCACTAAGATTGTCATTTACAGCACAGCTGCAGTAATGGACATATGCAAAATGCATCACAGAGGGATTAAATTGGCCAAAACACTGTCTAAGTTTAAGTTCTTCTCTGGTCAAGACAAACTAAAGATAAATGATGTAAGTTGGGGGCCAAATTATCTTCAGAAGGATCAGATTTATTTACTGAACATGCAGGATGTCTAGAAGTCAGCAGGAAGCATTTATTGATCAGCCATCGACAGCACAGTGTCACCCAAGTGCACCATATTATTGAATATGTTTACTTGGTCAATGTGCATCTCTAAGCTACTGACTCCTACAACTGAACTGTAAAATGGTTTTTGGAGAGAAGCAGGACTGCAGAATATAAAGACATTAAAAGTCTCTCTGACAAAGGGCTCAGGGTAGCTGTGTTCAGTTCCTAAATTGAGAGAAGCAGAGATAATCCACTAATCCTGAATGGAGTAGCATAGATCATGCCTGCCACCCAAGCACCAGGGAAGATTTCTGTACAAGAAAAGAAGCACCCTTCCCTTTGACATGAGGGGTCATGGGTGGTATTTCATCTGGGGTTCTCTCTTTTTCTCTTTGTGGTCCTTCTTTCCCATTGCAGGATGAGTCTGCTGTTTTCTGAGAAGGATTTACTTTCAATTTCTCTCTAATTATGAGGAATACATATACAGAGGAAATGAAGCAGTTTGGTAGTCTAAGAGCCTGCATTCAGCTTTTAGTTGCATTCTGAAGTAATTTTTCTACTTTGCATTTTAGTAGGTAAATTCTGTCAAACTGATCTGTTCTTAAGAATGAGCAGTTACCCCTTACCTAAACGTGTGTTAAACAACTGAGGTGAGAACCTGCTTTAGTTGTTGTTATAAATCCAACAAAATCTTCAAATACTCTGCTAGGTTTGATATAATTAATGCAGAAATCTCTTTTTCTGGTGGGCACTTCTCAGTCCTATTTCTGTGCTGTGGCCCCACACAGGCTTAGTTACAGAGTAATACTGAGTGTTCCACCTGGAAATTGAAACTTTATCTTCTGAGGCAATTGCCTGCATCTCTCAGGTGGCCTGAGACATCACCCACCTGTAAAAGCTTACAGCAGGTGTATTCTATTTAAGGAATTAGGAAGATGGGGCAGATTCACAGAATCATACAAACAGGGACCGACTTGGGTTGGAAGGGACTCCCAAAGACCATTTAGTTTTAACCAGCCCCTGCCATGGGCAGGGACAGCTGCCACTATCCCAGGCTGCCCCAAGCCCTGTCCAGCCTGGACTTGGACACTTCCAGGATGGGGCAGCCACAGCTTCCCTCTGACCAAGGAATTTCTTCATAACATCCAATTTAAATGTCTCCTTTTTTTGCTTTAAAATCATTCTACATTGTTATGTCACTGTCTGCCCATGTAAAAAGTTGCTCTCCCTCCTTTTCACAAGCCCTGTTGAAGTGCTGGCAGGCTGTGACAGTCTTCTCTAGGTTGAGCATCCCTAGCTCTCTCAGCCTGTCTTCATAGCAGAGATGCTCCAACCCTCTGATCAGCTTTGGGGCCCTCATCAAAGACTTAGAAATATTTTTATTAGCAGTGAGAACCTTTTTTCTAGGAAAACAGCTTGGCTTTCTTCCTGTTTTTAAGGAAAAAAAAAAAAAGTTATCCTTGCTTTCACCACCTGCAGGCAGTCCTGGGAACTGACCAAGAGTCTGAGGGTTGCATTTAATTTGCATAAATCAGAGCTGATTACAGTTACTTTCCTCATTAATACACTGAGTACTGATTAATAATCGGCAATACACAGAATATAGTGGTGCATTTGCCAGGGACTGAATGCAGCTTGATGCCAGACATGTTTCTAAAAACAAAACTCCCGTTCCACAATCCTCCTGCTCAACACACAAAGGACAACCAATCTACATCACAATGCAGGCTTTGTTCTGAAAGGAAAAGAAAGTCCTGAGAGTTTCCTTAGTTCCTACCCGTCATATCTTTATTTGAAACCCTGGTGGGAGGGAGCAGAGATGTGAGCTACTTTCGTGGCCCATTTCATTCCATACAGATGTTTCAAGCAGAACTCCACACCCCTTACTGCTGCAATTGTGGGTGCTGTTGGTGCCTTAGGATTTTAGCTTTTATATTTTTCATCTATTTGTAATCCTGCAATTCTTTAGTGTATAACTCTAAACTCCATATCCAGTGGGAGCTGCTGCTTTCCCATTTTAATCAGACACAACAATTCCTCTCCAGGCTGGGAATCAAGGGCACCTCACTGCCTCAGGCCCTGAGAGATGGAAACAAAAGTGAGCTGGGGGCATAAACTTGGGGTAAATGACTTAATTACCTGAAGCTGTAATTGGAAGATTAACCCCCAATATGCAAATGGACCAAACTTATAAAAGTGTGAAAACCTGTGATTCATCATCCATTTATGGGTGTACCCCCTGGGGGGCTTTGTCTGCCCAAAATGTACCTGAAGGCCCTTCAATAAATATAACTGCTTTTTACTCCCATAATTTTGTCTGACCTCTCTTTTTAGGTAACCCAAAAAGGCATCACTGTCACCCATATATTCTGCACCAGCACCTGAATTGCATTCAACAAGAAAAACACTGTCTAGAGGAGTGAACTGATTTCTTCCTGCCTGTATAGAGAGGATGCAAGCAGCACATTCAGCACAGCACCTCTCTCATTTCATTATGACAATATACATCATCTACCAGCATATTTATTGCTTACATAGATGTGAGTTTTTTACATGAAAAATTGATTTATCTATTGGATAATTAGTAAACTTCAATAATTGCAAAAACCTCTTAGCAATTAGTTGACATTTAATTAACATACAATAACTGTCTTATTAAATCTCCATTAAATACCTGTTAGAGTTAATTAAAACCCACCATTCCATGATTCCTGGGGAAACCACATTATAGTTAAACAATAAGCTGCCTGGAACAGAGTTGCTTGCTTGCTTCTGTTGCAATGAGTTGCTCTAGTTTAAGGTAGGAACAGCCCTTTGGTTCAGATTCCAACACTCTGTGGTTATGTAAAGACACGGTATGAAAAACATAAATGAAAAAACATGAAATGCTCCAAGATTTTCAGCTAGACTCAGTGACCAACCTTTTTTTTCCTCTTAGACACGTGTGTGAAATTCATGCCCCAAGCATGTTCCAAGTCAATAATGGCTTTTGTGTTGCTTAAAAACAATGATAAACTTTTGTGTGGAGGGACAAATGAATAGTCCACCATGTTCTTTTGTATGTTATTCTAATAAGATTATTTGGAATTCTGGTCCAAATTTATTCTCTTATCCCCTGAGATCTATTTTGCTGGCTTCTGCTAAGGTAGAAGCATCTTCTGCCTCATCAGATTGGATTAAAAAACTGGATTATACAGAAAACTTCTGAAACATTAGTCAAAATAAATTATACTTAGGTTTTTCTTCTACTCAGCCCACTCAAATATATTAATGAAATAAAAAACCCCAACCAACCAAAGAAACTCCTAATATTTCCTTTTTGCCAGAGACAAAAATGCAAGCATTTAGTACTGCTGTTTGATCTGTGGCACAAGAACAGCTTCAAGCAAGTACAAGAACCTTTAAAATGGAAATCAAAAGTAGTATCAAGTGTAATAACACTCATATTTTTGCATGTTGCTGCCTAAAGTAAGTTAAAGTCAGAATAAAGTCAGTTCACAGAAAATATCATTAATAAGACTTTGGGAATCCTTGTGGCTGACCTAAGCTTATAGTATTCAGAACTTCTCTTTTACATACAGGAATTTTCTGAACACCTAAGCATATGTATAAAAGTGAAATCAAATTATTGCCTCAGACTTGACAGAACTGCTGAACTAAGAACCATGCACTGTCCTCTGTGAAAGGGCATCACCTTGAGAAGATAAAGGTTTGTAAATGTTGCTCTACAAGTTAATATTCCCTGCTATTGTCTATTTTATATATGCAGAGGTATAAATAATGATCTCCAAAGATGTTGCCTAATCACCTTAAATGCAACCTTTGCAAAACCCAGAAATCAGTACTCTGATTTATCAGAGCAGAAACATAGATTCATCCCTATCAAGGTAATAATGTGTCAAAAAAGGGATCCTGATTTTGAAAATAACAAAACAGGTACTGAAAGAAAAGCAAACCTCTAGTCAGACAGATAATAGTGGGTGAGTGTGAGTGGCTGTAGCAACACTAATCTAGGGACAGATGCAGTTTATAATGAGAGCACACAATGCATTAGTTGTGAGTTAACTTCAGTCTGAGGTCCCTGAATAATTAACCTGCTTTGTTTCAATTCATTTAAATGTCCACGTGCTGCTGTTTATGAAATTGGAATGTGCCCTACAAAATAGTCACACTGCTTCCAGACTTGTACAGAGGCCAATATGAAAAATGTTACTCGTTATGAATCTTATGATTCAAGTATTTTGCTTACAACAAAAATTAACATTGTCATTTAAAATAAATGTTGAGTGCAAGTATTTTATCCTAATTAGAAAATAACAAAATTTAGTATTTTTATATTGACATTATACCCACTTTATTTTCTATAAAAATTTCATACAAACCAGGTTAGATTATTAAAATACATATATATATAGAATAAGTAGTTTAAAATTCGTAAATTATTGTACAGTATCAAATGGCTATTATGTAAAGATTTGAGTGCAGCTACTAATATTGCAAATCATGGTCACTGGTACTCTGCAAGTGAAAAGGTACTATGTATATAAAAACAGAAACTAAGTTAAAGAGTACGAGTATAAAAATTCAAATTTTCCAGTTGTACCATGAAGGATATTGGACCCTTCTAGCATTCCACTCTGTGCTATTATCCTCTTATATTTTAAACCATGCTTTTTTAATTCTCCTGTTTTTCTTCATGGCTGCATCTCTGCAGTGCAAACTTGTTTCCTTAACCATTAAGAAATATTGCTACTGCTGGAAATCTGCCATTTTTCAAATCTTTTTCAAAGGAAGAAATAAAAAGGTCTCAGAGAAAGAAAATAACTTAGAAACAAAAATAGTCTGCATTTTCCTCCCACTGGGACAAACCAAGTAATATTTACTCTGACATGATAAAAGATCAGAAAGTGTTAGAACTAATGGCTCTGTAAATAGGAAATTCAGAAGAGAGGGATCCTGGTAGAATCACAAGAAAATTGTATCCATTTTCAGCTGCCAATTTTTATGAAACATCCTGATTTTTTAACTCTGTATTTATAGAACTGTGTATGATAGCAGCACCTCTGCCATCAGTATCACCATCTTTTTTTACATTATTGCCAGGATTTCTCCTGAAGAATTATCAACAATTTCCTGTACAGAAACAAGGCAGATTATGCAGAGGTCATTTTCAATGACAGTCACATTTGGGAGAGTAGAGTAAAAGCAAATCCAGCATTGGAAGGAGCTTGCCCTCCAAAGAGAACACACCAGTGTCTTTCTGAAGCACTCAAGACAAGGGGACCTTGGACAGAGAAGACTAAATTCATATTTCATAGCATTCCTTTCTCTCCAGCAGTGGATCAAAGGCAGGATAAAAATACAGCTTAGGCAAGACTCTACAGATGTATCAGAAAGTGTGAGAATCAAACATGTGCCTGATGGATGTACCTTCTACACACCTAAGCAAGCTATTTCCCAGTAAGGACAAAGTTACACCAAAGTAGTTTCTGTTTGCAACTCAACATTATGGTACAGCAGAAAAACAGCCTAAAGCCCATCTAAGGTGGGACCATCAGGAAGGTCAAGGGAAGAATGCACTTTAAACAACTTCAGCTACTCAATGACAAGTGGAAAGTTCTTCTGAAATTCTGTCTGATTTATTTGAAGATAAACTCACAGCATCAAGTTTCTGAATATTTTCTTCTAAAAGCATCTCTGAGGTGATTATTCTCTATAAATTACACTTTTGTTATTAACTCCCATTTTTTTTCTGACATCTGCACTGATGCAACACATGCCTCACCCCTGCCCCCAAACTGAAAAGTCAGTGTGAATTGTCCCCTCCCTTCTATGTGGTCAGCACTTGCTAGCACAGAGTATTTAATTTTGCTTTAGTTGGTGTACTATTTAAGAAATGCAAGTTGATTAGAGTCTGAGTTTCTGTCTTTCCTGCAATGATAGATGATTAATAAACACAAATTCGGAACCGAAACTAAAAAATGTGCAGTTGTGTAAAACCTTACAGTGCAGTTTTGTATTCATCCTAGATGGACACCAGGTCTTCTCACAGCATTTAGAATATAATTAGAATTCAACACTAAAGAAAAAAAATCCCAGAATAAAACATGTAAAGATTGTAATCTAAATACAATATTGTTAGTTGAAAGAAATGAATGTAGGGTATTGAATGTTCAAAATTGTGTTGAATTAGATAAGCAAATCCCATGTAGACTTTGTTAATGATTCATAATCAGCTAATAAGCTCATCTCTAGTAGAATAATGATCCATGGACCTGTTAGCTCATTTATCACTATGTTTTACAACACTGGCAAAGAAACTAATTAAATCCCAGCATCATTACACAGAATTCCTTTTAATAGAGATACAATGATGCACTAGAGGCTACAGATTACAGTGCAAATTGTACCCAGAGATTCTGGACAGCAAGTTTTAATTAACACCTTAGCAAGAAGCTACCCACTTAAATAATAACTAACTAGGAAACATCTGCACACTCAAAAACATTGGAGGAAGGAGAGAGTAATGAAAGGAGCATGGTGTGAAGTATGGAAATTGTATTTTTTTCCTATCCACAGCAAAAAGGTGTTACTGTTCACCAATTGCATTCATTATCCAACAAATGAGAAGGCAGAACTCTGGCTCCAGATCAGTGTTGAAGATACTGGCAGAGGCATGCATACCAGGTTATAATAAAAAAAAAAAAAAAACCAACCAAAAAAAAAACCAAACCTGTGCATCTGGAGCATCTTCCAGGATATAGAAAGGATTCACAAAGCACAAGTGAATCCTTAAGAGAAAGAATAGAACAAGTTTTCATGTCGTTTTGTTCATTGTGGGAGAGAAGACAGGAATGTAACTGCCCACATGAACACCTTCTGTTGGGCAAGCAAAAGAGTAGCAAGAACTTAAGAGACTGCATAGAATGAAAAAAGATTGAAAGACTGAATAATCCAACACTGGTTTCAAAGGGAAAACTACTCTAATAGTGGGAAAACAACAGAAAGTAGTAGCTAATTTAACCTTTTGCCTTGAACATTCCAACCCAGAGTAAGAAGCACACAAATTCTGCAGTGAATCTGAGCCAAGAAACAGTTTCCAAGTATCTTTTAAATGCACATGTAGAGGAATATGCAGCCCCCAAAAAGGTGAGTTGTTGCTATGACTATTAAGAAATTAATCAAAAAGGCAAGAGTCTCTAGCAAAATACCTCAGGCTTTGTTGGTTTAGCCTCTTTTTTTCTGATAATAGTGATTATTCAGTGATCAGATATTGTTATTACCTAAAAAATTAAAGGCTTGTCAGTCTATCTTTTTCTTTTCAAAGCTGAATTATTGCAAAAGAAGGAGCAGATAGGATAAATCTGAGTTTGAGCTAGATCTGTTTTAAAGTTAGTTCTCAAAGACTTTTTTATTTCTTTTATTTATTTCGAGTGTAGCATTTGAAGAAATTGTCTATCAGAGCAGCTCCAACAGAATCACCAACATCTTGTTGATTTTTCTGAGATTTTTATTGTCTGATGAAATGTAATTAAAGATTCCCTCAGTGACAATTAGACTTGGAAGAACTTAAGTTGGTGTTCACATTATTATGTGGTAAAATGCTGCAATGCTGTAAATACCCATTAACCATTACAGTTCTCATTAATCCCCAAAACCAACTCATTAGCATCCTTAGACATGACAGACAAGTACAGCAAATGAGATAAATCTATCAATATATTCATTGTGTGCAAAATCAAGACTTCCATCATCGTATTCACATAGTGACAATCAGTTAAATGCTCCTTTTGCAGGAAATAAATGTAAGAGCATCTAGCTGGAGTGTGGAATGATGCATGGTGAAATAACCAAGACATCAGGTGTAGCTATTTTGAAGGATTGGTATCATCCACAATCAGGCATTTCAGTTCTACCTTACAGTAGGTTCATGTGAAGTTCAGTTTGGTATGAATTGCCACAGTTGTTTAGCCAATGATAAATTTTATACAACATATTGATTTAACTTAAACTGCTGTAACTTACAGTTATTTCAGAACTGAGGGCTGCCAGTTTGTGGGATTCGATGAAGGCTTCTGGTTGTGTAAAGAAAACCTCAGTAGATCACCTAAGGGCTGGAGACACATCCAGGCCCTGCAGTGATGCCCTAGGATTTTGGCTTTTATATTTTTCATCTATTTGTAATCCTGCAAGTCTTTAGTGTATAACTCTAAGCTCCTTATACAGTGCTAGCTACTGCTTTGCCATTACACAACAATTCCTCTCTAGTCTGGGAATCAAGGACACCTCACTGTCTCAGGCCTTGAGAAATATAAATCAAAGCGGGGGGAAGCAAATTTGGGCTAAATGACTTCATTACCTGAAGCTGTAATTGGAAGATTAACCCCCAATATTCAAATGGACCAAACTTATAAAAGTGTGAAAACTCGTGACTCATCATTCATTTTGGGTGTGGTCCCTGGGGGGCTTTGTCTGTGTAACGGTTTTGAAAGCAAAACCAGTAAGAGACTCCAAGTCAGAAATACAATTTAATAGGAAAAAACAGAAAAATAAAATACATGCAATAGTACAAAAGAAAAATCACTGACAGAGTCAGAATACAACCTGACACCCCGCTAGTCAGGATGGTGGTAGCAGTGCAGTTGAAGTGCTCTTGTTGAAGCAGTGATCCTGTATAAAGGTCTGGTAGCTCTTGTCATCTGGAAACCAGTGATAAGAGCTGCTTTGGTGTTCCAAATCTCAGTTTTTATCTAGGTAGGAAATGTTTGACTCCTCCTCCTGGCTGGAGCATCTCCCAGTGGGATGATGGAATTTTATCAGCCATGCACTGGGACTCAATGGCCATGAACAGGAG
>JANRGV010000057.1:2648054-2662471 GCA_024734035.1 Alethe castanea | reverse complement strand
GAAAGATAAAGAACACTGCCCTACCTGGTTATTAACAGCTGGCCCATTAGCAGAGGATATCTCCCACAGAGATAAGGGTCACTGCCCCACCTGGTTTCAGAGATGGTGATAGAATACAAAATTTTGGGCATCTTTACATTATAACCTAGGACAGTCTACCTGAAATCTACCTGAAGGCACTTAAATAAATATAACCCCTTTTTATTCCATTAATTTTATCTGGCCTCTGTTTTTAGGTTGTCCCAAAAAGGCACCAGAACAGTGCTCAGAACACTGTGCACTGCTGAAGATGCCAGTGTCAGACCAAGGACTACTTTGCAGCATGAGACACTAAAGCTCCAACCACTACCAAGCACGTTCTGAGTACAGACACATACTTTTTCATATCACTATCTCTACTTTCCAGCTATTTTTCATTCTTCCTTCTCCCAGCTTCTCTCCACCTTTGCTTCATGAACTCTTTTGACAAAAGCCTGTAATGAGATAGTTTTCTTTTACATCTAGTATTTTCCACCAATGCCTTTATCCTTTTAACATTATGCATTCACCTTTTCAAAGCTACCTTTCAGGGTTCTCAGTTGAGAGGAAAACTCTACAGTTTCTTGCAGAAGGGCAGGACAGTCAGAAAAGCAAAACTACTGAATTAGATAGAAACCAGCAGATGCTCATAGCAATAATGCCACTGTTGAAATCAATGGCATGGCCTTGCCCAGAATACTGGTTTCATTTTTGTTTGCTTTATCCCAGAAACAGAACTGGAAGAGAAAAAATTCAAAGATAGGTCACAAAAATGGTGCCAGGCCACCAGGAATTAACTGCAAGGGCTGATTGGAATATGGGTCTGCTTAGTTCAGGAGAAAAAAGATCTCATGCAGTTATACAAAAAACCCAAACTGCAGAGGGATTAAAACAAGAGTTTCCACTTCTACATCTGGGAATACAGGCACATGACAAATAAATCTGAAAAGCAAGTAGTACTTTTATTGCAATCATTAAGAAAAACTGGAGGTTGGGGAATTAATGGAATTGCACATAAAATCCAGTGGGGTATAACACAAGAGATATTGCTGTAGATAAAGAAACATATGCAAATGTAAGGCTAGTAGCACCATTGCTGTGATGACACAAAAATAATTTAGAGACCATAGCCTTGCCAGACTAAATGATTGTTCTAGAGATTTGAGGCGGATGTGATTATGGCCTCTAAAACTATTCTACCTTATCAGTTTAGGAAAGGGTTTGGCAAATCCACAGGTGTAGGCAGCACATTCTGTAGTCTTGTCTATAAGGATCAAGACTCTGATCTTCACAGACCTGGTGCATCAGGCTGGTACCACTGACAGCACAAACAAGACTTTGTCTCCTGGTTCCCATGATTGCAAGAAATCCATATGATGAATGTTCCTGTATTTGTCCATAAGCTTCTCCTCTGTGGTCAAATGAGAAAGCATAAATTGGATTTTTGCCATTCTTTGTACAGTGGGATCTGTTTTAAATGCATATTGTGGTTTAGAAGTCAATTTAAAAATACCACCCTTGCTTCAGAATGGTCTTCTTTAACTGGATGATCACAATTTCTACACCTTGTCTGCCACAGTCTCTTGCAACAGCAGGGGTTCCTGCAACACCAGCTTATCACAGGATGAAGGGTAAGTCCAGAATCAAAAGCAAACATGCAGTCATTCCCAATCACTTTAACACTGTGTACTCCAGCATTAGCAGAAAAAAATTGCTCAAGCAATACCGTGACCTTACTGCCCCCTATTCTGAAGCTTAGAAAATTGCAGCATTCCCTTAGCCATACTTTTGGCAGGTTGAATGAATGGTTCAGCAGGGACAGGGAAGAATTGCCCTCAAAAGGAAGCAGCAGTGAAGATATGGTTTCTCTTAGTTCCCTAAATTTGTCATTCCTACTTGCTATCTGTGTTTCCTCATGCACAGAGGATGTGGCCACTTTATGCAGAAAGTACTCTGGGGAATGAGTTCATTTCTATCCTGGGCTAGTCTTCGTAACTCTTTGAAAAAAAAAAAAAAAGGTGTGCAACATCCAAATACAACCAGCTAGACGGACCCAAGATACACAGAGTACATGACTCAAGCATTTTCTATTATACTGGGGTATTTTTCTCTTATTAATGCATGGAGAATATATCATATAGTCATTCATGCACTAAAGACCTCAGAAGAAGTTCAAGACTTATACATTTTCCCAAATTTGCTTCCCTCTTCCCTGTCCTCCTCAACTAAGTATCTCCTGGTGCATCACCTGCATCTGTCATTTCTTTTTGCTCCAACACTGTGGAGCCCTTGTCATCACCAGTTCACATGGCCAAAAAGTAACAGCTTAGTACATGCTGCAGCAGAGGTAGTATCTGAGAAATTTAACTGAGAATATACAGGACTATTTCTCTTGAAATACTAAGTGCTCTACACTTTTAAAGAATTGAGGGTGCCCAGCTATTTATACAGCAAGAATGGGATTTAAGATTGCAAGGTTTATATTGTGTAACAGAACTGGATATTCATACACACATCCACGTGCTGGATCTATTTCAATCTATTTCAATTTCCCAGCCAGATTATTGGACTCTATTTAGAAACTGATTAGTTTATTCCATTTGTTATTAGAGGAAGCAATAACCCCCAATTTTGCTATTGTTTATTCTTCATGTTCAAACTTAGGTTTTATGAATTAAATTGTTGTGAACACAATGTTACCAGAGGAGAAGTATCTCAGCTTTATTGAACCTATCTTTTCAAGTGGAAAACAAGAACCATCAACAAAACAAACAAACCTTGCCTCACAAAAAGAATTCAGGTCTTGTATCCACCTCTTTTATAACCAAATCCTCAGCCTCTAAACAGTGGATGTGAAAGAAGTGAACAATCCCAAAACACACACTGGCCTTTGCTCAGCACTCTGTTCACACCCCGTGCTGCATGAGTACCAGGACCAGGAGAACATCTGCAAGAGTCCACAGGTGCATTTAATATTGGGATTAATCAGAATAACATTGATATTATGGTGTTATTTCTTGGTAAGTATTTCCTTTGAGGTACTTCAGATTTCAATATGGCAATTCTTCAACCCTAGTTTCCTTTTGTCCTATTCAAATTACACCAAGTGGAATGACATCAGTATTTTTAATTCTACAGCCAAATGGCACAGAAGCTTTATTGATTTTGACAAATCATGGCAGCAACAACTGATTTTATACTCACATCAAATAGTTTTTCATTCTTAAAATTGTAAGAATTTTAGCTTTTGAAAAAGAATTTTTTGCACAAAAGCTAACGTAATTTTTAGTAGATAAATCAGTTCTCACAATTCCATCGAATAAAAGGCTTAAATTTTAAGTACAACTCAATCCTAATGCACAAGATTAACTCACAATTAAGTGAATTAATACCAAGGTGACTAGAATGCTTGTAAGAATTCATTATTTGGGGGGGTGGACAATGACATTCCTTTTAGAAGTTTTCTTTGTTTTCTTTTTCAGTTATTAATCATAAAGCAAATATCCCTCCTTTTCTGCTCTCAGGCTCACTTATTTTACCTACATTTCTTACACACAGAAATTTCTATGACAGTTATTCCACGAGGAAGAACTTCCCAAATAAAATAAAGCACAAACAAATTACTTTTCTTATATCAAAACATATTAGGCAGACCTCACAGTCTCTTTGTTGGATTTTGAAGGGGATTTTGGAGGAACAACGAAGCTTAGTTTTTGAGCAAAGGTAATTTTGAAAGGTGGAATCACAGCTTATGAAACTCTCCAGAGAATTTTCCTGATGCAAAGCTAAGAAGACTTTGTGATAATTTCTTAGGAGCTGGCCTCATTCCAAGTTGGATTTTAAACACAGATTATAAGGCAAACACCATCCCCCACAAGTATTAAGAAAGAAGAGAATAACAGAATGGGGGCTGCAGAAATGGTGTCTATTGTGGGACAAAAACCTGTCAATCAACCAAGTTGACAGGCATCAGAGATTGACAGACAGGCCCTCTCTCTTGACTTCAGTTATCTAGGGGAATGGGGAAAGTGTCTGCAAGAACAAGTTAAATTGCCAAAGTCATTACCAGTCACCAATTACCAAAGAAAAGATAACAAGGTGTATTTTAGAAAAATCGATGCAACAACATGCATTTCAATAGAGTGAGTTTTTCAGAACTTTAGAAAACAAAATGAACTATTTAGGGAATACATGATGGTTTTTTCATAGAATACCAAGCACTTTACTATGCCAGCAGGCTTTGGAGATTCATCACTATTCTCCCTATATTTTGTATGAAGTCCAAAGGTCAACCAACAAATATGTCCCATTGTCTCTTCTGAGTCTTAACCTACAGAAAGAAAGTAATCTCTCTATCCCAATGATTAATTCTAGGTTCTGTGCTTGGAAAAACTAGAGTCCAAAAGATATTTTGGTTCCCAAATGCATTTATTCTTGTTACAAGAGGAAATTCTATTCTGTGTTAATAAATTACTAAGAAAAGACCAAAGGATCTTGATATTTTCTGCCAGATTTGATTTTTTCATTCACCCCGGCTGAAAAGGCCCTTTATGAATTGGGTTGGACCCTCTGCAATGTCTAAACTTGGAGCACCAGATTTCTCTCACATCACTGTATTCAAAATTTTTCTGTAGTCATGACCTAAATCTAGTGGAATGAAATTTATTCTGACATGAAAATTAAGAAGCAAACAACTAAGATTCTGAGAAAATAAAGTCTTTGCTGTGATAGAAGGAGGCAGCTCCCTTGTTTCTGTCACCTTCCTTCTGCCAGCATAATCAAGAGCAAAGCAGGACAACTGCTTTCTACAAATATAAAAGTGTTCACTTATACCCCTTGGATATCTCCTCAGGGTAGTGGTGACTTCTATTCATCTTTCTAATTTATGTAACTTTGGTAGCTTTTTTGCAAAAAAGAATATTTACTCTGCAATCCAGTTTGATGAACCCACATGCATCTTATACCCTTAAATTCCTGCAACTCTCTCAAGTAATTCTTTTGGACAACTAACAGTAAAGAACTTACCACTCCACCTCAAGAGCCACTTGTATGCACGTGTGTCACACATCAGACCACATCTCTGTGCTTTCAATGAATCACAGAATTATAAATTGAGTTAGCTTGGAATGGAAGGGACCTCTGGAGGTCATCTAGACCCCATCTCAGCTCAAAGCAGGTCTAACCAGATCAACTTCTTAGGTGTATGTCAAGTCAACTTTTGTGAACCTCCCCAAGGATGAGAATGTGCCAACAGAGTTAGGAAAAAAAATATTTAGAAAATATTTTACTGGAATGCTCCATGTTCCAAACTGTGCCCATCATCTCTCATCCTGCTGCTGGGCACCCTTAGCAAGAGTCTCTCTCTGCCTTCTCTTAGCTCTTGACTCTGTCATATTAGGACAAAAATATTTAGAACACTTAGAGAAGCAGGGGAAAAATACAAGAAGAGTGAAAACAGCCTGTGAAGATCTCTCAGAATATACAATTCAAGAGCTAAAAATTATTTAAGTAGCTAAATTAATCAGCTGAACCACAGATGGAGGACCATAATGCTTCCATATTTCTAACAGCAACCTTGCACAGATGTGCATTCAGAAGAATGTGAACATTAGTTCCCCTTAACACCAGAAAAATGCCTCTGTAGTAAGCACTTAAATCCTTCTGAAGATCTATTTTATTGTCTTAACCTTGCACTGGTCATCTCTAGCAGAAAGATGTCCCAGGAACTTTATGTGTTAATAAATTACTAAGAAAAGGCTAAAGGATCTTTTCTGCCAGATTTGACTTTTCATTCACTCAGGCTGAAAATTATGAATGGTGTTGGACTCCCAATTTATGGCCTTGAGGTGACCAGCTCCTTATGGCACGTGTGGCTCTGATCTTCATGGAAAGCCATCTCTGACACTTAGTGATGAAGCTGAACAAATGCCAAAGTCAACATCCACTCATCACATGAAGAATAGGAAGGTATCAATCCTGAAAATGCTTCCTACTGATATTTTTTCTTGATTTTCATCAGACCTTTCTTTTTAATGAAACTTAATATAGACTTATTTCCACTGTCTGCACAGTTCCTTTGGAAGTAGATTTGCTTAAACACTCCAAAGCAGCCACACTTTAGAACATTCAATAGTTCCTAGCTTCAAGGGACACATATTTAGCAGCACTTTTCAGATTTGTAGCACAACCTTTGCCAAAACTTGAGACTCATTTGGAGGATCTTCATTTACACCCTTGATCCTCTGCAGTCTCCATGCCGAGGCAGGCTGACATTTGATTTTTGTACCTCTGTCTTCCTGCAGAACCCTCACACCAGGTAATTTGATCGAATCAAAACTATTTCCATACAATTATAAAACATAACCGACCACAGCAAAAAATGTGAACCCTCCAAAGCAGCTCAAAGCTAATTAATTTCTATTACTGGTGAAAGAAGAACCACTTAATGTGCCTTTTCTTATTTAAATTACCGTTGACAGCACCTGGGGTTTTTTGTTGTTGTTCTTTTTTCACTCTTGGGAACTCCTGCTACAATACTAGTTAAATTCTATATGACTGTAGAATTTATGAAGATAAGGCAATTACCATTACAAAACCAATCCCAGGTTATAATTCATGACAAAAAAAAAGAAAAGAGTTATAATGTTCTGTTAAATATTTCAGTGATGCATTACATACTTTGTTAAACCTTCTAGTTGTGAAAATTTAGGGCTAATTGGTGACATTACATTCAGTAATTAATTATTTTGTTTCATTTATGGACACTTTATCTATATATTGTTAAGCAATAATGCTACTTAATAAACAGCAAATGTACAAGGCCTTGTAAGCCAAGTAATCAATATAAAGGAACAACAGGAGAAAACACAATTCCATAAAACTTTGATTTCCACTCACAGCAATGCCAGTTAAACCTGTGATCAGAAGAGCTTCTGACTGAGAAGTCTAACACTGTCCAGCAAGAGTTGGTTTTGCTGGTAAAGAACAATTGTGAGTGTGGCCTCAATCTGAGGCACACTTCCTTGGTATTTTGTTCCAAAAAATCATTCTAAGAATTCAACAAAAATTAAATACCATTAAAAATTTTATCTAAAAGTTGTGATTGAAGCTGTCTGAACTGCAGCATTGCCTTGTCTGGAAGAACCACGATGCACAGAAAGAACAAGGGAATGATCTGCTCTGGACTGGGGACCCACCTGAAGAAGCTCACTTCATTAATATATGACTGATTATGGAACACAATTTTATATTGTCTTCATTTAGATATACAGAGTTTTGCATTTTTCAAGACAATCTCCTCTGCCACCTGCTTTTCATATCTGTGGTGAAGGACAATACCCATTATCTCTAGCAAAGATTTAGATATTAAGAAACTAATTTCATAACATTTTTTTAGTTTAAATTGATTACATTCTACTGGATGTTTTTGACTTTCCCCATGGTTCAGGCTCACATTTCAAAAGCTACCTAATCTCTCAGTAGGATGTCTCTGTGAATATTTATTAACAAGACTACAGGAATTACCCTCTATATTGATCATCTTCTGTCAAAAAAATGAAGGCCAGCAAGCAACCCACTCCAACTGTGGAGCAGTCAAGAGATTTGCTTTTCTTAATTAATTTAGGAATTTCTAAGTCTACTTTCCCCAGTAGTAATTAATAACAAGCTTGTCCACTGTTCTTTAATGCAAAGATCACAAAAAGAGAGCCTATAAGACAGGGAGTCTAGACCAAAATACAATGTGTCCATCTCTGATGTGCTGAGACAACTAAATTTGGTTAAAATTAATAATACTTCACAATTGTTATCAATGTACAACTAATTTTGGGAAATGAAATTAAAACAAAAATTTCACCTGATAGTTCCTGCTATTTTTTTTTCTATTACAATAAAGACCCAGTCTGGATCATGATAAATGCTGTGTGTCCTGCAAATCCAGATGGAAAGGAAGATAAATGAAGAGAATCCAAACAAACAAAACCCTTAAACCAACATAAAAGATAACCAATAGATTCACTCTCCAAATGAGTCTTGCAGGGCAGAAGAAGTTAATGTTGGAATTTCATATTTAATCCATTCCTAAGCAGGAAGAGCAATCACTTTGGCCTTAACCTCAGCTTTGAAAACACTGTTCTGCATACATGCTGTTTCAACATTTCTGGGTTGCAATTCAGCATCAAATAATCAATATTCAAGCCTGTTCCCCTTGCAGCCTCCCTGACACACCAGACTGAATTCCACCTTCTGCGAGAGCGCTGACACCATTTGAAATTGAAGAACAAATTTTGCATATCTCCATGTCTCAAAGAACATTTTGATGCAATACAGATGATCTGTTATGAATTTTTGCCAGTTCTTGATATACACACACCAGTTTCCTTTATTTCAACTGCTTTCACTGCTTCCTGTGTTTCCCAAACAGAAGCAGGAATGCAGTACTGTAAATGCTACACAGACATGAAAATTCAGATGCTGATAGAATTCACCATTCAAGAAACTTTTGCATGGTTAAAGTAGTAGTCTCTGTATTATAGTTCCAACAGATTTCTTGAGAAGATTTTCTCCACTTTTGGTGCAGCAGAGCTGCCCCAATCAGAAATCCAAATGTTTTCTGCTGTTTTAAAGCTGATTTCTGGTACAATGATGAGTATACCATCTTTTTATAGCTAGCATGCACTGGAGGCAATCTGCAAATATAATTCCATGAAGAGGTATTTTATCTTCATTCAGATAAGCTCTCTGCTATCTAGAACATTGTTTTAATGCCTAAATCTCAGCTGGGAGTTTATTAGCAAAATTTCTGCGTAGCAGAAACATATTTGAAAATATATTTAGACAGGTGTAAAAGAGATTTATCATCTCTGTTTTTTCAATAAAAACTTCTCCAACAAACTCAGAAAATGAACCATAAGAAAGTAAGATTTATTCTATCTTACTGCAAAATCCTACTACAAATTTTTCAGGACTTTTCATGTCTTTCTTTTGTGACAATAGTGCATTTCCCAGATAAAAGCAATTACAAACTGAATGTCCCAATTAAACATGGCAAAGTTCATGCTTTACAGGGGGAATATGGAGAGAGGGGTGCAATGGCAATTATATTTTCTGTGTTCATTGAACATATAAAGAGCTTAGGAAAAAAATCAAAACAAAGTTTCATCCAGATACCCGAGCTGAACTTTTTTCTCACCCCCTTGGGTTTTTTATGGTAGCACTGAAAGTATCTGTGACAGTTTCCTGAACTGTGTGACAAAATGAAACAAAACCAAAACTGGAGGACTCAGGTACCTTTTGTACAGGTGCACATCTGCAGCTAAATCTGCAGCAGATGTCCCACTGGTTTTGTTTCTGGCTCCCACTCACCCAACTGAAAGGCTCCTCAAAACCTTTATGAGCACCACAGGTCTCTAGACCAGCTGTTCTTGTGGAGGAGAAACACAGCTCAGTGTGGTCAAGCCAGAATATGTTGGCAATTACCAGTTTTCCTGTCACAAATAAAACTTTGACAGCATCACTGACTGGTACTGTGGTGCCTGCAGAATACTCAATTCTGTATTCTTTATCTAAAATCACAAAAATTCCCATTTGTTGTTACAGCTGAGTAGAGAACCACTATAACTCTTTGCACTCTGGTGCTTAACACAAGATTTCTGACTGCTCTACCCTTTCCCACTCCAGGAGTTCCTGTATTTGTGCTGCTGCCCCATGGCTCCCCTCAGCAGTACAGAAATAGTTAAGGTCACAACAGAGTGCTGCTATGTAAAGGAGAAATTTCCCTGTCCTTGCCTAAGTGAATGTCTGGGATTAAACTGACAGCCCACCTTAGTGATGGTGGAATAATTGGTTGTTCAGCTCTGTCCTTGTCAAGCTCTGACAGTTCTGCAGATGTCCTGCTCGGCTCTCCAAAGGTTAGGCTCAGCTGAAGCTGCTGTTCATTAATCATTCCTTCCTGACAGGATTCAGAGCAGCCCACATCTGCCACTCTGTCCCCCTCAATCCCTGCTGCACCCAGCTTGTGTGTAACCACTGACGGTTTTCCTAACAGGATACCTGATACGGGAATATGCATTTAACTGAGGCTCATGGTGTTGCCTTCTTTCTTGGTAATTCTCACAGCAAGGGACAAGTAATATGAATTTGGTGTCTTTGTCCAAGACAGGTTTGTACAAAATGAGTGAAATGTGAACTGGATGGGTGTACAAGAAGTACACCCACCATATTGCATTCTTTTTATAGTGTCTCTAATGCCTTCACATAATTTTCAGTCAAGTAATGTAATCACACTGGAGATGGAAGGACATGGTGTCCACTAACCTTGCATGTGGCTCCCTACAGCTCCTGAGTTGGAAGAAGTGGAAAAAACACCACCATGAACAACTGGGGAAAGAAAAACCTCAATACACTCTTCTGATCTTGTATTTTTTTTCCAGTCACTGGATCTCTCTGGACTATAACATTTGCTTCACTATCTCTCTGTGGAGACAGTGACTGAAAAACTCCATCACCAGCTCTGCTTTAACCCAGAAGAACTGGATAATTTTCAGAAGTTCACACAGGACTAATTTCTTTGGAGTATTCTGACTGCTTTTACCAGAATGTGTAAGTGTCACTCATGAGCACCTTAGAAAAATGAGAAAACTAGAGAATTCCCAGCAATTTCAAGTGTGCCCCAGAATAAACCGTACATCCTGCAGTTAGACAAAACCACAAATATATTACTGATGACTCGAGTAAATTGGAATAACCATCAGCACACAGACTGCTGGTGTATTATAGTTGCCAAGACTGTGTAAGAAATGAAATAATTGCCCACTTCAAAATCTTATTACAAGATTGCCCACTGACTTTTCTTAGCTTGCTGGTGTTCATACGTGAGCATTGCAGGAATCATCATTTCAAATAATTGATTAACTGTCTAGCCTACAAAGTTTAAAAAGGAACAAACAAGGACATTAAGTGATTAGCATTCTTCCATTTAATTTGCAAATCCTGTCTTCACAGCTAAAAAGCCAAATGCCCCAGGCTACATCTCAGGCACACAGATCCCAACAAGCTTGACAGTAGAAAGAAGGTGCTACAGAGGCACATAAGTGACATGCTGGATTAAAGCAATCAACACATTGACCATTAATCATGACTGAAGGCTTTACAGTGTGCTTAGAGAATGACAGTGGGGCTGCTTTGCCAGGGAGCAGCACTGATGCTGAATTTAAACTGCTGAGCCAACCCACCAGTGTGATTTGGTCAACAAGAGCTGTTATAGCTGCAGATCTTCAGATAACTCAAGTAAATCTTGGATTTAGATGAAAAGAGAAAAATCTAATGGACTGCCTTTCAAGTTCCTCTACACTGACTTTACTGGGGAAGCCTAAATAATCAAACCAAGTCTAAATGATGTAACCAGAGCCCTCATCATGTACAGCTCTTCTCTCATTGCTCAGCTGACAATGATATTTTGTGGTGCTGCCTCCAATGGTTATATCCAATTTAACAAAATCAAAAGGAGAAGGTGCAACCTCCTGCAAACCTTTTTGATTCTCTGCAGGATTGAGAGTGCTTGTCAGCCAGAAAGGAGTGTGCTTCATTTTTCATTGTGAAAACAATGAGGGTCCATCAGCCATGCCAATAACCTCATTGCTGGGGACTGCACCAGGACACATAAAAGAAGCTTATGGGGTAAGGGATTAAAACACTGAAGTGGATGAGAACCAATTCCATTGCTTTATCAATTATTTTCTCATTACTGTTATCCCTATGCATTGCAGTAGCACCCAGTTAATGAATCATTCAAATGCAAAACAAAAAATTGGGAAATGGCTTGAAACCAAAGGAACAGATCCAGTAGAACATAGCTACAATTGTGTCTGTAATCATTAAGCAACAGTCAGACTTAAGGTGTTCACTATGATCTACATGCATGTATAACCAAAAGGCCTCCTCCTAAACAAAGAATGTACAACCTATCTCCCTGATTTTCCTTGAACCTCCTCATTCAATCAGTATTAATGATCAAATGATTAAATTAAGATGTTTTTGAGTCAGTAAAAACTGCATTCCTGTCATGCTCTAACAAGGACTCTACAGGCTGCTAAATTACTTGAGCAGCTGCATTAGATTATCTAGTATTCCAGCACAAAATACTGTTCTTTATTCCTGCATTCTCAATGGCAGATACAGAAAATAAGGAACATTATCTCTTGCTTTGAAAACTAGCCTTGTCCCCATCCTTCTGCTTCCTGTATTTGTGCTCCCCCACCTCACCACACACTTCACTTCCAGTAAAAGTGTCTGACAACACGGACATACCTGAAGAAATCTTTTAAATACTTTGACTACAGACAAGTAGACATATGTGTACAATGATTTCTTTTATTGTGCTCCCTCTGCTGGCTCTGAAAAAATCACTGGTGGAAAAAAACTGTTTCCAGAACTTCACTGATATCTGTTCTTACCAATACACAAAAGTGGGACAAATAGAAATGGAAAATATTTCAATATTTTGTGTTGAAAGCAATCCAGTATTAAGTAGGTTTTATAATATATTTTATTATCATCTCAGCTCCTCCTCAAGGATAGCAGCTGGATCTACTTTGGACCATTTCAGAGCAGTGGGTTGGATAGCAGCCTTCATTTATCTCTTCCCACCTATATTAAATTTTGATTCGATGTTTTGTTGAAAGTTCAGCCTGGGTTGAGATATTGAGGTTGTGAATTTTTGGGATACTATCAATCATGGAGTAATGAGATTTTTTTTTTAAATTGCAATTAATTATAAATTTGGTGACTAAAAGACAAGAGGATTTGGAATTTTTTATCAATATGCATTGCTAAAAACTGCAAATCTGCTCCTTGTGTTGAATGACAGATTTTTTTCTTTCCAGACAATCCTCAGTTCTGCAAGTTTTCTGGAAGACAGTATGTTTTTTATAGCTTCTCATATGAGACCTGGTCAGTGATTGTCTATGAAAATAAACCAGATCTGACATTCAAAGAGGGATTAGACATAATCCAAATTACAATTTTTTGGATGGCTATCTAGCATCTTGTCTATGTAAAAATGTCATATATTAAATGGCTTGGAAACCATGACAACACCAGCTCTCTAGAGCTCACACAAGCTCAATCAAGCCATAATCAAGAATTTCCTTACCTGATTGTCTATTATCTCCTTCTCAGTCAGAGATGCACATTAAAGGAGTGAAAAGATCAGAGTGGAATCACCAGCATTAATTACACGCTAGACTAGACCTGTCTTCCTGTAAGTGCAGTGAAAAAGAATTTGGAGTACCTATAGGACATTCAGAGTAGTGTCCTCTGTTGATTCTGCACAAACTGTAAAACCAAAATAAAATAGATTAGCACAAGTCAGGGCTACTGAAAATATATTCAATTCTTCATATTTGATAAAAGAGAAGGTCTATTCAACAGATGCATTCCATAATGCCTATTATGTCCTTGTAATGGTGAAAAGGAGCAATTATAGCAAAAGCGAAATGTGCTTACAATTGAAGAACAACATTTTAGGCTAGATCATTCCTGAGTATATTTATTAGAATAAAGGTTTGTTAAAAGAAGTACAGACATTTTAAGCCTGCACTAAAGAGAAGTCAATTTTTTTTTCTTTGTAAGGCTGTTTGAAAAGGCACGACCTTCTTTAGGTCCTGAAACAATTCAAGGTAAGAAAGTTCTATGAATGCCTAATTGCCTACTTTTTCCTATGTCCTAAGAGAAAAATAAAATTAAAAAAATTAAAAAAAACAAAACAAAACAAAAATAAAAAGCCAAATACAGCAAAAATAGAGGCAAAGAAAATCACACAAGAACAAATAAATAAATGTTAACAACAAACAAATGCAAAGAGAATGTGAACTCCTCATGGATTTTTCATGAAGTGAGAAAGAAATTTGACAAATTATTTGCTCTGAACTATTCACTGCAATTATGGCCATTGGCAGGCAGTGAAACCAATAACTTGGACGGATGATTTCTGAGATTTTCAGCATATCCTTCCCATTATCTCCAAAAAAAAAGGCTTTTGCTGGGTTTGCAAAGGCTCATGTTTTGTTCAGGCCATAGTCACTGCATTGGACTCTGACTCTTGAGTCTGCATTTTACTCTTGTTGACGTGATAGTTTTAGATCCTGTTTCACCTGGCAATTTTCTTTCTTTCTTTGTAATCTACTGTCCTAGTTTGGAGGATAGGTGTCTGCTAAGAAAGGCAGAAGACTCCCTTTGAAATGGAGAATGTAAACCCTCTCCCTACGAATTATTATAATTTTGAAATTAAGGGGCTCTCAGGCAAAGATATGAGAATTAGGAATAACAGTTCTTTACTAGGAAAATTAAAATAGAAATACAGTATTACAAAGAACAATCCCAAAACACTGCCAGAGTCAGAA
>JANRGV010000057.1:2605299-2647954 GCA_024734035.1 Alethe castanea | reverse complement strand
AAAGATAAAGATGATTGCCCCAGCTGGTTTAAAGCTGGCCCATGAGCAGATAATGTGTGCCACAGAGATCAGGGTCAGTGCTCCACCAGGTTTCAATAGATGATGACAGAATACACATTTCTGGTCACATCCTGTATTACAGCCCAAGACATCTACACTCTGGTCTCCCAAGGAAGTAAATATTTCAGCAGGGTTTTGCTTTATTTTGGCCACGGTAAAGTGTAAGCAAGTAGAGATTATATTATTAAAGAGACACTGCAGCTCTTCTTTGCTTGTGTTTCCCAACCTTTTTAGTTACCCCATCCTCTTGATTTGTCTGTACCAGTGCAGTGCAAGGGACACAAGGCCTCAATTTATCTCTTGAAGTGATACCCTGAAGGGCAGCACACCTCCAGATCACAGTCACAAAAAAGCCCTCACCATCCTCACCCAGTCTTCCAAGAAACTAGGAATAAGAAATCAGAGAATAGAGCCTGGCAGCTCATGAACCTGACATTTGTCTGTTTCTACATCCTTGCATTTTTTCTCCATTAATGTCCATGCTGGAGAGCATTTAAATAAAAATTTTTACTTGTGAGGTTATCTACAAATTGCTCCATAAAAAGAACACATCCTGACACAGGGATTTATGTGCCCTGAGTACCATACACTGCAGCCACAAGCCAATAGCCACAAGTTTTCCTGTGTATATGCATAGAGCTGCCTTATGCATAAAGCTGCCCCCAAACTAAAAAATGAATTTTTTAGCTTTTCCTGAACTGACTGTAAAAAGCTACCAGACATAAACAAAAATTCCAGTTTCACATCTAATGTTATGGGCTCATTGTGATAACAAAATAATTACAACACTTTCTCACCTCAGATATTTTACCTATTAAATGGAGTGAGAATAAAGTGCACATAAAAGGAAAAGAAAAAATATACACACTTTTTTACTAGGAACAGTCTGTTTTAAATATGATATCCTAGAAACTTCTCTGAAGGCATCAGATACACGTGAGGATTTCATTTTCAATTCTACTAAGCATTTTATATGAAGAATTTATTTACAAAAATCATATAATTCAGAGTAATGATCATTCTGAGTGATTCATTTTGTTTATACTAAAAATTATAAACTAAAAAATAAATCCAAGAAACACTCAAACATGTCTTTCATCCACATGTGAAAGTCCTAACTCTGTTAAGGTTTGTGCTTCAGAGGGTGTATTTTGTCACTCCAGAAATACTGTGTTAATGTGCAAGACACAATCCTTCTACACTGCAGGAAGACAGACAACAATCCTAGGCTCTCACATCTGAGCAAAATGCTGCCAACCTTTTTCTGTTCGTATGAAAAACATTCTTATAGCTAAACTTCATAAAAGACTACATCAGTTCTTTCCTTATCCTATGGATCCACCGATTAAATTACTCAAATTTAGGATTCTGCTTCCAGAGATTTTCCTGGTTTTGTGTATTCTTTTCAGTCCTTGCCCCTTATACTTTTTCTGTACCAAAAACTTGTTGCATCTACCTATTCAAAACACGAAAAAAAGTTTTCTCTTTCCTTCTAGAATTTCCTTTCCATGGGTACACTGATGAGATTAGGCATTTGAGGAACAGAAGCTAATTGTTCTCTCACATTCCTGTGCCATTTAAATCCCCTGAGGGTGACCAGGGGAACAAGGAGACTTCTGACCCCAGACCCCACAGAGAGAGAGAGAGATCTCCTGCTCCTCTGCAAGGTACTGCACAGCACAAACAATAACAGAGCACAGAAAAAAAGCACAGGTTTCATCTAAAGCCAGAAAATAAAAGGTTTCCTTAACTATTTGCAATATGTCACAAACAAAGTGGACAGTGCAGCGTAACTGTGAAAATAAAGTTTCTTGCTTCTCAGCCAGAGCAGTGGAGACCAGCTGAGTTCAGCACAGTGCAACTCTGCACATCAGTGTGGAAAAGAAATAGCTGCCAATAGAAAAAACTGCCTGCCTTGAGTATTGACTTAATGTGTCAAAAATTAGCTTTGTGGTTGCAGACTTAATAATCTATTTAATGGAAAAAGCAGGCTTCAGAGTTGTTTGGCATGATCATGAGGACATACCTGCAGAGTACTTTTTAAAAAAGAAAGAGTAGGCAGAGACACTCAGTGATGCTTTTCTGAGAGCAGTAGTTGGGCTACAGCTGGGCTTCTCAAAATATATTCATCCATAAGTGAAGAGTTGAGAGGAAAAAAATATAACTGGAAACCTGAATAAATATTTTCATAATTACAAAACATATATCAATAAATAGATCTGCTGCTCCTCTGAGAACATACTGGTAATCCCTGCTACATTTCCTCCATTTGTAAACAAAACCTGAACCTTTGCCTTATTAGATGATAATCTAACCAAGAGAACTATTACTAAGAAAATCTATTACAAAAACTGAACTAAAATAAACCAATAAAATGCTCACCTTGGGTGAAAACGCCCTGACTGACATTCTGAGGATTTTATACGACCATTAACTGGAGAAATTTCAAAGCCTTATAGAGATAAAGCACTACATTAATTTAGAGAGTTGCATTTCTCACATTGATTTGCTTGTGAAAACACCCCCGATGAAACTTCTCAATGCCTACATCAAGCTGATGATCAGGCAGTTCATTGTACAACTTGTCAGGTTTTAAATGGTACTGCAAGGGCTTTAAACTGACAGGAATCAACCCAAGTCAGGAACTGCATTCATAAATGTGAATAAAAAGAAGCAATTTCAGGCAGCATTCGGTTTCTCTGAGAATGGAGTGACACAGTGCAGAACTGCATCACAGAATTGTTCTTTATCCTGGTGTGAACTCTCAGGGTATTTACAGAATGAAATAGGACTGAATATGAGCAGGAAACCTGGTGGTACTCTTATATAAGCAAAGTTATTGTGGTTTAAATAAATAATCACAGGTTCTATACATTGTGAACTGTGCATGCAAGTGGAGCATGTGTTGGCTGAGCACTGACCATGCTGTCACCAATTTCAATTCTTATCACAATTTCATGCTGATGATGCCACAGAACACATTATTTTCCTACAGAATATCAACTGAATAACAACGTTTACTTAGAACGTGGTCTGCCAAAATCACAGAAAAGGTGTTCTCACTGCAGCAGGCTGCATGGGAGCTGCAAGATTATTGCAGCTGCATGCTTTCCCTAACACAGAAATTTCTGGGTTTGATGTTTGGTTTTAACTGTTTATCAAGTGAAAAATTCACCTCAGTGCTATGGAGTTCAGTTTTCTAAAGATAAAGTCAGTGACAAGAAAGGTGTCCCTAAAGGAAAAATATAGAGAAAAATATCATTAGACACCCTTTAAGGTCCGTTCAAATGGGCCTACAAATTAAGAAAGATCAGGGATGCATAAAAGAGATTGCTGTAACTTTCAGGGATGCATCCTTTTAAATTTAAGAGAATAAGCTTCATCACTCCTGGGATAATTGATTGTACCCACACAAACATCACCTCTTGTCATACAGTTCCTACGAGTTCCCCCCACACCGAGTGTCACATCTACCAGGAAACTCCCTGATTGCAGGAGCATCTCTAGACAAATCCATCTCAAAAGAGGCTTAGCTTTGGTTAAAATCTTGGGTGCAGGGATGACAAGTTTGCTGTAAGGTGGGCCAAGACTACCCCCAGCACTCTCCTGGCAGCACTGCAGTGTCTGCTCAGCACCTCCTGTTCTCAGGAGCTGTTCAAGTGGCCAGAGCTGGCAGTAATTGCTGTTGACATTGTTCAGAGCCTTGCCTCGCTGCCAGAGACAAACCTTTCATTCATGAAGAAGTGCTTGTTAGGCCAGTGTTGGACTCCAAACCCACTTAATTAAATTCGAAAAAAAAAAAAAAAAAAAAAAAGTAAGAAAAAAATAAAAGAAGTTGCTTGGTTCTGGTGGGAAATTTGCACACAAAGGCTGGTGTCTGAGCCGTTCCCCCACTATTGTATCTCTCAAACAGTTTTGCAACACCACAGGATCTCTCTCCTCCGTCCCTTTCCTTCCAGGCACTGCAAAGGCAGTGCTGACCCTCATTAAAACACCAGTTCGTTATGGAATGTTTTCCCCATGATTCACTAACAGCGCTTTCATCCTCACCAATCAAGGGCTCACAAGTGCTATGCAAGCACTCTCCAGGGGCTGATGGCTTCAAGAATTTTAGAAATAAAACGTGTAAACAGGTACATAGAAAAAGCCTCCTTTGAGCAGTTATATAAACACTCCCAATGCAATAAAAAAAAACCCTACAAGATGAAACTGTCAAGTCAGACTCTTATTTAATTGTGTTCACAGCCCCCTTTCTGCAGACACCCAGTGAACCACACTGGGTCAGAGAGTCTGGAGTGATGGCAAATTCACAGTTCAGGGCTGAGGAACAGCGAGGGGAGCACAAAGATCAACAAACGAGCTGCTCTGTGAAGAGGGCGTCAGGAAATGGAGCAAGAACTGAACACAGCACTTGAACAGATTTGGCTTTGCCCTCATCTGGCAATTCTTGGACTTTGCCTTGGCTTTCAAATTGACGTGATTTTTTGCTGTTGTTTGGTTTAGGGGTTTTTTCTTGTTTATTTGTTTGCTTTAATATCTATTTAATTTTAATCCTTTGTGGACACCAGACACAGGTCTATTACACAAAATAACACGAATTGACAATGTTAATAACGATTGCAACAGTATTTCAGAGAAAAGCACAGGGAAAATATCACTAACTGCAAATGCTGTTCTTCCTCTGCATGTAATATCACTTACTATATGAATAAAAACAATCTGTTCTATACTAATGAATCATTACTAAATAATTTTATTTTCATATGGTAAGTAATGTTCTAGTAAAGTTACCTGATTCTGTATGACAGCTACCTTCAATTGTTTCTACATAATTCTCTACTATAATTCAATATTGATTTACATAAAGCAAAATGTTTATGTCATCATGTGAAACATAAGAAATTAATAGCAACAATACTGTCGTATTTTTCGAGATTTCATAGAATCAAACATTGAGAAAAGTTAATTAAGATGGCAAAGCTAGGAGGCAAAGAAAAACTTCAATCTGTCCCACGATTTACAGCAGCCTCTTACTATAAGTGTTTATCTTATTGTTTCTATCCCTACAAAATCCTTAGTATTTTCTACAGAAAAAATATTCCAGATAAGATTTAATTTATCTGCAGGTAAATACTTCTTGTCACACCACTTGAAGTATAATTAGGTAAATAGTTAAGTGATACAGGCACAGGCATCTTTGATATGCAAGTATTTTGCAAATGTATCTGTCATCCTACAACCTACAAGTTGCTGAACTGAAAACTGCTCTTGCACTTGTGATTCCTGCTTGTCAAAAAAGACTTTAAAAAAACTACTTGCGTTATCAGCCCTTTAGATTTCAAAACATACATATTTCAGAATCTTTTTGCAGTACAGTAGTAAAGCTCCTGTCTCTCAACAATAAATGAAACAGCAATGACATGCAGTGAGCTCTCTTTTTTTAGTGCTTTTCTGACACCTGTCAACAAAAAAAAAGGAGCAGCATTAGAAAATTATTGGGAAATTATATTTATTGTTGTCCAGTGTGTTTGTGTACATACTAAGGTGGCTGATAAGACTATCTGGGGTTCTCAGAAATTCAAATTTACATCCTGGATTTTGTTTTTCCTTATAGCGCAGACATTGAAACATGGTACTTCTATTTATTTGTGCTTGTATTCAAAATGTTGTTTAACATTTTCAAAAGTCAACAAAACTGAAGTTTTATGTCACAGAAAATCTGAAATAAGTATGATTATTCACTGTCTACACTTGGAGTCACTGCTACTTTTAAAAACTGTTTAAATAGACAGTAATGAAACAATAATGAAACTCTTGATGGTTTGGACCTACCTTCCCTCTTGGTTTTATGTCCCATGTAGGAAAAAACAGTAATTCTCAAGAGTAAATGGAAGAAATCAGAAATCAGAACTTTTCATTCTAATTGAACCATTATTAAAAAGAAAAGAAAAAAAATGTTTATTCTACTTCTTTTTACGTAACTCTCTCTGGCTTCACATCTGAACAGTTTATTTATGAACATCACAATATCATTTTCAACTTTCCTAAAACAATCTGGAAGACAAAATGTGCACCCAAACCCAGGATAATCAGAATCTAAAAGCAGAAATTATTTTTAGAATGAATTTTTGAGATTACACTTTTGCTACCTGTGCAAATCAAGTAAATATTTTCCAGCAATAAAATTCTGAAAATTATTTTGTGTTATGTATTATAGGCTACTAAAATTTGCTTTTCACACGTAGAACCGCCATTCAAATTTTGATTCTACTTCATATTTGTTTGAAAAACCTTCCACAAATACAATAATATTTTTCAGACAATGAGATCTAACCAGAAAAATACATAGATTTGTAAACCTACACTTTCTCATAAAAAAAACAAGGATTATCCAAAGGTGCCTGAAGTCTCCAAAGTCACTTCTAAGTGACATTTCAATAGAGCTTTGACCACCTTTAAGGCAGTGTGTAGGTGAAGTGTTTATTGCATTCTGATCAATGAAAAGACTATTAGTTATTCTAATAATTAATTATAACAGCTCCCTCCACAGGGATAGATGGCAACCTCTGCCACTGAAGGCTTTCAAAATAATAATTTTGGGTCCCTAAAAAGTATGCTTCCATTAAACACCTAGGAGAATGGGCTGCGTGTTTCATACTTTGTAAATGCCTGTTTCAATTTTGATAATACTTGTTTTCAGATGTTAAGCAAAAAAAGGAAGTAAATAGACTTCATGTGACCCTGCTGCAGAACTAAATCCATAGAAATGGAGTAATGTTCTTCCTTGACTCTTAATTAAAACTGAATAGAGTTTAAATTATTAGTTTATACCTTGCCTTTTTTGACTTATGATTCATGATGTTCAGAAGAGGCTGGAAGCATTAATTTGTGCATCAGTCCTATTCTACATCTCATCTCAGCTAAAACAGACTAAGTTACACACACACAAAAAAAATCACTGTATTACCAGAGGCAAATGGGGCTGTGAACATTCAGGTATGTCAGGATTTACTGATGATATTAATCATAATTCTGAAGCATCTTTAACATAATATTGTATATTACTAAATCAAGGAGGTTTCAATTTAATCAATAAAACAACATAAAAGTATACCTCATACTGTAAGGTCAATTTCCAATTCACAGATTCAAGAGTTCAAACTAACCACTGTAAAATTATTTTTTTTTTTATCCTAAACTGAAAACCTTTGGAAATCTCTGAAAATTTTCAATGCTCAGATAATCCTGGAAGGAGCTTTGTACAAGCTCATAAAGTGCACAAATGACAATTTGCAACAGCACAGGCAGGACCACACAGAAAAAGAGCAGCCAGAAATGCTGAACCCTCAAAGAGTTAAATTTAAACCTTATCCTACTAAAACAAATATAGGCAGGAAAGCAGAAGCACTGATGATAAAAACAGAGTGCAGGATACCTCAAGTCTAGCAAACTCATCTTTTTACTAAAATGTAAAGAGAATTTGAATTTTTTTTCTCCTCCTCACTTGGAACTTGCTGTGAAATGTAGATAGAGTTGTATACCTCAAAGATCACATGCATTTTGCAGGAGACTGAGGAAGCCAAAAATACCAAACTATTTTAACAAGAACATATTTGTGGTAAAAATTGTGTCCATGTAAAATATGTTATTGCAAGAATAGACATTTATTTTTTAAAGTCTCTATAAATGCCTGTCTGTCTCTAGGAGAAAAAACACTTCTCTATGACAATTGAAAGATAAACAATCCAGTTATGTCCTTTATTATTCAGTTATATCCTGTATATCCCATATTTTGATTTGTTTTCTAAGGAGTTTGGGAATCTCAAACTGCTAATTACAGCATTTTCATGCAAAAATGGCTTCTCACCTACTCGCAGTATGTAGAATTCCCAGAAACCAGATGAGATACACTGTCATATCTTTTGAGTGTTTGACTGGTAGTGAGTTCCAAAACAAATGTTGTGGTCCTTATAAAACAGAACAAACCCCAAATTGTCACATTACTAATAAAAAGCTTTTGCCCATGGCCCTTAACAATATGATAATTTATTTAAAACAGATACAGTCTTGAAAGTGACCCACTTAAAATTATTAAAAAGATATGGTGTTTATTTTTGCTGTCCACAAAACAAGCAATGGCTTTTGAATATGCAGACTCTTCAAATGTAATTAATATGATTGGCTTCTACTGGAATACAATCTTCTGTGTTTGAGGGAGCTGAATGCAAAAACTAATCAGGTCTATTTAATATGCTTGTGAAAAAATCATCAGTTTTTTTTTAGTGCAACCGACAATAATGCTGGTACTAATCCCCTTTTCTGAGAAAATAATTTAAATCTTCCTCAGTAAAGCAGGAAATCTCAAGAGCATGGAGTCAACCAGTGCTGATAAATGTGGGATGCTTTTATTTCTTGCTTGTTAATCGTGTGTCCATTTATAGTGACAATAAACATGTCATTTAATTAACTAGAAGGTTTTCAGCAAGTGCTAAGGACAATTATTTGACCATCACAGCACAGCCTCATCAATCCAGCCCAAGATGCACAAATGACCTGCAAATATCTAACCATAAGGAAAAAAAGAATGCAACTAAATGTGTTATGACATCAGCAATTAAACTAAGCAGGTTTGATCACTCGGCACAGAAATCAATACCTATAAACTGTTGAATGTTTAAATGTGTACATTTTTTTTCAAGTGGTTAAAATCCCTCCAGCCAACTCTAAATGCTACTCCTGATACTGTTCACATTGCTAGGTGCTCTGGTATTACACAATAGTTGAAATATTCCTCCCTCTCTCTTCCAAAACATAATGCTACAAGATACAGAAAAATCTCCCAATTTGAAATAAAACAGGAAAAAAACAGAGATGTTTGGAACTACATAGGATTTTGTCCTGTCTGAATGAAAACAATGAAAGAATTTGGTAAAGTTTGAATCATCAGCAAGAGATTTTAAACACTAAATTAAAAGTTTTGATTTACTTTGATTCACCCCACTGCTTTATTAATATACAGACAAAACGAACATTTTAATACTGGACATGGTTCTTACTTTGTAAGAAATGTGGTTTATCATTTTGCTTATGAAGGTGCCAAAATCCTCATTCCCTCCTGTTGTACATATTTATTTGATTGTTAGCTGAAAAAAACATTTGCAACATACTCCAAATGCCCAAAACAATCCCTTAAGAGTCTGAAGCAGAGCAAAAAGGAAAGTTTAATTCTTATCTCCTGCTAGGTGGAAGAAGACTTAACTAAATTCCAGAAAAACATCAAGTTTGCTAATAAGAAAATTCTGTGAGAAGAGTGGTTAAGTACTGGGAAAGATAGCCAAGAAAACTGTCAGTGCTGCTTCTAAAAATGCATTAACTGGGGAGTGTTTAAAACATAATTGACCTGCTTGGAGTGGGGGAATGGGTCAGACATCCTCTAGCAATCCTTTCAGTTTTCCATTGTATGGTTGGAATGCTATTTGGGTTTTTTTTGGACAGTGATGCACACAAAAAGCAGGTAGCAGCTCTCCAACAGCCCCAGCAAATGCAAATAAAAAACCCAGAGGGAAACCCCACTCAGAGCTGAAATATTGGCACATCAGGAAACACAAGGAGTTGATAAGCGCTGCTGGCACTGTAAGGAAATACTCTTGGAGATAAAATTGGTTCCACATTCATACCCATCCTATGAGCCTCTGCCACTTGTACTTAAGGCCTTTAAGATCTTTGTAGTTCGAGGCCAGAGAAATCCACTTTCACCCGGGTTCCTGTGGTGTAACAGTGACACCCAGTGACAAGTTTACACTTCAACTTCCTGTGAGCATCCAGAAAATAACATCACTCTTCTGTTTAAAGGGAAAAGGCAAAATGAGTTCATCCATCAGTTACAAATGTCCTTTGTGAGCTCAGGAAGGAGCCCAGCCTGGAAAGAAAATGCTCTGCCTGCTAATACTTCATCCAAAGACTGAAGGAGGAACAAAATTCCTGTTTAGGTGCTCTGATGATTTCCTTTAGCACAAGGCTTTCACAATTATCTGGCCCACACAAGCCAAGGATGTGCATTAAGTTCAATCATGGCTGTAACATTTACTCATTTGAGATTCTGAGAAAGTAAAATGAAGGAGTAGACCATACTTTTGCCTGGACTACAAGGATTTCTAATCTGTAAGAAGCCCATTATGAATTCTCCCTCCCTTTTTTCTCTTTGAGGGTTAAATAAAACCATAAATCCCTACAGACATATGCACTGTAGTTGCAGTAAAATTCCCTTCCACAAGATCAAGAATTCTAATAAAATACATGAATTCTTCTTCAACCTTGAATCACAGTGACAGCTTTTCAATGCCCAGATCACTGCATGGTTAAAACAGAAAATATTCCACTGAAAACCTGTCTAGACCTCATATTGTATATCAGGCTGTTGTTTTATTTTGAAGGTAGGTTTATTTTCTTCTTCAATAATTTTTTGCAACCTAAAATGTCTGCTAATGTAAAGTGTACAGTACTTTTGGAATGGAGGGAAGCAGTAGTTTTTAGAAGCATAAGCAAATTGCCATGGGTGCACTCAGGTAAGAGTCTAACTCAGGCCAAAGTGCAGAATTTTACATTACATATTGAAAACAGCAATTTAGGAGCTGAATATTACAAAATAAACTACTCACTTGTACTTCAAAAATAGTAGCTTCCCAAAGTTTCACCACTTTATGAATAAAAACAGTTCAGATGAGAAGAATGACACAAGCAACTCTTGGTGCAAGTCTCCAGCACCAGATATTACTGGCCCAAAAAGAAATGGAGCTGTGGGACAGATGTTCTATTGCCTGTTGTAATTTCCCTCTTCCTAAGAAATAGAAGATGGAAAAGGCTGCACTCATTTTTTTTTGTGTGTCCATTGAGGACACTGTGACCACTCAGGATCTTGCTAAGGGAAGAAGAATGTGAATGGACTCAAGGACATTTGTCATGAATGCACAATTTATTAAGAGCTACTAAAGACAAAGATGATATTTCTATCTTAAAAAGTCTCCTGTTCTGGGATCTGGAAAGAAGCTACCAGAGAAATATCATGGTGCACTTGCTTTGTTTCCAAGCTCTTTCCTAACACTGGCAACAGAGGCAGAATACTAAGCTTAGGAACTCTTAGGTCTTCCCAGTTGTCTAATGAAAGCTATAAAAATAAAAACACATAAAACTAAAAGCTAACCAAAGAATTGCAGGATAAATAGTGATAAAAAGACTAACAGTATTTACTGAAAAGTGCAGCATAATGCAAAAATGTACTTAAGTTTGCATATGCTTTATAGATATTGACAGGCCCCAAAGTGCTTATTATCATTGGAGAAAAAAAATCTAGGAGTTAGCTGCAAGTGGTTTTATGAAAAAAAATATTGCTTAGCAGCAATCCAAAAGGCAAGTAGAAAGCTAGGAATTGTTTTGAAAAGAACCAAGAATGAGAAAAAAAAGTCTGACATTTTTTCAGAGTTCTTACCAATGTATCAGAAAATGGACTTAGTAGAACTGGGAAAGATAAGAATGGCTAATGGAAAATCAGAAAGGAATATATGAATGGCTTCTAAAAAGGTCTGTAGACCTGCAGATGATGGCCAGAGAACGATTCCTCAATGAGCTTTCTAACACAAAAGCCAATGAGTATGGAATATTTGAATAGCAGGAGGCAAATTCAATAAAAGCATTACTGCACATTCTCTGGATGAGGCAGAGCTGCAGTGTGGGACTCACCAGCAGAAGATTCTACCCTGTGGGTTTCACACTGGACAAATTAATGCAAAAAAAAATTCCTTTCATCTGTCCTCATATTTTTCCCTAGACTGGCTGCTGCTGGAGGCAGGATGTTGAACTAAATGCAGCTATAGTCTACAGCCAAGTATGGAGATTCAGACTTAAAATCTTGTTTTCTTCTCCTGTGAAGACTGGCTGCATATTCATGATTTCTCCCACAATGACCAGCAAGTACCTGCATGAACAACAGTTGTAGAGAGATGTGATGAATGAGTCTTGGCAGCAACAAATCAGTCTAATGGAACCACCTTTGCCTCTTAATACATGTTTTCATGGCATAAACACAGAGTATCGACAATTGCCATGTGGCACCACTGTCTCTGCACCACTCCCAACAGATGAGTGTGAAATGCCTCCACTGGATCAGCTTTTGTATTTTTTATTTTGTATTTTATTTTTTGTGTTGTATTTATTGAAAGGCCTTCACATACATTTCAGACAGAGGAAGCTCCCCAGGGGCCATGCCCAGAATGGACAATGGGTCACAGGTTTTCACACTTTTATAAATTTGGTCTATTTGCACATTGGGGGTTAATCTTCCAATCACAGCTTCAGGTAATGAAGTCATTTACCCCAAGTTTGCTCCCCCCAACTCACTTTTGTTTTCATCTCTCAGGGCCTGAGGCAGTGAGGTGTCCTTGATTGCCATCCTGGAAAGGAATTGTTGTGTCTGACCAAAATGGGAAAGCAGCAGCTCACACTGGATATGGAGTTTAGAGTTATGCACTAAAGAATTGCAGGGTTATAAATAGATGGAAAATACAGAAGCTAAAATCCTAAGGAAAATCCTAGGCAGCATTCCAGCATAAGTACATGCAGCCAATGTATTAAGCTCTGATTCATATTCAAAGTGTCTAACACTTAGATATCTCCAGCTTCAATAAATTCATCTGTGACAGTTCAGAAGAATTCAAATGGCTGTGAAAAGTCAATGGCTGTCAGGAAGGAGGAACTCAAGACAGTGTTGCTTCAGCCAAGCCTTGTTTTGAAATACACAACATCAGAAGACAAGGATGGTTTAGCAGGAAAATCAGGGGACAATCTGGGATGGAGTTCAGCATTTATATGTATTACCACATCCTATGTTCACACCTGCACATCTAAGGATTTATTCTGTGCCTGAGTGGGCTAGCATGCCTTGGAAGACAATGAGAAACAATCATGGAAAGAGTGGGGTATGCAACAAATAACTTTTAGACATCTTGCCAAACAGTGAAATCCAGAGCACTACTGAATTTTGTCAGCAAGGAAAATAGGAATTATCTATCTGTTAGTTAACTATTTCCTCAAAGGGAGTAAAACCTCATAAAACCTTTACGTTTCAAGTTCTTATTAGTGAAGAGGTAACAGTGAGGCAGATACTAAACCTAAAACACCTCTGATGGATTTGGAAAAAACCTGAAATGAGCTGATTCCACATACTTAGCCTCTTTCCTCTCTACTGTACATAACAGGCCTGCTGCCAACTGCCATTCTAACAAACCAAAGTTTCTCTAAAGAAGAGTAAAAATAATAAAACCTAGAGTTCAGGCAAGTGCCTTGGTGCAGGCATAAGCAAATTAAACTACACCAACATGACAGGCCTTATGTCAGCCTCGGCCTACATTCCCCAGTTCCCCTGCTGGGACCTTGTGGCTGTCAAGTGCTCCTGATCATGCCCCAGTGATCCCAAAACTCCTCAGCTCAGTGGGTGAAACATCTGAACTGCAGTCAGCAGATGTCGAGCACACAGTCAGCACAACGAGACAGCACCACATTGTTAGCAACAGCAACACAACAATGCCAGCACACAAGGCAGGGAGCACAACTCTGGGTCGCACAACATTTTGTGCACAAAAAAAAACCACCTCAGCAGGATCCTATGAAGACATTTGACATTTTTACTATAGGCAGACATGCTCAAGTTCTCATAACTAAGGAGCATTCCTAATGCAGGCTGCAGCAGGAACCTTAAATACTTTTGTTCTTCATAAAAAAAAAAAAAAAAAAAACAAACCCAAAGTTTATCCCCAGTTGCATTATCAAGTAGATTACTGCAGAGTCCTTGAGATCACAGAACAGGAGGCATTTTGGGGATTCAGAAATATGACTCTATTTCCAAGAATAAAGCAAACAAGGTCTTGCAAACTACACAAATTTCAGAGCAAATAAATAGTCCATCAGCCAAAAGCTAATTAACATCATTATCTTCAGCCTCCATTTAGTGTTCCCACTTTTTCCAGTATGTCCTCTGCTCTGCTTCTAGCCTGGTCTATCAGCAAATTCAAGAAAGGAAAAAGACCTGTATGGTGGCTAAAGGGAATATTTGGATGGTCCAGATCACATCCTTTAAAAATCACTTTGATGATTCACAATAAGAAAGATACACAAGTTGCTGTAGCTCACCTGGAACACCCTGATGCTTTGGGTTCTTCAAAATCTCCCTTCAAAAAGTCCTTTTTTATTTTGGATACATGTAGTGGATGACTTCTAAAGTTTGCTTAGTACATGTACCACATCCCTGCAGCCAATACATTTTCAACAAGGGGAAAATTTTTTACAGACTCAACATGGAAAAATCACAAAGATCACAAGCTGTAAGGCAGCTTCCAGATCACACTCCATTTGCTAGGTCTGTGGAATATTCTGAAACCTTCACACAATACAATACTTAGCAGTGCCCACTTCTTGGAACTTAACCCATCATCTGTCTCAATCATCCCATTTTCTAAATGAGCAGCTTCAAAACAGCCACTGTATTCTTTCTGATACTCCTGTGGTTTTCTTCTTGTTACTCTCCCCTAGTACTGCAATTCTCTTATCTGTATGCTCTTAATTTCTCTGGCCTTCTCCCAGGCCATATGCAGAAAAAAAAACCCTGTTGGAATTGGAGTTCTGCCAGATCTAAATTCATTGACACTTAAAGGAATTCCAACTAATCTCAAATCACACTGAAAAGAATCTCCAATGATGTCTTACTTTTCATTCTTTCTAAGATAAATCTTTCCTGGTTTATTGGGGGAGTAAGGCAGACCTAGTTTTTACAGATTGCTTCATGAATATTTCTTGCTACATGCTCCATGTCATTACTCTCCTGAGAATCAATTAGCACAAATGTTATGACAGTTACAGAAAAAATTACATTCTTAGGTAAAATCAATAATGTTTTCTCTTTTCCCAAGAAATCTTCACAGAAATGCTGAAAACTTCAAATTTTAAGAGGTAGTGAAAGAAAATCTCTTATGAGAAAAAAAGATACGTGATGGGAGAGTTTTCTAGAAGAGAACATAAGCCTTTTGCTTCTAGATGTACCCTTTGAAGTATTTTAAAGGAGCCCAATTGAATGTATAAGCAAGCAAAAAAGCAGAAAAAAGAAGACACCGAGCAATCATTTTCCATGGAATGTAGCATCACAAATTCACCACGTCTCATACATTTTCAATGTGGAATTTCCTCTCAAGGAATTCCTGTATTCCAGGTCAGGCAACCATGACAAAAGAAGATATGTACCCCAACCCTAGGCCTTAGGAGGTATTTGTTTGAATTGTGGCAATCCCAGAAGAAAAGTTCCAAGGATTTATGGGATTGCCCATGTCAATGCCTCATACATATTCCCAACCCTCATTTTCCAGTAGATCATCACCCAGTCCCTAGAAAGTTCTCCCTTCCTTGTATCCCCATTGGCCCTCAACTGATGCAGTGTCCCACCCAGCCTACCCCATTGGACCCTTCCCTTACCCCACCTCTGCACCATTTTCCCCTATACCCATTGGATCCTAACCTCAACTTCACCCCCTCTCCTACCCCACATTTATACCCTGGACCTCCCTACATCTTGGTCTTCGACCACCGACTCCTACAAAAGCCTTGTCCCTTGTTTAGTGTGTTTGGATTTTTGGGCCTCGTCCCGCATTTACTTTCACTATTATTGAAGTATTTTATGTTGCTAAGTCGTGGTCGTCCCACCGCTCTTCTTTTATTTTTCCACAATTGCCCTAATATCAGAAGAACCCTAAAAATTATTGTCGGGGACCACTCTTGACCCTGACACTCAAGGAAAAAATCAATGTCAAGAAGAATAATTAGAGGTCTGTCCTGTTGCATATTTTGGACTCGAGTGAAATCAGAACTACCAGTTCCTGTGACCAACAGTGTTAGTGTGTGAAGCTTGCATCACTTCCCATTGCCTCTCCTTACACAACTTCACACTGTCCACGGCTGAGAGATGCACCTGAGTAGGTGCTCTAAAAACTAGAGTAAGCTGTTTGTTTTCCCAAACATGTTTGAGGTTTTTGCTCTGTTCATCTGCTGCTTTCTAAACTCTCAAATGAGAAATCTGGACATTAGAAAAGAGGAAAGTAGTGATTCAGACAAAACCTCTGTTCCAAAAAGTTATGAAAAGAATGTCTATCACAGTAAAGAAAATTCCATAAAAGAAGACGTCCTATCTCTTGTCACATTCCTTTCTTATCACTTGATTTTTATTGACTATGGTCACACTTAGAACTTTCATTGAACTTTAGTACTCAAAAGTCACAGCAAAAATATTTTTGAAAAGTTAATGTTTTCCTGCACTACTTGCTTTTCTATCATGGCATATGAAGACTTCTGTCCTAGCAGCAATGAAAGAGTTACATTTTAAAAATTTATTCAGTGAACAAAATCAAAGAGCACCAACTTAGCTTGCACAAAAGCAGTGAAACCACTGTGCAGTCATAAAAAAAAGGATAGGGGTGATGCTGTGTCTGTTATCTGTCTCTAATGCACAGTGACAACCAAACACAAACATATTTTCAAGGGTATTTTAAGCACTGCAAGAAAAATCTGTGTATCCAGAGAGATACAACTGTCCAACAACTAACATTATGTTAGCCTCACCCACAACAGCAATTAAGAGTTTCACAGCATTTATCCATTGTTAGTCTGTTATCACACAGGCCAGAGGCAAAGCATATATCCCCTGCTTTCCACTATACTGCCACACACCTAAAAATGAGGGGGAAAATTATCCAAAGAATTGTTAAAAAAAACCAAAAAAAGCACTGTTAGCAACAAGGTTAGGAAATTACTACAACAGTGACTCACCTTCCCTTCACATCTGGATGATTTGGGTGCTCACTTACCCATTTTGGACACCCTTGCTACGATGTTTTTGCTCTACCATAATCATCAAAATCTCTTTATGCACCCCTGGAAACAATTTATATAGCAAAAAACACACACAGAATTTTTTCTCCTCTTCTTCAGTTGCCTAAAACACTGGATGTGAGATACCTACCTGTTCCTCTTACTGCTTAAAAATAATATTGAATATTATACCCAAGTAAAATATTGAAGCATAATAAAATTAGAATGGTAGAGCAAAAAGTTATCTATTGTTAAAAAGAGAAAGAACCTTCCCTATTCTTTTCCCCAGGCTTTTTCAGAGCTATGACAGGAACTGGTAGCTTTGTATTTTGTATTTCAGTCCATACACAATAGTCAGATTTCCTTCGTAGGAAGAAATTTCACAAAGCAAAAGTTCTGCCTTGTGAATGGTGTCAGTGGCTTTTGTAAAGCCATTTTTTATGACACACAGGTGCATGCACAACATGCAAAGCCCTGCCCTGTGCTATTGTTGCTGCAGCACAGTGCCAAAAGTAGCAGCATGAGAATGTGTAGGGCAGAATTCATGCCTGGAGACAAATTTCAGCTGCCCAAAAACCCAGAGTAATCAATCTCATGCTGAATCAGACAAAAAGGTTCCATCACAGCACTGCTCACTGGAAAGAGAGGAGATAGAAACTAATCTATGAAGGGAAAGCATAAAAGGATTTGAAAATACTCTGGAAAAACCCTTTCCACATAAGAGAGGAACTTCTTCAGTAACCAATATTTCCACTTCCATTAATTTTCTGGAAATATAATTGTATATTATAATACAATTTCAGTCAAATGAAGTCACACTGAGGGTGCTACAAACCAAACTTTCATCACCATGAGCAAAAAGAATGCACCAGCTCTGTCACTGGTGTTACTCATGTTATGACACAATTAAAGTGCAAACAGATTTGTTGAAAAACAATTCATTATGTTCTGTAGAAGAATTGCAAAACCAAAAGTCCAATTTAATTTCAAGTCTAGTGTCTTAAGAAACAATATTTCTCATTTTTTTGAGTCCTATTTAGGACTATTTAGTAAGTCCAACATAGAAGAAATAGTAAGAATATTTCACTAGATATTAAGAAAACCTTAGAATTATACCCCCAAACACTTCAGGATTCTGATGTCTAGTTTTCCTTAAAACAATATCACCCATGTCAGACAGTACAATCTAACTCACCATAAAAATTTAGATGATTATGGATAATCTGGAAAGTGAAAACTAAGTATGAGGGTTTCTCACTGATGGATGTCTCACTACAAGTGGCAAAACATGGAAAAAATTGTCAAGTTGTTCATTAAGGATCTTCAGAGAGCTGAAATTCCTTGGAAAAAGAAATTACAACTGTGTGGAAATGACAAAGTTACTGCTTCTTGTTGAAATTGAAGGACAGTGAAGAAAGGAAATTCATGTAAGAGAATAAAAAATGCAAAAGGAAGTAAGACACATACTCCTACCAGCTTATCCAAAACCCAAACTCAGGGTTTGAACTTGATGATCCTGATGACTCTCTTCCTATTCAGCATATTCTATTCTACATGCCAAATCATTAAATACCAAAGAATACCAGCATGTGTATAATATTTATAAAATAGTGAGGAAAAAATAATAAGCACCTGAAGGAAAAGCATACTTAGAAAATTGAGAAAAAACTCCTGAAATTACTTTTTATTTGGAAAACTTCCCACATAAAATCAGTCTGGAAATGTCAACTAAGAAAATACAATATATACTCAGAGTTTATCTAACCTGCTCATTGAATTCTGGGCTGCAAGGTGTAATTTTAAAAAACTTTCTTTCCCCTGTTAAATATACCAAACATAGCTTGTGTAATAGTGATACATTTGAACTGAAAAATTAAAAGGAGAATGCAATGATTAATTCTTATCACTGGCACCAAAAGTATCCTACCCAGATGAGAAAAGAAATGCATGAAACTCACTGCAGTGGTGATGGCCACTGGATCCCCGAGTGTGAACAGCTACTGCCAGACTTCAGGAAGTGTCTGTCACAACTGATCTATTTTGATGTCCATTATGAAACCCTCCTGGGGTTAAATAATACACAGATACAAGACAGTTTCACCTCCACTGGAAGGGTTTTAAAAATGAAATTAGACATGTTTTTGAGGCAAAATATTTTGCAGTTAACTCCCCAGGTCTGCACATATTCCTATAGAATCTGTGGCCAAAGGAACCTCCTCTAAACCATTTCCCATCACCTCCTCTGATCTGTCAGTTCCAATTGGGCTTTTCTTGCAGCACTACTTGTCCTGAACTGAGAGGATAACAAATAAACAACTTAACTCATCCTTCTATGCTTATAACTGCAATCTAGAAAGCAGGATTTAGTATTAATCTACTTGCTTAAAAGTCAGAAGTGTTTCAACACACATTATTCACTACTGCACATTTCACACTGCTGTACCTTACCTATTTCCAGGATTTGTTTAATACATAAAACCATTGGGGCTATCATTTGCTTGTTTTATTTTTAAATAACCTTGCAGTTGGCAGTGAAACAAATTGAATTCTTCTGAATGGAATTGTCCAACCACTTTTTCTCCTCTGAGGGAATTTTTAGGAAGAAAACGGTATTCCAAATCAAATTAACCAAAACCTGGAAAAGCATCTTGCTAGTTTAACATAAAAAGCAGAAAAGAAACCAAACAAAAGTCCATGAGACCATACAACCACTTTGCAAAAGTCTTGTTTAAAAAAGTATTTTTAAAAACTTTTTTAAAAAAAAAAGCTAAATGCAGATACAGTAAATTTCAAAAAGCAATTGAATTCCCAAATTCAATTGTCCACGAACGCTGGTGCAGGAAATTATGAGGAAGAAATTATGAGGATTTCCATGATAATGGTCATGATTATGGCTACTTTCAGACACTTTCTCTCCTATGGAATGCCAGTAAATGAGCAGACAGAAAATGACACAAGCATGGGCAAAAGAATGAACATGTTTCAGAAAACAAACCCATCAGCCTTTCACCTTAGCACTCACAAAGACCTTTAATACAAAGTGGATTTTTGAGTGGTCTGTGTTGCTGAAGTTAGAATTGGAAAATTCTTGGTAATGCCTTTTATGCTTCTTTTTTTTGATAAACACAGAAGTACATGATTTCAACATTTTCCTTTCTATGCTGCCTCATATTTCTCCTCTACTGAAAATTCTTGGACACTGAGTTAGGGTTTACCAGAGATCAGCAATGCTAACATGCTGCCAATAACAGCTCAGCACTATAAATTTCTGCAGCACTAAATGGTGTTTTTAAACTGATAACAGGGTTACTTATTTAAAAAACCAAACAAGCATCAGTTCCAAGAATCTACATCTTTATTTTGACAGTTGTCACTGTTCTGAGCATTTCTCTAGCTCAACATGTTTTAGTTGGACCTATAATCACTTTCAAGTGCTATAACATCGTGCTGGTTATGTTGCACCGCAACCACTTAGGATGAATGAAAGAAAAGTTTCTGATGCTTCAGTGCAGTGAGGGAGAATCTGATTAAAAAACCCCTCAGCTCTGGCAGTATAAAGAGTTAACACAGTTGAAACTACTACAGTTTTGCTCAATTATAGTATTATGCTCTATCACTAGTACCTGTGCCAATGTATTTTGGAAGTATTGTGAATAATGCCATAGCTACAAAGATGGGCAGCAGTCCAACTTTACAGCTCCAAGGACCAGATCACAGTTCTGGGACCACTCCATGACATTGACACATCCTTGCCTTCCCCACAAACAGAAGGAAAGGAGCTGGTGCTTTACTCTGAGGGATGCTCACAGGCTCAGTGGAAGTCACTCTGCTGGCAGAGCACTGTGTGCTGCCCAAGCAGCTGTTTGCCTGCCTGTCCTAACAGAAAAGCTGGGGACCAGAATGACATGTGCACCTAAATGTGGACACCGCTGAAGGCTCAAGGGAAAATCCAACTCGGATTTTTCACAGGCTGTTGGCCTTCTCAGCTCCAGCTCGGATCTTTCCCAGGCTGGGGACTTTTCTCAGAGAGAAACAAGAGAAGGAAGAATAAATAACATAGATTAACACCTGATGATCACAGAGCCATGTGTGGGCTATGTGATGTTTTGCAGAAAGCATGTTTTCAAAGAGGTGTTGCCTTCTTGGACCAATGAGTCTTTTCTATTTTGTATTGCACGATCTATCCTATATAAGTGCAATGGCCTTTCAATAAATCTCCTCTTCTTGCTGCTTTGGAAGAGGTCGTGTGTGTGTGTTGCTGTATTATTTGCCATTGCTAATCAGACACCTAAATGTTTCCATTTCTTCAGCTATGCACATACATGTTTCAGTTTCTGCTCCACTCTACCCAACTGGGAGCTATATTTGATTAAAACCCTGTCCTAAAGACTGGCTCCCTCTAGTGCAAATTGCCAGGAATCTGATTCTGTAATACATAACACCAGGCTTCAATCAGTTTTCTTAAATTATGCATTCTCAGACACCAGTTTGATATTTCAGTCATTAACAATCTTGCACTGAAAGAAACACCTGTGGTCAGCTTTAGTGTTTAATGTAATAATACAGATTATGTCCAATTAAACAATTTCTACTTCTCAGTAGGCATTTGACATCTAGAGTTCACTTCCAGCTAGAAAGCACATACTATTTTAATAGCAATAACACACAAAACTGCAGCAGCTAATGACTGTTAACAGGCCACAGATACTCTTTGGTGCTCTTTTACATGACAGAATCTGTACCCCCAGGGGTTTTTTTGATGCTGTTCCAGCCCTGGTAGCTCAGCATACTGGGGAAACTATGCCAGTACAAGAACCAAAGAACCAAAGTTTGAGTAGTCTGCTAGAGATCTGAGCATAGAAACTGGATTTTATATGCATAAACTTCAACAAGGAATTAAACAGGAGCCACTTCTGTCCTTGCAGAGAGAGAGGAGGGCCTCATTCAGACAGTTGTTCTAGAACACTACAGCAAGAATTAACAAAAAACTCCTTTTCTCAAGGTACTGACAAGGCCAAATATCTATTCCTTCCACTCACAAAAGGCCTTAACCCTATATTCCCTTCCTCTACTTACATTAGCAGCTGATTTGACTGGGCTTTAGTTTTTGTTTTACATGCTTGCCCTCCACACATTACCTATATTTATGACTCCCAAGACAAAAAGCTTCAAAAATGAGAGTTTCTAGGCAGACTATGCTTTTTGCTCTGTCTCTATAGAAATTATATCCTATAACAGATAACAAATTGAAATATTTCTTTCAGAAGTAGTTTAATGTCATTAACACAAATTCTTCACGGAATAGTAAGGAATAACAGGAAATCTTATTTATAATAAAATGAAAGTGTAATTTAGGGGAAAAAAATAGCTTGGAAGTGCCAATCCCAGCTGGGGAACTAAAACACATCATCCCCCAAGTTCTTTGCAGTAGGGGCAATGTTTGAAACATCCATCTCTAAGTTGTACTGTTAGACACAGGGCTTTTATTTTGGATTTCCAGTAACAGTTCTGTCAGACTCTGCAAGATCTCCCTCTCCAGATTATCTTCAAAAATATCTGAGTGAAAGGGCAAACAGAAATTTGAAAGAGATGATTGATTCCTTTGTGGGGGACAGAGTTACCCACTGAGACAGGAACATGTATGAATTCTGATTTGCAATCATTTCCACTATTTATGAGGTCACAGGACATGCTCCTGCTGAGCTCAATTTAGCAAGAACTTTAGCAAGATCTATGCAGAGGGTATTACAATCACATTGACTTGGTGATGTCCAAACTACAACAAATTCCTAATTCAAAACTATAAATAGACTGAAAGCTAAACATATTTCAGTACATAGCCAGATTAAAAAGCTAAGATGCAAATAGAAATTAAATAATGTCCTTAAAGACATCATTAATTAGAAGTTTAAAAAAAAGGGATGCAGTTCATGCACTTAGGCATACAGAAGCCAACAAGAACTTCAGGTGGTCATGAAATACCTCAGTTTAAAGCAAACAAACAAAAATTCCACCAAACAGAAACAAAAAACTCCACCTCTCCTTTTTGTCACAGACAGAAACCTTTCAACCATAACCACACATTTCTCCCAAGTGCACTGAGAACCATCCCACTGAATGATGGGATTTGAATTTCAGTCTCTGTTCTTCCTATGAGGACTGTCTAATGATCACTGCCATCAGGAGAAAGTTTATGGCTAAAAATGAAGAATTTTCTGTAAGATTGTTTCTCTTTAGATTATGTATATCTAAAAAAGCTGAAGCAAATATACACAAATATTTAAACCCCTTCCTTTTAATTGATCTTTTATGATCCTTTGAACTGATATTTTATATAAATTAATAAATTATATGTTGTTCTTCTACCTTTACAGGTATTTAAAATTTGCTACTTCCTAACTTTAACAATACAGTGTTTGGAATGAAAGATCTTTAATATGTTGCACATTCCTCTATTTTCTTCTCTGGGAAATTTCCTTACCTCTTGATATCCCAGACTTTGGCAGGAACTTGTCCATAGAAACAGCAACAGCAGTGGAAATGGAATCAAAATTTCACCTAGTTGTACTGGCTTATTCTTTCCTTAAGTGTAGTCTTTGGTTTCACTACACTTAAGTATATTTTATTGGTGTTTGCAATGTGTATTTTAACAGAACTCTGAAGAGTGCTGCAGACAAAGTTGAGAACAATATGCTTTTTCTTCCTGGAAAACCAGCTATAGGAAAAAACCCATTCCAGTAATTTAGTTTAGCCCTATGTATAAAATAACAGAAGTCAAGGTGCCTGCACTGTTATTATTTTTTTCTGATGTTTTTGACACCAATGTGCTGAGCTTTATGGCATTCACCATTTCAGCAGTGGTGAGTTCCCACTAGGTATAGTCATAGTACTCCTTAATATTTTCATTTTGATGTAATTTGCAGCCCCAGCTTTTTAAATATCCGCTCTGTAATAATGTTTAATTTCAGGGGTCACTCCGCTAAGGAGAATATTAAAGCCCATAAAACTCATTTCCAAAGCTCAAATATCAAACTGTGATCAGGTTAGGAGGGCAGCATCTGTGAATATTTCATCTTTTATCATGCTGATAATAAGGAGATGACAGAGGCACATTATTACAATGAGAGAATTGCTCATTTCAGCCCTGGCTGCTGGAAGCTGGGGTCTGCAGTGTGCATTACTCAATAAAATCAATTCTTATATGAAAAGCAAGTTTACTGAGCCACCACTGTGTATTATTTGATTGTAATGAATAATATATGGACCCAAGAGCTTGCTCATCTGGTAGGGAGAGGGAAAGGAAAAGGCTTGAGTTTGAAGGGGCATTTCAGCATCGACAATAATTTATCAAAATTGTACTTGATTGCTCAGAAGCAATGTTATGGGACCACAGTCTGTTAGACTTATAATTTTGAAAACAAATCTTAAAGTACCACTAACACAAAGAAGGATATTAGTCAACATTGAACAGCGTAAAACAATTTTTATCTTGCATTTGATTATTTAGGCTCAGCAGATAATGACCAAGTGAAATGACAGTTTAAGGTTTACACAATTTCTGCTGCAATTTCTTGTACTTTCACGTGTTTTTGGCCACATTTCACCTTACTCTCTACCAAAAGAAGAGAAATTTGAAAAAAAATATTCTATGTAATCATTTGTAAGGTGGTTAACACACCTCTATGAAAAAGTAATAGCATCACATCTGTTTTGAGAGAGACCTAGGAAAAAAGGCTGACATTCTCTTATCTCTTGGATTATATGTTATTATTTTTGCTTAGACATATTTCTACCATTTGAAACCAGCTTACTAAGAACAGAAACATGGGTAATTTCACTGACCAATGTGTATGTTTTGTCCAAATTTGGTAACTTTAGTTGTTGGTACTGTCTATCTCTCCTGAACCTGTTTTATTCAAACATTTCATGACTAAATGTCAGATTGGATCAGCTTCCTATCTTTTCAGCTCTGAACATAAATAAAAGAAATAACTTCCCCCCAATACAGAAATACCGCAAAGAAAAATTTTAAAAAACTATTGACCTGTCAAATCCCAAGAAGTTTTATGGATATTTAAACATAAAACTCTCTATATATTCTCCATAATATTAAATACACATTTTCTGTTATTATGGACATTCCTGTTAGTTCTTCCTTCAAAATAAAACATTACATTTAAAAACTACTTTACAGGTATTTTTTTTGCATACACATTTAAATTTTCACATCATAGAAACCAAATCAACCTTTTACATCATTGAGTGTCAGAAGTGCAGTATCTAATGGTAGATTTACTGAAGCAGATAATTTTTTGAAGCTTTTTTCATAGCAGAATCTCTAAGAAAACATTCACATGTTTCCTATTTACTCAACCCTTATCCAGCTATTTTAAGTAAGACAAATATCTTCTGGATTTCCACACTCTGCAAATATGCCAGAGTTACCCCTGCCACATTTACACATCAATCTCTGTGTCAAGATGTACAAGTTAAGAATTGGATCTATGGAGAAAGGATTTTTCAGGAAATGTTAAAAGGCATTATGTTACTGATTTTTTTTCCTTCCTTCTTTTTTTTAAAAGTATCTCAGTACTAAACATTAATATTCCCACTAGAGGTGAGAACTATTTTGAACTGCAGCTTTAAATCAGTGCCTTATAAGAAAGTGAGTTTCAGTATCACCACTTATTATTAGCAACAGTATTAAACAGGGCCATTTCTTTTAAGAATTCTGAGAACAAATGGCCATCATGATAAAAATAGGACTTTAAATTGTCATTATTACCATGCTGTGATAATGACCTATCATTCTGGCTCTTGTAATCCAAGTTGTGTTTCCTCCAATCCCTTGCTGTAAAGCATATTTAGCACATTTACATATAAATATTCTGCCTGCTTTCATTTCTTTCCCTTTGTTTACACACTACCAAGTTCAGTAGTATTTTATGGGGGAGGTTTATTTTTTTATTATTCTTATTATTACTTTTATTCTAAACTTTTAAAACTCTCTCTCCCTATTTTATTTTAGGGGTGCAGTTGAGGCAAACTGAAACAACATTCCCAAGTTCTCAGAAAGAGAACTAAAGAAATTATTGAAGATGAGCCTCAGGATTATCAGGAATATTACCAAAGTTAACATATGGACACTCCAATTTAATAAGTGCAGACTAATAATTCTTGTAGAAACACAAAAGAAACACACTTAAGTTGCAAGGAGCTCCAGGAGGGGTTCTACTCAGAACTTCTGCATTGTGCAGAGTTAAATTTAAAGTTAAATCACACTGGTCAAGCATTTCTATGATGATTTTGTTGGAAATGCCACAGGTTCTCTGGGCAATCTGAGTGCTTAGCCACTAACTCTGCTAAAATATTTTCCTTAGGTAAAATCAGAGCTTTTCCTTGTTGCAACTTCTGAGCCTTGAACTTTTCCTATCCAGGACTCTCTGGGAAGAGCTGGGCTGAGGTGTTTTAAATTCTGCTCCCTTAGAATCTCCTTCTGTGTCATTTTATTTCAAAGTAGAATGAACCAAACTCTGTAGCATCCATTATCATCTCCCTACAGAGGAGATATCATCTCCCTACATCTCCCACTATGACTCCAACACAGACAATTTGTACTAAGGTCTCTAACAGTTTGCTTGAAGAAAATTTGCATATTAAATTGACGTTGAGTGCAGTTGATTCAGCTTCAGTGGAACCTCATGCAAATCCACTCTGCATTACTGTTGTTGAGCCATGTGTGTGCACTGCCAATAAATCTCATTATTTTGCTCTCTTAGTGGTTAAGGAGTTCTTAAACTTCCATACAGTGGTAAATTTTTCCTAATAGATGATGTTGAGGTAAACAGGAAAAAACCTTACATGGCAATTCTTGCTGTTTACCTGAAAATATATTTGGTATCCTACAATTAAAATACAGGAAATACAGATCCAAACATAAAATAAAAATATAGTATGTACACAGATTTCACTGAAAACTGTCAACAATAAAACAAGAAACATTTCTCTATGGGGGAAAAAAGTGATTAAAAAATTCATTCATACAGAAGAAAAAATAATTTTAAAAACAGTAACCTGATTTCTGTAATATAAAATCAAACTATTATAATAATCACCAGTTGCTTAGTGGATGTCCCAGATAAAAGAAAATTATTAGAAGGAATTGGAAAACACTATTTCTTGTAAGTGAGAAATGCATGATTGGATACTAATTTTTTTAAGGGAAGCCATAGAGAGAACGACATGTCAAATGTATCAGAAGGGATTAAAACAGGCCTGTCACATCTGCAGCAATAACACACAAAACAACCACTAAGCTGAACTTCTGTGACACAGTTTGTCTGTTGATAGCATTAACAAATGAAGATGAAAGAATAAAACTTATCCATGATATACAATCAGGGGAGCAAAACCCTTTAAAAACCCTTTTCTGAGTTAAACCAACACAGAGAACAGGATCAAAGCACAGTGTCCCCAAAGTGACAAGGCTTTTGAATATTGGAACAGAAACATTGCCCAGAGATGCATGTGCAAAGTAATTGTCTTGAAAATAAACACCAAGGCACAACTTTTAAAAAAATAAATAAATAAACAAACCTCATACATCCTGCACTGGCACCAGCCCCTAAAGAGCAGGTTTAAGAGTTGATAATCTGGAATTTGTTGTTTGCTGTGAAAGATCACAATGTCTTAGAGGGGTTCTGCCTCTAACCTTAAAACTCTTTAAAAATACATTATTTGATATTAGAATTTTGCATACATAACCTTAAATCAATTTATTAAGAAGGTCATTTCATAGCAATTAAATATCAACAATGAAGAACTGTCCAACAGCAGGAAGAGTTATTTTTATCAAAAAATATGTTGCAACAACAACGTTTTCTTCCTATCCTCAAAACTTCCCTCCAAGTACAGGTTCTGTAAGCAAGGCATGAAAATAATTCACAGAATTACAGAACCACAGAATCAGTCAGGTTGGAAGGGACCACAGTAGTCCAACCTCCCTGTCCAAGGAGGCTCATCCTAGAGCAAATTTCTTTACCATCATTTTCTTTGAATTCTCCCTAAAACAGTGTAATCATAGTGAGTCATTTATGATCAAAATGAAAAAAATTAAAATTTTTTAAAAGGTACCATAGCATTGATTCAATTTCAAAAACTTGACCTACAGAATAGCTTAATTAGCCATTTGGAATTATATCCTGATTTTTACCTTTTATTACAGTACAGAAAGGTTCATTATTAATACTCAAAGCAGCACTTACTGGAGAGTATATAACCTTAAATACTTAATTTAAAAGTTCTATTTCCATTTACAGAAGATATTAGTGTAGTCAGTAACTTTTAAAGGGCTTGTTAATGGTTCACTCTTTTCATTCATCATCAAAATAAAGTAATACTAGAAGATGTTTTATTAATTTAAGTGTAGAAATGCACTTATTCAGCTGTAACAGCCCACTTGCAAGTGATATTTGCTTCTTAAAGTAAATTTCTGATATTCAATGGTTATAACAGTCTCACTAATGGAATAATAACTAGGTGAATGCCATTAGCACACCTTGGATGGCAGAATGCTCATCTGTCGAGGTTTGGGAATGGAATTCTCCAATGTCATGCTCCTCATGCCCTGCTCACTCAGTTCTCCCTCCCTATCCTTGATGCTTTAAGATTTTAGCTTTTATATATTTCAAATCTATACTGCATTAGTGCACAGCTCTAAACTCCACATAAAGTGTCAGCTGCTGTTCTCACATTGTGGTCAGACAATGCCATCCCTCCAGGCCTGAGGTCCAAGAACACCCTCTGCCTCAGACCCCAAAAAGTTCAAACAAAAGTGAATTGGGAAGGAGCAAACTGGGGGTATCTGACTTCATTACCTGAAGCTGTAATTGGAAAATTAACCCGTAATAAGTAAATGGACCAAACTTACATCTGTCTGAAAATCTCGTGACCACCACTCATCTTGGGTGTAGCCTCTGCAACGATTTTGACTGCCCAAGGTGTATCTATTGAAGGCCTTTAATAAATCCCCACTTTATTCTCTTAACTCTGTCTGGCCTCTGTTCTAGGCAGCCACTCCAAGGCATCATCACCCTCCTTGCTGTGGTGGATTGGAGAGGAGGATTGGAGGCACCAAAGGCAAAGACCACAGGCTGAGAGAAGAACAAGTTACTGGAAACAGCAATGAGATAAGAAATTGAACAGTAACAGCCACAATATTGATAACAAAATGGCACAAAGGGGAGAGAGTGATCCATATGCACAATCCTCACCATGGAGCTCAACTGAACACTGCCACGCCAGCCCAACCCAGAATCCAGCTCCTAGAAAAGGACAGGATGTGGTACAGAATAACCTGCAGGTCATGGCCATCCCTGCTCCTGGCTACTGCAAAAATGAGCTCTGTCCCAGACAGAGCAAGAGTACCAGGACACTCATGACAGAGCAGAATTTGCAGCCATGTAAAAAGTCCATGGGAAGTTCTAGAGTGTGAATTTCTAAGCAAAACCAAGAATCCCTTAAAAACCTGCTTGCAAGTACTCTGTTTAATTTAGACTAAAACACACAGAATTCATTTTACAGACATGTGTGTGTATGCAATTCCAACTGTTGTGAAAATCTCACTCCTTGAGTTTTATACCAATTAGTCTTCGTAGTATGAAATTACATTAACTTTCTTAAAATACATAGATACTTTGCACTGTGTTCTAAATAGCCATACTTTAGTATCAAACTAAAGGACTCAGCTCATTGCAGAGAGAAGGGCATACCAGTCCTGGATGGAGAGAAAAACTTCACTTCTTGGAATCTTATGTCTGCAAAGGATAAAAGAGATCTCTGCACAACCAAGGGAATTACAGGATCCTAGGCTTTCCCTCTTTCTCACACCCTCCCACTGCCTGGTGTCACAGATGAGTAACTGCACTGACATTGACTCCATGGTCCTCTGTATCCACAATGGAACACAGAGATGTGGATTTGGGTATCTGATACAAGAGGTGCAGAGCCAAGAGTGATTGCTGATAGAGAACACTGAAAATTGGCTATCAGGATTAAGGGGAATAACAACTGTAAAATCTTGTTTAGAGCCCTAGCAAATTTGTTGTTGCAATTTTCCATTCTTACACATCTGCTGAAGCTTGGGCCAAAGCTCACAATCCTTACAGAATAAGTTTTCTTGCTGTTCACTTTCCTGTTCATTAAGTATTACCTATACAGGCATTAGATATACAGTGCAGAGAACAGAGATGCAGAGTTATAGAGAGATAGTTTTTACCTCTGAGACAAAAATCTTCTAGGCAAGAAGAATTCATTCTGCACACATTAGACACATGTCATTTTTGAAAGGGTGGGGAGAGGTAAAGGACAAAAAAAGAAACCCCAAACCAAATCAACAAAGAAAAAAAAACAAACCCCAGAACATACTCATCTTGGATGCATTATTTGCATTTTTCCTAATACATGCAAGCTGCTGTAGAATAGCTAGGTGCTATTATTTATTACAATTTTCTATTACACTGTGATAAGTGGCATCCCCAGAGCTGCTCAGAGGATGCTTATTATGGTCATTTAAGTAAGAGATAATTTACCCTAAATAGGTTGTTTCACACAGCTATACACCACACCTATACAGGTCTGTCACTGCTATTCTTGTTAGAGCTGGAATAACTAAATTTTAACTGAATGATAACTGTTCCTTGCATGTATCACACTCTATTTATTGTATCTTGCAAAGTAAGACCATACTAATTCTACATGCTGTAGAGCCAGAATCTTTTATTCTGTTTAGAGAGCTGACCCTTTTATTACTGTCAAGTTTAACAAAGGTTTTTGTTTAAAAAGGCAACCATCATTCTCTAGTGACAATATTAGAGAAGGCAATCTGCAGGCTGTACCAGTCAGTTTCCCATGGATCAAAAGACTTCTTCCACCTACATATTTCAAAATTTGGTACCTTATTTATGCACAAATGCATAACAATACTGTCCATGTAGCACAAGGTTTTGGGAAAAGCCTGACAGGAGCCTTAACTCTACTTTGGGACTTTGGCCTTCTCTTCCCTGCTGACACAGAGCTACAGGTATTAAGAGCAGGTATAAGGACATTCTGCTTCAGTTCTTTTCAATATGACAGACATTTAAGCCTATAAATAGTCTGAATACAATCAATGTAGGTCGCTGTTTTTAAAGCACAAGTTTAAATTGGAGAAGATAATCTATTGAGCAAGTGAAAGTATGACTTCATATTTTCCGTGAAAAGTGAATGGAAGGTAAGAATAAAAAAAGTAAAAAAGAAAATTAATTCTCCTTTTAAACAAAGAAAGTGCTACATAACTTACTTCAACCTGTTCCTGAAATTCTTAAAAAAAAAGCAGAAACGTTTCATCAATGGTCACAGATTTAAATTCTCAATGCTGCTTTTCCACCCCAGGCATCAGAACTCTCCTCAAATTCAAGAATTTCTTATTGTTGCTCTTTTCAGAGTATTAGCATCACTATTTTGCAAATATGCAGAAGCATTTGCACTTTACACAGCCTATATAGTTCTGAAAATGAAAGTGCTTCATTAATGCACTTCTCACAACATTGAGAGCAAATCTCACACAGCTGAATTTTGCTTTATTGTACAACTACAAGAACACATTTTAAGCAGGATAGAGGAGGGTTACAATTTTATTATGCATTACTAGCAACCCAACAATATTTTCCACTTTGTTTAAAATCAAAAAGCCCAACAGTGAAAACCCAGAGCAAATAACATGTTAAATTTAAAATTCGATGCTAAAGCAGTAAAGACTACCTGAAGTTAAAGACTTTACTCCAAGATAAAGTTCAGACAAGAAAAACAGATTGGGAAATAGCATTATGTATTGTTTTTGCTGATGTGAGAGAAAGCTGTATTTTTTCAAATTTTGGCATTCAAATGCAGGTTCCTATAAGATTCAGCTCCAGGGCTACTGAAACTGAATAGTACAGTTTCACAGTACCAGAAGTCCCTGTGCTACTGAATGATGGATGAAAATAGCTCTTACAATCACACTGGTCATCATCATGAAGCCTGTATACAAAAGTTTTTCATTTGATCCTGTAGAACAAAAACTCTAGAGACAAGCAAGAGTTGCATGCAATAGAAAAGGTGAAGCAAAGCTCAACATTTTAAAAAGAAATCCAAGGTACCTGTTGAAAAAACAGCTTTGTATAAACCAACTGCTCTCATGACAGTACAAAATCATCAATATAGATGAGGATGCTAAAATTGTACCAGTCATGTATGTGAACTACAAAAATCAAAGTGGTGATAAGTACACAATTCTAAATAGAAAAGTAAATGTACTTGTTGATAACAAAACAATCACCTTTGCACTCACCTGCTTGTGACATTACCCTTTAAATGATTGTCAGAATCAAATCACAGACCAGTTACAGAAGGATTTTACACCAACTTTGTCCAGCATGTAAAATAAGTATTTTGAATGGAAAGCAGTAGTGAATTAAACCCTAGCTTTCTAACATAAAGGGGTAATCCAGCAGCCAAAGCATATTCTGATGAGAATACATCAGAACTAAACTTCAACTTCTTTTTAAAACAGTCTTTCAGATGCTAATGGCCATTGTTTTCTCACTTAGTAAGCAAAAATTTGTGCCACAAAAGGTTAGATGATTGCAAAGATCTAATTGAATGTCTAAAAGAAAGAAAAACATTTCTTAAAAAAAGCTAAGATGTACCTCTTACCCCATTCCTACAGCAAAATGTCCTGTAACAATAGAGATGTGATTAGCTGAAATTAAAATGCTATTATGGTGGAATTAGGGCTTCAATATTTTTAGCAGCTTAAATATGCCTTCCATTTTTAAAGGACATCTGATAACAGATAATTACATTTCATCTTACAGAAACTGAGTTGTTTTCTTAAGGAGAAATACTTTTTTCCCATGAAGGTTAAAACATAGCCATCATTAATAGCAGCAATAGGATTTAGGTGTTTTCTTCAGCTTAGAGGATGTATATTAACATATAAATAGCCATTGGTGGCTGCTTGATTCTATTTTATGTTTCAATGTGGCATCAGAATGCACTTTGCAAGAAGCACAGGGGGACAGTGAGATACATGGTCTGAGGAGGAGTTCTGTAATATGGTGGTTCTATAGAAGGGGCATCTTTTGCTATTAAAAATATCACCTGTTCTTATGTTACTGAGTTTATATTTCTATGTAGAAATATATATTTCTATATGTTTCTATATTTCATTTTCTATATGATAAATGCAATTTTTTATTTATTTTATGTTTACCTGAAATGTGTCTAAAATTATTCCTGCCTTTTATTGATGGAAAATAATGGAAAAGCAAGGTGTGGGTATTACCCTGCCAACACTACTTTCATGCTATACATTTCCTCATGGGAGGCAGAGAGGGAAGGAAGCCACGAGCACTCCCTGTCCTCTGTTTCAGACTGACCTTCAAGATTTACCTCTTTAAAATGTTAATCATCATGAGTGACATTTCCTGTGCCACTGAGAGGATCGTAGCAGCAGAGGGAGAAACGTTCTTTGTAAGAACTTTGCTCACAGCCAAGGAGGGGTGACTGAAGGTAGAGCAGAGGCGAGCAGGTGGCTCCTCCAGGGGAGGAGTGAGGGCAAACACACTTAGTGCATTCTTATGAGGGAGGTGAGGAGGATGTGCAGCAAAACAAACCTACCTTGCACTCTAGAACTGTAGTAAATATGTTGAGATGGACACAACTGGCACCATCACCTGATGCCTTAAGTTTTTCTGTTCTGCTTGGGTGTGGATACTGGTAAAGATTCATGGAAAGATGCAGCTTGCATTTTCCCCAAGCTGTTGAAAGAAAACAGAAGTGAAGGAATTAATAACAGAGATTGTCACCTGGTGTTGATCACAATCAGTGCGTGAGCTACTCGGTTTTGGTAAAAGCACACTTAAAAGAGGTTTTGCCTTCCTTGGCCCAACAAGCTTTTTCTATCCTGTGTTCCACAATCTAGTCTATAAAAGCATGGTTGCATTTTTAATAAATCTTCTTTTCTGCTTCTGAAAGAAGTCTCATGTTGCTCTATCATTCACTGTTCCTAGTCTTATAGCAACACTCAGGTGGTGAAGACAAAACAGTCTTATTCCAGCTAAGGACTCAAGGACAATCTCTTAAAACTTCAGGCCCCAAGCATAAACCATGGGAAAGAAGGAGGGAAGGCAAGCAAGCAAGGAGGATGAAACGTCACAATTTGAGGCTATTAACTGGACAGCTAACTCCTGCATGCAAATGGATTAAAACCTATAAAGATGTGAGATCTCCTGACCAAGCTCTCTTTTGTTTCCATATTGGAGCCATCCAGGCAGGGCCATGACTGCTACTGCCACTGTATGGCCTTTGAAGACCTCTCAATAAATAACCATTTTATTCCCCTTACCTCTGTGTGGCCTCTGTTCCAGCTCCTCTAGGCATCACACCAGTCTTTTATTAAAAACTTCTCATATCTTCTCTCAGACAACTCTGACTCCTTTCCCCACAGGCAGCTCCATACAGCTCTGACTCCTTCTCTCCTCTCTGCAAGTTTCCTTCTCTCTTCTGCATGACCAGTTAACCCCAAGCTGTCCCTTACCCAGCCACCCAACCCTGTCTATCCCTCACACAGCATCTTCTTATCTTGTCTGTCCTCTACATGGCTGCATGTTCCTTCCTCCTCACAGCACAGCCAGCAGGCTCCATCCCAAAAAGTGCAGCCCAGTCTCAAGCTCCAACTCCACCTGCAACTTACTCTTAATTAGCTGACCCACTCTTTTATAGCACCCATTGTCATTGGGCAGGTAAGGCTGTTTCTATTCCTTGGCAATCAGTGCAGCTGTAATTCATTGGGAAAGATTGCTTCCTGCACTCTCCTTACAAACCATTCTCCTGCACAGAACTTTTCCTGAACCACAGCGAGCAGCTGCTCCAACAGCATCTCTCAACTCCTGCTGGCTCAGGCTCTCAACACAAAGCCCACCAGGTGAGGTGATGTGGCCACTCTGGAGCCACCCAGCTCAGAGCTGGCACATTGTTCCTTCACAGTCACCCCAAACAGGTAAGAGGAAAGCTCCTGTTTTTGGAGCTGCCACAGGCAATTGCATACAGACACTATCAGGGGAATTAAAGCATTACCCATGAAATGTCAGTAATGTATATCAGCTTTAGCAGGTAACAGGATAAAAATAAGATGAAAAAGTAACTAACTTCTGATATTAAATGGTCTAAGCCCTGAACTTTCCAGGATCCCTCTGTAATACAGGATGGAAGGGAGCCATTCTATGATTCTGTGTTCTCCCAGGCAATGGCAATAGGATAACAGGACACACTTAAACTGAGCCAGGGGAGGTTTAAATTGGACCTTAGGAAGAAGTTCTTCACAGAAAGGGTGGTTGGGCATTGAACAGGCTGGGTGTGGTGCTCAGTGCCATGGTTTACTTGATAAGGTCATGTTAGGTCACAGATTGGGCTCAAGGATCTCAAAGGTCTTTCCCAACACAGTTGATCCTGTGATTCTGTGATTCATACTCTTCTGGATAAGACACTGGCAGCACCTAAAACTCTCCTAGGGCCTGGCATTCAAGTAACTGAACCAACCCACTCATATCCATGTGTTTTGTTTCGGAAAAAGGAATTATACAAACACACCTTGCCTTCTATTGATGCATCCTGATATCTAACAAATCAATCTCTCAAGTTCCAAAAGGTTTTTCAATATTAGAAAGGAGCCAATGCTGTGGACAGTGCTTTCATGGATGCCACTTCTGAATATTCTGCCTGCCAATACTAAGCCCTTCTGACCAAATCATCTGTCTTCCTTCTTCATTTTTGCCTTAGGCCAGTATCTTCATTCCTTCAACAACAAAAGTTATGTCACAAGGGGCAAAGTAAAAAATAATTTCTGGCACCACAAGTACCAATATTTGAAATGCTTGTTGAAGAAGTACAATAAGAGATTTTTAGATCTGGCTGATTTAAATAGTTATTAAAAAATGTTAATGTTTAATTATAAACAAAACATTGGAAGATGTTAAATACCAGTCCCATCACTTTCAGAATTACCATCTCACTCTCAGTTAATCAAGTCTAAGAAAGGTCAAAGACCTCTATCTTCTAACAAACACAATTCTTGATTCATTACATTAGTAAAAAATTTTAGATTGCAAAAATGTGATATAACCCTACTATCCTATCTGCATCATTAAAATTTTTAAATATGTTATTTCATCTCCATTAACTTTGCATTACAGTTTATACTGAATGAAGCAAGGCCAATATAAAGAATAACATTGAAATGTGCTTTAAAAGGACAAAATCAGAGGAGAAAAAAGCCTTGCAAGGAAAGAACCAGAGTGTTGCTCAGCACAACCCCTGCACTACAACACATGTAAATGCTACAGCTGTATTTTTATAGTCATCCACATGTAACTTGGGACTTTAAAATAGTAACAATAATAATGTAAGTCTGAAATCAAGTCTACACAAAGTTAGGTAATTTAACATTGCTCTGACTATGGAAAAAAAATACTTGATCTGCTTCTTCCTGTTGGGAGATAATTCAATATTGTGTTGCAAAAACAACCCAGAAACTTATTTCACATTCTGTTGACTGACTGGATGGGAAATGTTCTGCCAAGACAGACAAGTCTCCTGAGTGCAAAAACATCTGTAATCATAATTAAACAATAAAGTGCTGGCAGCATCTGTTTCCTCATATCCCTGCAGGGTTTATGTGTAGTATCAGGTTATCTCATTGTACTGGCCAAAAGGGTTAATTTTTGTACAAGGAGAAGCAGAAATAGTAACACTGAGGGGAAAGGATCACTGAGGAAGTGAGCATTACTGAATCAATGGCCATTAACTGAAGAACAGATTCACAGCAGGCTGTTAATGATGAGACAAAAATTACAGCTAGATACATCTTTCTGGTAAGGTCATCTGCTCAGAAGTAACAATGATGAGGCAGCACACACTAGAATGGATGTGTAAACAAAAAACAAAGAGAAGGAAAGAAAATTATGAAGATGGTAAAAAGATACTCTCAGCTGATACTCATTCCATAAGTATTTTAAGTACTGTGAGTCAAAGATAGCAGTGGGGGGAGGTTCTTTCTAACCACACTTTTAACAGATGAAGGTTTTTTCTCCCTTCCCTTTAAAAACTGTCTTTACAGAGGTCTGTGTTGCAAAGCAGTCCAGAAAACTTAAGAGGTTTTAAAGGGTCACGTTCACAGAGCCAGACACTTTTATTCCATTATAACTGCTGAACTTATAAAAAGTGTCATTTTGAATTGTGGAGATGAAATATAACACAGTGAGATATGTTTGGTTTCCTAATGCCTTCAGAACATTTTGTTCACTGTATAGTTATCACACTCTTATTTCTGCAAGGCATGCTTCCCCCTGTACGTGTCAGCTGAAACGACAGCAGCCCTGCTCAGAGACAGATGCTGAACCTCCTGCTGTGCTGGCAAACAGCACTCAACAGGACTTGACTCTCACTGCTAACAGGCATGGACAGTGAACTTGGCAAATGAAGCCTCAGACTGAAGGAATGTGTCCAAAAAGCCCAAAGCTCCAGGCTGTAGGCTCTGCCCCTCAGCTTGATCAAAGCAGCTCTCCCAGTCAGCCTTGTTCTTTCTGGATTTTTAAATCAAATTGTGGATCAAGGAAAGGTTTGAAATTGGGAAAAGGCACACAACTGGGCTATTGACAGTCTAAAATAAAACATTCTGGAAAATCATCATAGTTTAATAGAAGAGTAATGTGATTTTCCCCTTAAAATAAAACAATGAATCTGCTTTAGTTTTGAAATACTATATCATTATATTGCATAAGAGTTTTTTCTTACAGACTGTGTAGTAGCTGAAATAACTTTGTATTCTGAACTTTATTTCACTATAGTAACCCAGAATTTTCTGGTTAATTTACCTAAATAATTACTTGGAAGGCAAACAGGGAGACAATCCAGGACTACTTCCCAAAACAGGATGACAGTGATTGCACACTTGTATCTGCATTACTTAAAATAACTGTAGCCTGATGACTGACACGACATTCTTAAAACAAAGCTAAAGAATACCCAAGAAGCTGAAACATGGAAGTTCCTTTCAAATACCAACAGCCAATTCTATCCTTTAGGTATGAACTTTCTTGATGTTTATGGTAATTTAAAAAAAAGTAAAAAATTAATCTCTGGTGCTTTCGGACACTCAAGTTGCATAAGGAAGAGCTTTCTCACACATTTCTAATGGCATATGGTAAAAACTTATTCCAAGAAGGCAAGCAGGAGAAAGCACAGCATTCTTGATCCTTCAAGGAAGATGTCTATTATGCTTAGTAGCTTTAAGGAAATCCGAGTGTGTTCTTTAGTCAAAACCATTCAATAATCAATGTATAAAAGCATGCTAGGATTTTTTTAGTGAGCAACTATCTGAAATTACAACTATTAAAAGAAAAAAAAATACTTCAATGAATGTTTGTGTCTTACAGGTACCTTCAGAGCACAAAATATAGAGAAAGAGAATCAGTCTGCTGTTTACCACAGTGTAAAGCAAGAGCACATCAGAGGAATCCAGAGCAGATATTCAAGTGTAAACTGGTTGAAGTTTGGAAGTGAATGGAGCCATATGAGAAGGGCAGAGGGAGAGCAATGATGACATCTTCCCTTTAATAGAGTTTTATAGATTTATGAATGACAGTAGTCCTCCATCCATGCCCAATGATTGCTTTCATCTGGTTTATTAACTGAAGCAAATTTGGCAGAAGAATTAAGGCACAAATCTCTTTTCAATTTCATTTTTCATGAAACCCAAAGAAACCCCAAAACCATGCCAAACCAAAGGAATCAACCAAGCAAAATCCCCCTCAAACAAAACAGAGACAAGAAAAAACATCTTCCAGAAAGCTAACAGATAGAGAGAGGGGGAAAATTCCTTCTGTTGCCAAGTAAACTCTATGGTGTAAACTCAGTTACTGGTCATCCTTCAGCAGCAAATCTGCAGATGGTTTCTGTGGATTTGGATTTGTTCTGCCACAGCCATTGGCAGCTCAATGATGTAAGGTGAAGCAGAGGAAGAGCTCAGAGCATTCAGAACCGGTTATCACCTGGAAGAAGTGAGGATATTTTCTTGCACATTGACTTGCTAAGAACTTAGTTGCTCTTGGGTAGGAGTCTTTTCCTCTAGGATTCAGATTAGAAGCAAACAAAAAAGCACATTCACTCACACTGCCAAGACAGACTTCTCAAAATTCAGAATTCTGTAGAACAACATGGCACTCTCTGTATTCTCACAGACAAGTAACAAATCCAAGCTGATTTAAAAGCTGGTGCAAATCTTCATTTAGACTGATTATAATCACAACACAAGAAAAGCACAGCTGAAAGAAACTAAGAACAAAACAAGCAATAAATTATGATCTCTGTGTTTCCATAAAAATTACCTTTTTTTAAACCTCCACAGACAGATGGGTTTTCTTTCATTTCTCCCTTAGTGTGGCAAACTGATTTCTGTTTTTCTTTGGCATATCACTACAAAATATGGTGTGTTTGCAGGTTGAGGTATTAGGAAACTAATATAAGCAGAAAAAAAATTAAAACCACCAAAACCCAGCAATAAAGAGGAGTCTGTTGTTTTTTTTCTATTTGCTATTCAGAATACTTGGATTGTTAGAATGCTGCCCTTAGGCTTAAATTCATTACTGAAAATGAAATAACATATTTTACAGTTCCAATTAGTGTCCATTTGTACTTTGATGACCTGGTTATGGGATTCCTGAGAACAGAATATGTTGTAAAAGACATCTAAGTCAAATATCCCTGATGATTACATAACAAGACTTTAAATAAAGGATGGTTCTTACGACATATCACACTTCCTTTTTTACAGGCAATGTATCAGGGGTTCACAGCTCTGAGCTAGGTGTTATTGATAGGGATTTAAACCATTCTTCACCTTTTTTCAGGCTGACAAAGTCTATGCTTGGAAGAAAACAAACATTTCATCTATCACAAAAGCTAAAGTGAAAGTTCAGGAACACAGTTACTCCACAAATTCTGGGATTTTGAAAGGAATTAATAGAATAGAGTCAATTATATTCTAATTAATTTCCTTAAATGTCAGATAGAGTCAAGATGGAAAATACATGAAAATTTTATAAACTTCAGCTCCAGTGAACCTTGTAGGGTTGTATTTCCTTCCTGGCCTGGGATTTTTGCACCACAATACAGCAAGAGAACTGTAACAGAAAGATGGAAGCTGACCAAGCCTTCCTGCACAAACTCTCTGTTTTGACTAAATCCTTTCTGATTTCCTCTTTGTCTATCACAATGAACAACCTGAAGATTATCTGATCACTTTAAAAACCCCCACATAAATTGATTGAATTTTTTAAAAAACAACAAACTCAAATTTAAATCATTGTATTTATTACTGTGAACACAGTGAGGGTTCTTATGAAAAGATCAAACACGAAGCTTCCTTCAGTATTTTGCTCATTCTACATTTGATGGCTTCCTATGTAACCTAGCAATCCAAAATTTGGATTGCTAGGAATAGCTAGGGAAATATGGAGAGATGTTCAAAATGAAAAAGGAAACAGGAATAAAATTCAACATAGATCTCCTCTACTAAGTATAAAATATTTGAATAATGAGAGACCTCACAGCTTCACAAAACAGTGCAAAAACAGCATACTCAAAGAACTACTACAGCATCTGCAGGAATTTCTTGGAGAAGCAATTGTATTTTTTTTCTGTGGTCTCATATGCTACAGGGAAGAAAGTAACAATTATGAATGGATCACAGAATTTCTTTTTATATGCATGGTAGGGCAAGTCCTACTCCCTGTTAAATGGAAATACCTTGGCATGCAATGTTTAACACCTGCAATTTTATATAGGGTTCGGATAAAAGTATTCTGCTTATACTAATGTAATTTAGAAGAAAATAAAACAGAAAAAAAAGAAAACCTAAAAAGGATTATACTCTTAAGTCTTCCCAAACATTGAAGGTTCTTATGAAGGTATTATGAAATGAGACCCACAAAAAATTATTTATATTTGCACCTACTTTCATAGAACAAATAATCTATAATCAGGTAAAGTGATGAAATGAATATGTTAAGCGTGCCACACTGAATTTTCTTACATATATCTACCTTACAGAATGCAGGACCTAGTTGGCTTGTCTTTGCTTTTTTTAGTACAATTTTACATTACAAATCATAGTTTAATGCATGGTGTTAAAAAACACCCACAGATTACTATCTCTGTCAAAACCAACCTGTATTTCTACTATAATACTGCAAATCTGAAGGGATAATACAACAGGCTTAAATTATAAAACATTTACAAATATTTTTCTGCATTTGAAAATACGAAAAGGGCAACACTGCTACATGAACTTTCAATATTTCAATACAGAGAGAAATAATGCAATATTTCCTCTTTCCCAACAGACAGAAAGACAGATTAATTAGATAGAGATATGTCAGTATGCTGGTTTGCACTCAGCTGCAGAGAGGTGAAATCATCTCACTGCGTGTGGACCTCTACACTACCACTGGAAAAAAAAAAAAAAACCAAAAAACAAAAAAACCCTGCAGTTAAGAAAATGACTGGCTAATAATATATTTAAAACCCCACCTGACACGATAAATGAAAGAGAATAAATGTATACAGCTAGTGAAACTTGCAGGGAGCAGGGGGAGGCCGGAGCACTTTTGCTGACAGTGGCTCTGCTGTCAGAGCCTGTCTCTCTCGGAGGCAGCTGTCACTCACAGCCCATCCCTGCATCCCAGAGGAGTTCATTGTGCCTGCAGACAGCGCAGCAATGACTGCTCCCGGGTGCCGCAGCGGCGCGGGGAGCGCTCCTGTCAGTCATTGTCACTAATTATTAACTTCTGTCACTCAGAGCAGGGCCAAGTCTCAGCGCCTGACCCGCTGTGGTTTGATCTGCTGCTCCCAGCCTTGCTCTGCGTGTCACACCCGGCTCTGCTGGGTCAGGCTCCTGACTCGGGCTCCGGCCCGGCTCTCTGCGCTCACACCGGCGGGCACTCACTTGCTGTGAAGCACAGAAACACCAGTGTTAAGAAAGGAGAAGGAAAATAATCCAAATATAAGCTGAGTAACTCAGGTTTTCGTGTCATAAGCTGCCCCCTGTAATTTAGTAAAATGTTAATTTTCTTATCTCGAAAGACTTACCCTTAGGAGAATCACCTTCTTTTAATGACAATAATTTACAACCACTAATAAAGTTAATTGAGCTAGGACAGACAATCAGGATCACCCCTTCTTTTTTCATTGGCCAAAAAAAATTACAAGAGATCATAAGCAGTGATTTCTGAGTGATCTTATGCTTATCTGCTTTTTCCCTCTTGGGATCATGGGCACTTGTATTCAAGTTCAAAGCAACAGCATTAGCCACACTCATTAATGGAAAAGGATCAATAACTGAAATATATTGCTGAAGGAAAAGCATATTCTATCTTTCTTTACACTTTCAATAAGCACTCGATAGAGTTATAGAAATTCTACTTAATCAAACCCAGTGCAGTATTCCAAGAATGGTCAATAACTTTTATTATATAGAATTTATAAAGGAAAGGAAAGGAAAGGAAAGGAAAGGAAAGGAAAGGAAAGGAAAGGAAAGGAAAGGAAAGGAAAGGAAAGG
>JANRGV010000057.1:2580547-2603704 GCA_024734035.1 Alethe castanea | reverse complement strand
GGATACAGATACTAACCAGCCCCAGGTTTAGTGCTTCTCTCTCCCAAAAAAAAAACAAAAAACAAAAAAAAAAACCAAACCAAAAACAAACAAACAAACAAACAAAAAATACAAACAAAAAAAGAAAAAAACAACCAACCAACCAACCAACCAAAAAAAACCACAAGAAAGCAAACAAAAAAATAAAGACATATTTACATATTTAATTTTAAACTCTCGTTGCTGCCTTGATGGGTCTCTTGAAGATCCTTCTGCACTTCTCTCCGAATATTTCCGAGTCAAAATCAAATAAAATTTCAAATTGGTAAAGAAAATAATAACAAGGAAAAACTGAAAGGGGGAACCATTATTGGAAATGACATAGCAAGCTGATATTTCAAATTTATTTCCTCACACAAGTCCATCGAAGAAAACACACATTTCCTCTAATTATAGGGACTTTTGATAATGCAGAATTTTCTTTGGAAAAGAGGAACAAAAAGAGACCATGAGACTATTTCTTTTTGTTTAGACCCTGACCATCTGTTGTCATCACAGGTCAAAGAACATTTAATTTCCTTTCATTACCTTTGACAACAAGAATCACTAACTGAATTTTAGTTGAAGAAACTTTTATAAAATATTACAAATCAAATAAATTGCATCTGAACCTCCAAATGCACCACAGTGGAAAACACAATAGTTCTTTATTTTATCAGCTGTCTGGTCATATATAAATCATCTATAACTAAAACAGAAAGTATTGAGAGTGGTATTTATCCAGAGTTAGCAAAAGGAATTATTTCACAGCTGAAAATGAAAACTCACTAATAAGAATTACAGAGTATTGCAGAGTTTAAACAATGTGATTAAGGAAACTTTTGCAATAATAAGGAGTGTATGTGATTCTATTTTACCTTGCTAAAAAAATTCCTCTGGGATTTCTTACCCTGTTATACAACAACTAAACTGGAATATTATGTTAAACAAGCCTCACATTCTACCTGTATTCAGTATATATTTAAAACTAAGAAATAAAGTTCTTTCAACTTATTGCCCTTCACTAAAGCATCCATATTTTCCCTCAAATTATTTGCCCAAAGCAGTAAGTAGAGCAGAAGGAAAGTCTAAAAGCCCTAACTAATGCTTTGGCCACTTAGATGTTTAAGACATGCACTGTAAACACATTTAAACTGCCTTATACAAATGTATTTTTAAGAGATGAAACTAGAAATTCTTCAGAAAGACTGAGTAGAAATTTCTGGGAAGGAATATAGTGAAGAGATGGTGGAAAATAAAGCATTTAGTATTACATCCTGCTGTGAGAAGCCAGTAACAAAACAAAACCAAAAGGAACAAACAAATCCTGCAGTGTAATTCTTCATGAAAAAAGCTCGAAAATGAAAGAACAGCAGCACAGACAATAATCACATTGTCTGTTATCTTAATGTTTAAAGAATTAAAACCAATACAAACAGAAATCAGTCGAGATATGCCCAAGAAGAATATGCAGATAAAAGAAAAACTTGTCACTTGTGTTATGTGCTGTGGTCAGCAGTGATTAGACTCCATCAAGTCACCAAAACATTTTCAAGATACAGAAATTAGATCAGAGGACAGTCACTGAAATGTAAGATTCAACAAGAACCTCACATCATCTAGAAAGCACCATACTTGATATGTGGTTCCTAAGCTATACTGAATTTCAGTTTCTTTGTATTTGCATTAAGTTTAGTTTCAAACTTTATTTATGTTCCTTAAATAAGTTTGATTAGGGCACTATTTGAAAGTATTTACTGGTTAACAAAATATTCCAATAACTGCTGTTATCTTGTGCTATCAACATGTCTTTTTAACCAGCAGCTCCACTACAACCAAAGCAGAGACAATTACTTAAAGACTTTGAAGTCAAAATCCTCAAATTTAAAGTTTTCTATAAATTTCTTCAGTTTGTGTATTGAAATCTGCAAATCATTGCCAAGTATTCTGGCCATACAGCTTGCAAATTACTATTGAGCACTCAGAAAGTCCAGATATACAAATACTTTCTAGACAAGTACAGTGCTCTGGTTAATTAGCCTTCTAAAGCACAATAAAATTTTCAGAGAAAACCAAGTACACACATGCAGAAATAATGTTTTCCAAACTCTGAACAATTAAATGATTACCCAATACTATTTTAAATACTTAAAATTCAATATTGTGTGCATCTAAATCAGCATTTGCAGCCTGTGTGCTTCTGTAGAGTTATAAAGCAATTATGCAAATTCCCAAAAATGCATCCAAATCTAGCTCTTTGTTTTGCTCAGATTTTAAACCCAGCCACAAAGAGGTTAAATTCATAGTTCTGTATAACTGCTGTTTATGTCACTGGAGTATATGAGGGTGAAAGTTTATCCTGTATTTCAAATTAATTTCAGCCAGATGAGGCAAATCAAAGTCTCTGACATTCTCTCCTTTATACAGTCTCTGGTTTAATCACATTTCAACTTCCAGTGCTGTTCCTCAAACCATTGCTGAATTCAATATATTTCAAATACTATCAACAGAGAAAATGAGAGAGCAAAAGCATGTGTCTTGACCACTTGGTTTAGAAAACAATAAACTCAGTCTCCACAGTTCATATTTCCAACCTAGACAATTAAAAATGGTGGGAACCCATGACTGTTGTTCCTGGCATCAGTAAGTTTTATTATTTTGGTCATGTACACAGTCATGGAGAATTCTTGATCTTCTCTCAAATCTTCAGAAAAAAGGAAATACAGAACTCATAAAAGACCCATTTGGCAATAAATTTATTAGTCTATCTATCACCCTAATTCCCAAATGCTCCATCAGTTGCCAATCAGCTCTGAGCCCCCTAAATTTCCACTGGCCAAGTTCCTGGTCCACTTGAATTCCTGCCTGAACCTTCTCTTGCTGTATTCTGTACAAAAAAAAAGACTACCCTGACTCAGTTGCTTGATGAAGTCAGACATCCAAATCCTTAACAAAGTAGAATCTTAAGCCCATCATTTTCCTTGGTATCTTCTCTTTGCTGTTTAAAGCAATTTGGTTAACAGGCTGTTGTGGAGCCCAGTTCTGGTCAGTGGGCATTTTCTTTATATGGTACAATGAACATGAGATATTTAAGATTGGACTCCCTATGCCAATGTAAAGAAATGTAAAGGCTTTCCAGCATCATCAGTTGAAAAAGGACAGAATATATGTTGTGCCATAAAACATAAGATGTGAGAACTACAATGCTGAAAGAGCAGCCTACTGTGAGCCCACATTTTTTGGTTTTCTCAGGTTTCAGTCTTCCCTTCCCTGAAAGCCTCCCATGCTTCCATTTAACATCAAATTTTGTTCTTTTTATGAACAGTTACAAATACAGGTAGCTAGCTAAGAAGGCACAACATGGTAAAGACCATAAAGAAACTGGAACCCTATTCAAAGTTTAAGAGGCTTTTAAATACTATAATAAAGAATCTGAAGCATTATTAAGTGACCAAGGATTAACACCTTCATCATTACAAAAGAAGAGTTCTGTGGCAGTCACATTATGCAAAGATGCTGAAACAATTAGGAATACAAAATTTTTAGAATTAGGCAAGTATTATAATTCCTGTGCTGTCACTATAATGATGGAGAGCAGCACCAGAAGAATATTCATTCTAGTAATGCCTGTCCTAGGCTAATAGAAAAATATTATTCTAATGTTGAACATCAACATCCTGCCCTGTCCAAATCAGAGAAATAATTTGTCATATTTGCAGCAGCTCCAGAGGGACATTTCCTTATTCCTCGGAGAACTGAAGCTGGTAAAAATGATAATAATTTTTATTATTGCAACAACAGCAGCAACAACATTTCATACTCAATAAGCAGGGCTGCTTTGTGCTCTCGCAGCGACGCACAGAACCCACAGTCCTGATGTTTGATTCTGAACGTGTCTGTCAGGAAACAAACGCGAGCCTTCAGCAGCCTGATTATTCTCACAGCCACTCCAAGGAGCTATCAGCTTCGCAGCGTGAACTCCTCCTGCATCACTGCCCCGAGCCTTTAGGCAAAGGATTCTAATAATGAGTCACAGTGCCGTGACTGAGGCCACACTTCTGCTCTGCTGAGCTGCTTGCTGAGAGGGACTGCACGCTCCCTCATTATCATTTTACAGGGCTTTTTTTATTATTTATTTTTATTTATTCTTTTGTGCTCCCGTTCCTTCCTCCAAATGCTTGGTGCATTGCAGTGAGGGTACTAAGTGCTACCACCAGGACAGAAGCCATATGCTCGTTTTTAATAACCTTCTGCTGTGAGGGAGTCACACAACTTCACCCGGGGTATTATGTGGAAGAACAAGTTAAGATACACTCCTCTAGCACTAATAAATACTCCTCTATCCTAATAAATAGATGCAGACATCCTCCTTCCAACAACAGAGGTTACAACCTCCGTTACTTTACACATTCCTCTTTTGTTAATGAAGTTATGGAGAATTAAAAATAAAACAAAGAAAGAAAGATGACTCATTTATTTAGCTGCATCTTAGCAGCTAGGATAAAAACCAGAGCTTTTTATTCCCCTACCTATTTTCTTATGCACTGTTGGAACAGAAATTCCTTTAGAATTTGAAGAATTCATTTTTAGAATTTGATCAATGTTACTTAAACCAAAATGTGGTTGTACCACTTACATCTCACACACACACACAGAGTGGTACCAATTTTCCATTTCTGAATCATTTGGCAGCATCAACTCAACAAACATTGTGGACAAAATTGACACCAGACTTTAAATATTTTGTGCTATTATAAAATAAATAATAGATAAAATGTCCCACTATTCCAGAACATATCTGGATTACATGCAGTGTCATGTGGTGATGAATATATTTCCTCCTGTTCATTTTTAGAAACCTCTTTTTTTTTATGTTATTCACATGAGATCTAGATTTACTTGAGTGCTAGCACACTTTATAATTACTTTTCCAGACAGGAAGCATGACAAAAAAATGAAAGATTTAGAATATGCACATATACTTCTGATTGACTGAATGCCCAAGCAAAACCAAGAAATAAAGAAGTGATTTTAGAGCAGATAGTAAATGGATAACATGATTATCATATGAGGAATGTTGAAGCTGCCTTACAAATATGCCATCTACATCTGTTTAGTTTCAAACTGAACAGAAAGAGAAGCTACCACCAATCTTTTACATATACATATATATAGACATATATACACACATTTTATCATTCCAGTATCAGATATTAAAAAAGAAATTCAGTGAGAGTAAAAGGTGGGAGCTTCAAGAAAATTGCAGTAAACTTTTCTTATTTTATCAAGAGTTACACATAGTAACTTCTGTAGAGGTTTAAAAGGAAGGAATAATGCAAAAGCTGGAAAAGATGTGATCAGCCTGGTATGTCTTCCCAAATCTGTGAGAGAATGTTGGTCTGAAAGGTGTACAGCTGGAACATGAAATTCAGAGCTTCTTTTAAATTTACACCATCCTTATGGTATTTTCAATTAAGTTTTGAGAAAAGGATGTGGTCTTGCTTATCTCTTGGCATTTTGATCAAGTTTATTCTGCAAAAGGCACTATCATAAAAAACAGAAAGAATCTAACACAGAGAAAAATGATTGCCCAACTTTTGACTGAAGCACTTTGCTGCAGACACAGAAGTAAAAAAAAAATCACATTTTTTATGCTGAAAACATTTTTCCCAAAAAGACCTCCCCCAACAACTCTCATATTAATTTACTTTTGACATAATTCAGGAATTGTCCTCTCTTCAAACACTGTCTTTCACTGTCACTACACCTGGTGACACATTCTCACACAAACACAGCTGCTCAATGAATAGACCTCAAATTTACTCCTGCTCCTTAAGTTTTCTGATTTATTCTCTTTTATAATAAACTGCTCAGGTTATCAAGCATTTCTGCAAGTCAAAACAAATGCAGGTTTTGAAGATTTTTAATAATATTCCCAAGGCATCTACTTCATTGGAAATACATTTTAATTAGGTAGACTTGAAAATTCTACAAAAACTAATAATTTAATAAAGTCAAATATAAACTTTGCAATATTTTCTTCTTAACCTCAAAAGACTCATTTGATTTTTGATTTTTTTTGAACTGAACTGACCAGTCAATGTATTTTCCAACCAAGTTCATTCTAGGATTCTGTGATTCTGTATGCAGGAGAAGCAGATTAAGGTAATCCCTTCCAACCAAAGTTAGTATCAGACTGTGCTAATTGTCACTTATGAAAACTGACATCATTCCTTGAGACAGCAGAAGGATGTTTAATAACCTTATGATCTCCCCCTCAGAAGCATTAACTTATAAGGGAGTCTTTTCCAGAAAGCAATTATTTTAATCAATGCTAAATCAGGTAAGTTAACAATGTCTTTAACAGCAATTAACGAGACAGTAGTTGCTAAACACCCTAAAATCAGTGCTGCAGCCAAAAGGAGAGCACTTCCTATTCAGTGCAACACTGAGAAAATTCCATTTTCCGTAGTTCAGAGGCAGGAAAAAATATATATGTAAAGACATTTAGAAACAAAAGAGACACAGGGCAAAGTAAATGCCTTCATCACTGTTAGAGGTTAGGATTTTTTTTTCCCCCATTCTTCCTCTCAGGGAATTTTCTCCCATTTGTTGCCTAAGAGATGGTGATGAGGATACTTCAGAGAGACAAAAGAAGTGGCCAAGGCGAGGGCAGTGTGCAGCTGGCAACACCTGGGGGGTTCAATAGTCCTTGATTCTCTAGTTAGAAAGGAATTGTTTTGTCTAACCCCCCTGTGAAGAGAACTTGCACCTAATATGAAGTTTCAGAGTCACACACTAAGCAGCAGAGATTCTGAATAACACAAAAGCTAAAACCTAAGGCATCATCCCCACCCCTACAAGAGCGTGGAATTTCAAAGTTATAATAATTTGGAGGGTGGTATTTCCCATTCCAAGGGAGGTCACTGACTTCCTTGGAGACACCTGGCTTTCAAACCAAGACAATCCCAATTCAGAAACTGGGCAATAGACCCTTATGCCTCTCTGTACTTAACTCACAGGAAATACCAGGTCCCATCCTAAGCTGATTTTTTACCTACAGGTAATGTCAGCTGAATAGAGATCAGGACTTGCTCCTTCCTGCATTAAGCAGCTTATCTAACAAAATTAATGAAGGACTTCAAGAACCAAAAATTTTAGTTTTTTGTTTCGTTTTTTTAACAGGGAAGAACTGAAAACCTCAGGAAGTTTTCACTCCACGCTGTTGATGGGTGATTCAAGATGTGGTTTTATTAAGCTGTTGTTTGGCAATTGCATTATCATCTACATAAGTTTTCTTGTGCAATAAATCAGCAGCTTTTTGATATAATGGAAAGTTTATTAGGAAATGCTTTCAATTTTCTGAAACCAGTTAGTACTTATCTGCCTCCTGCCCAGAAGCAAAGACATCAGCTGACAGAAGGTTTTCAATAGTCACATTTCATAATTTTCATTCATAAACGTTAAAGTACATTGCAAAAACACAAACGTGTAAAAACCCAGACTAATTAGATAAACTTTCTCCCTTACAGCTCTACCAGAGTCCGTGTAATATTCTTTCAGAGAGAACAAGACAGCCATCTAGAGGGCATGAAATAAAAACTACCTTTAGATCACAGGGGAGCACTGAATAACCAATTCACTCATTGCAAGCTAGAAAGAATGAAACGGACCCACGGTACTTTTATCCACCAGGCAGTTTAATATTACTTGGTATTTCAACAAGGGTCAGTTAATCAATAACCTGGAACCCCAAAGGGACAGTTTTTTTCCTTTCAGGATGATAACTTATACAGAAAGATGGGTTTTTCCAAAGCAAAATGATTTTTACTGTATGGCACAGATGTCTAAAAAATTAAAAGCACTGACCCATAATTAGGGATAAACATGGCAGTTCTGTATGATTTCTTACCTACTGTACTGGACTCATAATTTCCTGTACTGACTCTGGTACAGAAGAAAACAGCAGGAAAAGGTGGCTAAAGTAGCAACACTTCCTTAAAGCAGTATTGTAAACCAGCATTTATCACCACACTGCCCATCAGTGTTCACAACTTCTAAGTTTGTGAACCTTCACAGGAAGAAAGAGAAGTGAGATTTCCAAGTAGAGCATCTTTGCAAACAGTTATACCTTGATTCATAAGAGAATATGATAAATATGGGGACTACAGCCCAGTGGGAAAGGATTCTGAACAATTCTTCCTGTTTATTCCTGGCAGTGAGAAAGTACAGCTCTAATAGATCGGCTGTTTTGGAACAGATGTTGTGGATGAAGAAAAATGTGCAGAAGGATCAAATTATCAGTTCACAATTACCAGAACTAAGTACAGAGAAAGCTATTTCTGGAGTTTTGATTCAGATTAGGGAAAGGTTGTGGAATGAAACAAATAATTAATCAGCAATGCTTTTCTCTCTGTCTGGACCCATTTCCTTTCTGCTAGTTTCATTTTCTACCCTGCCAGAGATCTAAAGGTTCTTTATGTATGGAGCCCACTGTGACACTGCAAGTGTCTCTCAGGCCTATTGCAGGTACCCAGTATTGGTTTTTCGTTGTATAAATGCAGAATAAACTCAGAGAAAATTCTCTCACCTCTCCTGTCATTTCCACAAAATGGAGTAAAGTTCTTGAGCTGCCACTCAAAATAGGGAAGTGCATGGGGTGTAGAGGAATTTTTAATTCTACAGTACTGGTTTAGGAAAAAGTCTACAGAAGGTTATTCACATTGAGATACTTCACCCCCTGAATTTCTGGATGAACCTGAGACATTTCACACCATTCTTTAATGACACCAGCAAGAAATAGTCTTTGAATTAAATCAAAAGAGTTCTTCAGAAGGTTCTTTACACTGATCCTCTAATTATGGCATCTTCCCTGGTTTTGCAAGAGTTTAAAGTGTTTTTTTTCATCACTGATATAGCTATAAAAACACCTCCTCCTGATAAAAGCTTTAAATTTAATTTTTAACTTTTTTGGGGAAGAAGTTAAATTCCCTCAGGAACCACAAAAGTTGGGGTTTGGATCTATTCAGTGGTAGGTTGCTACTGACAGACAGTCTAATAAAGTGTGTACCTTGTACTTGGATGACAACAGAAAGATATTCCCCATAAATATTTTTTTAGAATACATTATTTCATTTTAAACCGTATTCTTTCAGGGGTTCCTCTATTTTTCTGGTTTTGGTGTTGCTTTTTTTTTTCTTTCCTTAACCTTTTATCAGTGTTTGAACAGCATTTAAAAAATAGTGTACCATGAACTGAAATGACAAGCTCAGCCCAAGACTGTCTCACAATAATTGTCTGTTTAACATTTAGATCATCCTGCAAAGGCATCAAAACCCATCTGCTCATCAAACCAAAATTATCAATCTCTCAAAACACTTGCAATTCATAGGCTTATAAATGCAAATATTTCCTCTTTGACTTTCTTTTACAGATTTCAGATAAAAATAATCAGTTAGCAGCCTGAAGGACATCTGGGGGTGGGGGGATGGATGGTGGGAGAGCGGGATGGGCACAACAACAATAAAAACTTTTTTGTAAAAATCAAAGTCAAGCAAGATGTGGACAGACTGGAATAGCCTCTCTTTTATTTGCCCCTAAGTGATATAAAACAAGGGAATTAACATCATTATCTTTATGTTATAGGGTAAAAGGTTCTAAAAGTATTTTGTTAGGTAATTACAGATTTGGCCATATATTATGAGACAGCAACTTTCACTTTTCATGACACTTTTCAGCCTTTTCCTTTCCTCTCCAGCCTTTTGTTCCCCAGTCTGTCCCGTCCAGGGTTACCCACCCCAGCTGCAAAATCCAACATTTGTTACATTTCACACAGTTGGTGATTGCCCCAGCTTCTGTTTGTCAAGGTCTTACTGCAGTGCCTCAGCCTCTGAGGGAGTTGACATCTCTCCCAAATTTGCTGTCATAAGCAAACTTTGTTAGTATCCCTCGAAATCCAGCTTCCAACTTGTTTATATAGACAGTGCAAGAGATTTTTACCAAATGTAAACGTCAAAAAACACCAGCATTCACCTCTAGAATTCCTTTTTTAAAGACTGTGTTTCTCCTGCTACCCATTTGCACGACTGTCAGGGTAGAAAATGGTGCTGGGAAGGAAAAGCACAGCAAGAGAAGGAAGGGAAGGGAGCAGATGTCCACATGCACAGCAGCAGGGGGCAGTGGAAATGCATTTTTTTAATATTCTTGCAGAAGCGTTACCAGAGCGCCGTCTGCTGCAAGCAGGGGCTCCAAGCCCAAAACTCAAAGCCCAAGGGAACACAAAATCTTTCCTAAATGAGAAAACAGCACACACACACACAGGGGTCAGTCCAGCTGACATCCCCCAGCACTGTCACACAGGGTCAGACATGCTGTGTGGATAACATTGGAAGACTTTGCTGAATCAATATAGTTCCTTTTAGTTCTGCTATTAACAAAATTTAGGAATAGTAGTGTGATAAATATATTTTTTCTTGGACTATAACATGGTGGTGTAAAAAGCTTTTGTTCATGCAACTAACTCAGAGAATGGTAAAAAGATAATCAGAAAACTCTGCACATTCTTGGATTATCCTGTCTGGAGGAAAATCAAGGTGACGAACACCAGAACTCCAGGGAAGGAATTCATTGATCTCTGTTACCAGAGAGTGGGCCAAGAGGAAGGAGCCACGAGAAAAAAAAAATTAAAAAGTAAAAAATGTTGATTACATTTTGGGAGGGGGTGTTTTTGAATAATGCATGAAGGTTGATGCATTTAAGGAAGAGTTCTCTGAGTTAAGGCATGCTCTTGGCTGGATGCCAAGCACCAGGCCGTTGTAACCTTTTGCTTTATTGTCTCTTATTGTCTTTTATTAAACTTTTAAAAAATTTACCAGGAAAGTGAACCACGTTTTTCACAGATCTTCAGAACAGCAGAGAGATAGTGTCTTGGATTACTCTGCCCCTCTCCCCAGGCTTGGCCTCTCCTTCCATCCCTCTCCAGTGTACAGCTGGCAGAATTGAAAACAGGGAAACTCAGCCAGTCATCAGCAATGCCCCAGTGCCCAACAATGCAGAGCTTTGAAAGAGACCTTGCAAGGGATTGCTTTATTCTTCAACAGAAAGAAACTTTATTCCTTCTCTCAGCAGACAGGTTACCACGTTGCCTATGCCCTGCCCTGTCAGCACCGCTCTCCTTAAAAGCACATGTCCTCAATTTGCAAAAAAAGGTCCCATAACATTCATATCATTACAGGCTCAGAGGAGGAAAAAGGGGGAAAAAAGGCAGAAAAGTGAAACTCCAATTGCTGGTTTCCTCTACAAGTTCAGTGTTTTTATTGGAGATACTGTGATACTGCCTTCCCTTTTCTCTAACAGGATCTCTCCCTGCAGCACGTAAGCACAGGAAGGAGAGACAAGTTCTGCACAAGGAAGAAAATAAAGCCCAATTCCTATCCTTCCTCCTCCCTGCCACCATAAAAATTTCAGAAGCCAAAAACTGCCTCACTAAAGCAGCAACAGGTTGTCAACACTCTCCTTGTATAACAGCATCTAACTTAGTTCAGCAAACTAAAAAAATACTGTACTTCTTACTAGAGACAAATGTAAATTTTAGAGCTAATATTGTGAAGGTAAGAGTGAAAACAGGAGTATTATTTTTTGAGATGCTACCATTTACCTTTAGTAGGGGGCAACGATTCAAGAAAAAGGTAAACAATGGCCAAAAAACCTGCACCAAATCAAAACACAGAAAGCCAGCACAACATGCACACCAGAAGGCAGAATTCCAGAACACAGTCTAAAGATCTCTATTAATGAAAAGGACAAGTCACTTGATTATTTGTGTGGCTTTGTTGTTGAGAGTCATGGCCTGAAAATGAAGTATTCTGTTCTGAGTCAGCTTTTAATTAAGATGAAACCTAAAGCTGACTAAATGGGAATGCGATATTTAACTTTTTTTAAGTATACCATAAAGATAACATGGCTTTTAAGAGTTTGCTTAACCACATAGACCTTTATAGACTTTTGTTTATAAACACAAGCAGAAACAACAGCGTTACAGTTTTGACCTTTTTTTCATTTTATTAGCACAAAATCCTGTAGTGGGTGAAAAGAAAGAGAACATACGCATGTACTTAGAACATGGAAAACTCACTGCACAAATGGGGACTCCTGCTTCCTGTTACTTTGCCAATTACTTCTCTCACTTTCAGAATTTGAATTGTGATAATGTTTGCAAACTACAAAACCCAATCTTATGAGCCTGCAGCACTTCTTAAAGAAAGCTCTGCAGTTCCATTAGCAAAAAAGGGCTCAGCCTAGATTCAAGAGAACAGACCTAGGGCACTTGAATTCCAGTTTCCTGCTGTAAAAAAAAAAAAAAAAAAAAAAAAAAAAAAAAAAATTTACACAGTATGTGCAAACACCCCAATGTTAATGCATGTATATCCATTTTTACATAGATCAATGGAAGTTCATCCTATAAGCACAGAAGCAGTCCCATGGTTATTCCTGACCACATAAATACACCAGTTGCAGAGATCACTTCAATTAGCTCTTCTTGCAGAAACTTTTATATTGGGACTTGTACAGCTGGTCCAATGGCTTTGCAACACCTAGGGGACAGGTAAAAGGAGGCAAGATCTTTATGGGCCAGTGGCTGGGCTTCCTGCACAGCAAGGCTGGTGTAAAGAATGACATCTGCAGTACTAATACCAATAAATTAAAGAATTCACATATACTGCCCATAGTATGAAAGTCAGCAGAATTCACAAAATCAGAAAAACCACTATTCTAGTCAGATTGCACAGCGACAAACAAGCAGGTGTTTGTCATAGTACAGAATCAATGTACTTCCAAAGTCCAGTACTATTAGTGAATTATGGCACAGTGAACTTAATTGCCATGCACAGATAACACCCTCAGACATTTTGCAAGGAATTGTCTTGATTATCAGTCAGAGAGTGGAGAAAGATCCACCATCAAAAGTCTGTAACTTTGTAATTTCTTGGCTTGGGAATAGCTGGAAGTGGCTGCTTTATTCCAACAGATGGCAGACATTTCAGATTAGTTAGCCATGCAGTTGTTTCATGAAGAGCATTAATTACACAGATTTATGACATCCATGTTTTTGCAAAAGAGAGCAGGTAGTTTATTTCTGATTTTAATCCTTCCCTTCCATCAAAGGGGACATATCAAGAAGTGTGGTCTGAAAGCAAAGTATCACTATCTCTTAAAATGAAGCTCCAGATCAGTTCTCAAAACAAACACATGATCACTAGAACAGAGCTCTCTATCTTGCATCCACTTAACAAGCACAGAATTCATGAGAACTATGAGCACACCAGCAAGAACAAGAACTACTTAATGGAATGATTTGTGAGACCAGCCTCAGCAAGCAAAAAGCCTGAGTTTCACAAGCCTTAATAACACTAATTCTGCTTTTGCATGAGGTAATCTTAAGCAAAAGAGGATATTCTACAGATTAATTAAAAAAAAAACTTTTAAAAGTTAAGCAAGTGACCGCTCAGTATTCCACACAAAACCCAACTCAATTGTTTTTAAGTTTTGACCAGGCAATCAGTCAGACACAGACTGTTAAAAGAGGACTCCAAACTGAAAACCTACTGCATTTGCAATACAGCTGATTTCAAACTGGCATTTCTAGCTCCACTGGCCTCAAAGTATTTTCACAGTAGTTTCAGTTGCCCAACGTGAGTTACAATCTGCTGCTCCACAGTTAGGACCGCTCTCCTCTGAAACATACTTCAGGCTTTCAGACTACTCTTCTCTTGTTCCACAAAACTTTGGAGTGAAGAGCTGACAAGTCTATCCAAGGTCTTTAGCTTTCCTCTAGACTGCATTCCTAGGTGTGCCATTGTGAGTCACTGCTTTCATATTTGAGGTGCTTGATTGATGGTTGCAGATCCTGTGGGAGGCAACACCTACTTCAAAAACTTCATGAATGGCTTTGCGGAAGCAATGAAAATTGTAGTCTATCAAACCTGTCAAGGAGAGGAAAAACTGGGCTCAGATTGGCATATTTATGTACAGAGAGCTTCAAAATCAATATTAAATTTAATCAATAGGTATTTTGCTACTTATTTAGTACAGACTTGGACTCAGAATATTTAACCAAGTTTTACTGATGCTAGTATTTATTTGGACTGTCTCAGTTTTTGGTAAATAAGGTACTCATTTGGACTGCAAGGTGTATATTCATGATCAGATAGTAGGTAAGGGGACCATTGCTCCTTACTACTGATTCCACTAGAACAGATGGTAGGGACAGCTCACGTTACCTACACAAGTCACGTTGGCAGGAAAACAGTGATTAAAGTGATGAAATCATATTTTTAGATTTGTCATTATATCTCCAAGAAGGAAAAAATTCCTCCCATAAGAAACTACACAAATTTGCTCACACAAAAATCAAGGTGACTTGCAAACTCATATTAATATTTTACAGCTGATAAAAAATATCAGATAAAAGCTGTTCAATGGCAGGAAAGTTCTTACCTTTGCGCTCAAAACTCTCTTCTCTAAGAATGCAAACTAATGCCAAAAACTTTGTTACTTCCTTTAAGTACAGGACTGTTGTGTTATTGAGCTTGATAATTGCCATTGACTCTTTATCATAAGCACTTCCACTGCCATCTTCTTTTAACCTAAAAAAGAACAAGTTAACCCAAGGCATAATCTAATAGGCCTGCATATGTGACTTCCAAGACAAACAGCTGTTAAATGCAGTTAGAATATTACTCATCCTGAGCTAAGCAAATGGAGAACCTGCAATGCAGGTCTTAATACTATCAGTGAGTAAGACCATTATCAGACCTTAAGTTTCTCAGGAAAGTCAGATCTGAGCAGAGCAGAGGCCTTCATTATGTACTGTTCATCATAAATGAGCAGGGTAAAGCAAGCTACCAGTGTGCACTCTTTTGATGTCAATGGAGTGACACCCCAGTGAAATTACTTTAGGTAAATTAAAACAAAGGCTTCCCTAGTGAGGCTGGGACAGAGAATGCAACATGGAGCAAGACACTTTTTGGTCTTAAGCTAAACCAGCTTGCATTTACAACAAAAGATGAGGTAACTGTTTTCTATCTTCCAGTTATTAATGTTAGTTAAATTACTACAGAAACAAATGATGTATAACAAGTTACTTGTAAGCACTCCTGAAAAAAACCCCAAACCAAACAGTTACACAACCCTGGATCAACCCATCAGGAGCCAGACCATTAAATGCTGTGGTATTTTCTTGGTAGCACTGCATTTTCCAGGCTACAATCACAATTCTAAGATAAGTTACCACTTCTTCAGAACCGCTTCAGAAGTCCAGTGGGAAGTATAATTCTGCTGTAAATTGTGAGATATTAGCACTATATGCATCCCTCACAGAAAGTCAGCAGGAGATAAGCTGACCTCACAAATCTTATTTTGTTCAGACTGCAGCAAGTCTCAAAATGCCACTGCAAGTTACACTTACTGCACGCTACTGACCCCAAATATCTGCAGGTATTTATGTACTTGCATCCACCATGCCAAACAAGCCACAGCAGCATTCAGATTTTACATGAAACATGATTTCTACAAATGTCAGACAGCTGTCTAGGCCCATGAGTGGAGGGAAACAAACCAAGTGTAAATGCTGCCAAATCATTTGGATTTATTTTATTTACTCACAGAAACAATGTGCTCTAAAGACCAACTGATAGCATTTTGCTGCCTGAAAAAGCCAGCACCAATTGCACAGTTTGCAACCAATTCTACACCTTCTGAGAATTTTTTTTTCCTAAAAGTATTCATCACTTACCCATATATACAGGAAACATCTATCACTACATCAATCATGTCACAGCACAATTCATATGACTGCATGTCCACAGGGGAACTGTCTGTTGCAATGTAGATTTTGCTGACTACATCGAAGAGAAAAGCTTTTTCAATGCCTGAATTCTTCAGAAAGAGAAAGAATTTGGATGAATTTTTAAAATAACTGCATTTTTAAAGTCTCAAGTAGAAGTCATACATTTACACATTCTTAGCAGCAGAAAATGGTTTAAATACAAGCAATTTAGAGGTTTAATTCAAGATTTAAAGCATATACTTTATAAATACAATACCCTTGTCATAGTAAATATCAACATCACATAGCTGACAAAAATAAAACTGGGGACTTTGTTACCATTCTTTTCAGTTTATTATTTAACTAATCATTACTAAAGTTACATTTTACTATGATTCCAGAATCCATATTCAGCAATTTACCTCTTCTGCATTTCTATTAACTCCAGAAGAGCCATAATTCACATGCACCTAAGGGACTGGGCTCAGAGATGAGACATTTCATAGTAGTATTCTGATTCTTAAATTTTGTGCTTGTAGTATCTTGGCAGTTCAGTTTCTGCACGAAGCATTTGCCATGCAGCTTGACCCACAGAGCAACTATGTCAGCCCCTGAACTTAAAAATCCATGGAAAGTACCAGACTATGACTATGGAAAAGCCCAATGCCATTTGTAACTGAGCACTTTGGTAAAGTGCACGTGTTCATACAAAGCTCAGAAGTCTTCTATGGTTCAATTTACTGCATATACACTACTGGCAGAGCTTTTTTTTCTTTTTATGCACCAGAAGCACTCCTTTTCTCTTCCTAGCTAGTCTGAATACCCAGGACAGCGTCCTGAGAACATCCAGACAATCCTTCTGGCATCAGGACTACACTCCTCATTACATTACATCCTCATGGCACTGGGCAAGGTCAACATGGCCTTAATCCACTGGGCCAGGTTATTACAAACAGTCCTCTACCAAACATGCATTCTGTGGTAGCACATGGGAACATGTCTAAGAGCACAGCTCCTCCTGGATAGAAATGTTTTTTTTCTTTGCTGTCCACATGTCTGCAATGGCCTTACAGACAACTTAAATGAGATGGTCTTTTCTCTAGGGTGGTATTTATAGAGCAGCAAATTTCTATGACACTAATTGCACAAGAAACACAAACACTGAAAGAATAAGGGCAAAAGCCTCACAGGTCAAATGAAAGACAGCTAAGTCCAAGGCCAAGTTCATATTATCAAAAAAGTCTCTTGCCAATACAGCTACGTTAGAAAGTGCTTTAGGAAAGCAGTCAGCATACCCTGCTGGCAGGAATCTTCTATCAGCTGCTACAACCAGGCAAACTACACTTTGTCAATATTTAGAGAAACCCCACAAAGCACACACCAGTACAATTTAGCTGTGATAAAGAGCTTTTAACAGAGAAAAGCAGGTCAGCAGAGTACACCTACATGAGCGCCACCCAAATCTCTCAAGGGCAGATCTAGCCAGCAATCTTGAGCAGAAGGACTTGTTTTACCATTCTGCATATTTCATTAAAAGTTGTGTTAGATGAACACTTACTGATATGAAGATATTAAGTAGATTTTCCAGAGTTGGCAGTTGTGGAATGAGCTTCTGTACCACTTTACTGAAGGCTTCAAATATTGAATGGTCATAGATACTGGTCAAATAAAAGCTGAGATGAGGAGGAAAGACAAAGAAAGAAAAAAATAAAAAGAAGATTTAAAAGTATTTCAGAATTGCAACAGAAATGGTAAAGTTATGCTTTCTAACATTCAGACCTGCTATTTTGCCTGGGATGCCTTTATCACAAATATGTGCACACAGAATCTAAGTTCTGAGCAGCTGGAGTACACATGAAGCAGATTTTTGCCATCCTCGAGAGATGGGAGACCAAAGATAAAAATTTGAACATTGTTAGAACACAGTCCACAGAATGCTTATCACAAAGGTGTAAAAATGCTTAATCAGATTTCTTTCAAACCCATTCTTGGTCTTCCACGTTTTTCATGTTAACATCAAAAAGATACTGGCTCCACAAAAACCAAAAGAACAACAAAACCAGGGAAATGATAGTTTGTTTTAAAGGTGTCTGTAGAAGATACCTTAAAAGTGAGCCAAATCTCAAGTAACAGACTGAGCTTTTAGAACCAATCACACTAATAACAGGAAAAAGTCAGTGCAAGTCAGGACTAGAATACAGAGAGGTTCCTCTCTCTTTTCCCAGCCCCTCCAGCCCACAAGTACAAATTTGTTACAAATCTGTTACACTGAATGAGAAAGGCTTTCAATTATCACCCAGTGTGGATAAATCTGTTCATTAGAATCTGGTACAGTAGCCTGCCTTCTTTTTAGTCAGCCTAGCAGCTGAGGCTTGTCCATAAACTCAGTGTATCCTATAAACACAAATTGGTTCAATATTAAGAAACTACCCAAACCTTGCTCCAGTTGCTCAGTATTACATCTGAAAGCCTTTATCTGTGTGCACATCACCAACAATATGAATCACACATGCCAGAGTCTTTAACTCACCTAAGGTGAAGTTTTTCAAGCCCAGCATCTGTAAGATCATCATTAGCCCTCTGATGAATATCCCTCTGAGTTTCTATTTTATGGTCATCTGATAAACCATCAACTTTATGAATAAAAACTTCAAAGTTCATTTCTGGGTTGACCTTGTAGGCTTTTGAAACTGTAATGTGGAGTCTTGTTAAAGCTTCCATGTAGTCATCCTGTAAATCAGTTTTGGCAGGAATGAATGACAATATTTCTGCCTGATAATTATCCCATTCTGCACAAATACAAAATATTTCAGTGCAAGAACTTCAATTCTGCAACTAAATAGAATTATGGGAGAAGACAACACCTTGACATGTCATAAATCCAAGCAGCTTAGATTCTTTATGCCAATTAAGTTTCATTAGCTATACAAAGCTCAGCCACACAAAACCAGACTTCAGAGCAAAAGGTGATTTACACTTCAACTCCAGCACAAGGCAGCAGTGATCTCCAAGATGGTCCTAGCAACCAGCAACCTCCCATGGTGCAATTTTTAGGTTTATTAGAAGCTGCCAGATAGCCAGTAGTACCAAAACTAGAAACTGAGGTCAGAAGTGTGCTATTGTTAATTGAACTCCAGAGCAGAATAAAGGGATAATTCAGACCTTCCAGCCAAGCAGGTTCTAGCTATTATTGGAGAATATGTAAGTTCAGAGTCACTTCACCAAAATAAAACCACACACCAGAAGTCAGATTGCCAATGCATCCCTTCATACACAGCAGAAGCCTTATGAACTTATCTAAAAATATAAATTATTGGCCTCTTGATCATTCCCTCCACACGAAAAGGGAAAAAACCAAACTTGTTGTGATTGGTATTTACCTGGGCATCAATAACATATATTAGAGCACCTGTTCCTCTGAAGATCATCTCATAATCAAACGTTGGATCAAAAAAGTCCATCTGTCCAGGAAAATCCCATATTTGGAAGTTCACAAATGAACTGTTGGAAATATCATCCTTGTAGATTTTGTTGGTACTTTCCAAGAACAGAGTCTCATTGGGAGACATTTTGTGAAACACCACCTGTTAAAAGAACACAAATAATAGTCTAAATTTTACCTTATTAGAAGAAATTACTGAAAGATTTGTGACTTGAATTTTAGAAATAGGTTTATCCATCCTAAAATGCACAGCTTCCTTTTGGTAAATAGACAGCTTCCTGCACCAGCTAAGGAAATTACCTACCCCCCTGAAAGAACCAAGCAACTGAATATAGTTAAACATTTTCACAAGTCCAAATAACAGTACTGGCTGAAGACACAGACATCCAAATTACTCTTTCTTTCCCTGCAAGGCTAGCACAGTGTTTTCAAATTCTGTCATATTCAGATCTGGTATAAAGCCAGTTAATTAAATAACTGCAAGCTTTTAAGAACCTTTCCTTTCCAGTCTGAGAAATTCCTAAAAGAAATTTTGATTTTAGTCTGATGTCAAAGTGTTAAAACAAAATATAATCAGATGGTTCCTAAACTACAATACAAGTGTACAAAAATAACACCTCAGTTTCAGAGGCCCAAACAGGTAGTTTGCCAACTATTAACAGCTCCTTTTGAGTAGAGAATCACAGAATGGGTAAAGCTGGAAGGGAGCACAGTGGAGTCATCTGATCCAACCTCCCTGCTCAAGCAGGGTCATCCCACAGCAGATGACACAGGATTCCATCCAGACAGTTCTTGAGTAACTCCAGAGAGGGAGACTCCACACCCTCTCTGGACAGCCTGTTCCAGGGCTCAGGCATCCACACAGTAAATAAGTAATTCCTCATATGTAGGTGGAACTTCCTGTGAAAGTTCACTAAAGAAAGGATGAAGGATTTCACACTAGTTGGTAAAAACAGTTTAGCTGCAGGATGACAAACATACTCGTTGTTAGAACTCAAAAAGCCCCACTGGGATTTTAACCCTTCCTTGTACAGAACCAACAAAAGCAGTCTGTAGCAAAAACACTCAGTGTGAACAGAGAACGTTGTCCTAATGCAACTCAACTAGACAATACGAAAGTTACTCCAAACAACATACTCCAAATAATGCAGTCACATACTAGGACAGCAAAAAATAAACAAGTTTCATATGCAGCACTCGGTAAACCTAAAAACTTCACAACAGGGACTGCAAACTTGGTAATTTCAGTTTCTTCAAATGTTTCATACACTTACAGAAGTCATTCATTAGAGACCTGATGCAACAAATTCAAAAAAACTGCAAGACAAACAGCTCCACACCTGGTACAGTTTAGTGAGGTTTAAAGTAATACTTCAGCCTAGATTTTTAAGGCCAAGGGAAAGAATTTATTTTCTTAGGGCAAACATCTTTGGAGGCCAGGGTCTAAATGAGGTTTTAAACAGCAGGACATTTGTATGGAGAAGTAAGAATAGTTCTGAATACATAGCAGCTATACTGCGTTCTTCCAGGTTTGCAGCATAGTTTTAAAGTATTCTGAAATCAACATTTCTTTTGGAACTCAGCATCTCCCACAAGAGCAGGACAGAATTAGTAAATTCAGTTTAAAGCTGCTAAGTCTCTGGGAAGCAACACTGTCACCTCCTTTTTCCTTTATTCCCAAAATAACACATTTCAGATTGATGTTCTCCACCTGAACTCTTTCCAGTTTCCTATTACATCAGTACAGCACGTCCAGTTATGCAAGTCTGCACAAAAATTTGTTCAAGAACTGAAGCAATCACCACATTCCCAAAATCTACGTACAATTTGCTACTGTTACACCAGTATGGAAAATTCAATTGACCAAAGGGGGAAAAAAAGAGTCCCATGTTTTTTTCTTTTGTGAGAGACCTCTTTTCAATACTGCTCTCAGTAGAATCATAAAATTATTTAATAATTCATGTTTTTCACAGAAATTTCTAGATAATCACAAAGCCAATACTTCTCCCAGTACAGTGTTTATCTTGCATATATCCCTATTTTCTGGCAAGGGGATCAACAGTGAGCGCTCAGACAGAAGGATTGGGTCTGGTTGTGACCACTTTTGAACTAGAGAGATTTAAGAGCAGGGACACTGTTTACAAGAAATTTCTTGATATTAGAGTTTGTTCAGGCAGCATCACAATGAGCTCCTAGGTACCCGAATTACAGCTCTAATTCCTAAGTAAGATTGGTAACTAACTGGCAAAAGATAAATTCTATGTCCTCTCATTCCATATTCAACATGACACTATTCCTTTCCTACACAACTACTGGAATAGGCCCTCAAAGAAGTGAAGACTGCCAATCCTGGCCATAAAAAAAGTCCAAAAGCCACATCTATGAAGACTTGCAATGTTTTAAAATCTATCTGCAGTTTGGAGTTCCTGTCTTCCTCTGGGTTTTAGAGTTCCATTTTTTCAAAAGTCGATACAATAAGATCTCTAAGAAGAGTCTACAACGAATACCATTCATATGACTAAAAGAGTCAGAAAAAGGCTCTCAGTGAAAGCAGTACATTTGCACATACAGTGGGAGCATTTGACCTAAATAATGGGGAATAATTGGTAAGGCTAAAAAGCAACAACAGTCCAGTCTGCCACTGTATTTCAGCACACTACAATGGAAAAGAATTCTCACAAACAGAGTCTGAAATCAGAACTCATTGGTTTACTGCAGTCTATGGATTACCAAGCAGTCCGTGTAAGATTGCTACAAAAAGCAGATGCATACCTGCTATACTGCAATGTCCAAAAAGGCTTCTCCGTACAAAACCTCTATAGAAATCTCTGTAGGTTTTCACACTTGCATCTGAAACAAATTTGAGGCCCTTAAGTCTAGAGCTGAGACTGATGCATCTCACTAGCAGTATCTTCCTATAAAAATATCACCTGCAAAGTTCACAAGAGGGACTGCAAACATAAAATTCACACTGAGGAACAAAGATTGTTCTGAGCGCTACAATTCTACTGAGCTACGTGGCAAAAGAAAAGTCAGTTTTGTCTTATTTTTATTAAGAAACTAGTGACTTCACAAAGCTACCAACAAACCTAAGGCATCAGAACTGTTGCGCTTCCTCCTTGACAAGTGACTCTCGTTTACTCGTCAAGCCAACTAAAGGAAACCAGAGGCTCTCTGCTCACACAAAAGCAGAAGTCTCTTCCAAAACATCAAAAGGCAGAACAACAGCTCAAGTCTTCTTCCAAGTGGAAGCACCACCTAAATACCACACACCTGTACCATGTAAGACAACACCTCATTATATACAATATATTTCACACCACTATCTTCACTTTTTACTTTTGAAGGTTTAAAAGTGAAGAGATGCAAAGGCTACAACCTATGCTACACAACCTTCCTCTCTAGGGCAGATGATCAGAGTCCATTCTGGAAAGCAAACGTCTTTAAGGAGGAGGCTCCCGTCGCTCCAACTTCGCCACATGGGCCCACAATAAAGAGCAGAAATTGCCCGCACAGCAGCACAGCAGGGAGAACCAGCTCGGCGCCGGAGAGGCAGCGCGGCAGGCAGGGGCGGGGAGCCGCCGGCTGCCCCTCACCTTCTGGATGGAAGATTTCCCGCTGCGCCGCAGCCCCATGAGCAGAATCCGCGGCTTGGAGTCCGCCCCGCCCGCGCCGCCGCCAGGCCCGCCCGCGCCGCCCCCGGGCCCACCGGGCCCCGGGCCTCCCTCCAGCTCCGCCTCTTCCTCCTCCTCCCCGTAGCCGAAGTCCTTGGGGAACGAGTCCGCAGCCCCGAAGCTCCCCCCCACCAAGGCCGGCTCCTCAGCTGGGCCTGGCGCGCCCGCCCCGCCGAACTGCAGCGCCATGTCCGCCC
>JANRGV010000057.1:2561804-2580075 GCA_024734035.1 Alethe castanea | reverse complement strand
AGCACCGGGCAGCAGCGCCCTGGCCCCGCTCCGGACAGCCCGCAGGTCCCGCCCCTCGAGCAGGGCAGTGGCACCAAACACCGGAGCGCACCGGCCCGGCCCCGCTCCGGAGAGCCCGCAGGTCCCGCCCATCGAACGGGGCAGCGGTACCGAGCACCGGAGCGAAGGGCCCCGCTCCGGCGAGGCCGCAGGTCCCGCCCTTCGAGAGGGGCAGTGGCACCAAACACCGGAGCGCACCGCCCCGGCCCCGCGCCGGACAGGCCGCGAGTCCCGCCCCTCCCGCTTCCTTTAAAGCGCCCTGGCAGGGGAGCTTTCGCATAAGACAACGTTACCTTGCGAAGCAATAGTCTTCATTAAACAGGCACTGATTTTCTTCTAGCAGCCGTGGTGTAAGCAGGCACTGAGCTGAAGTTTTAACAGATATTTGTTATTTCACCACAATTCTAATTTAAGGCTCGCCACATCCAAGTGCTTTCAGAGGGAAGCAAATACAATTATGAAACTGTAAGTTTGCATTTTTTTCCCTGGCACGAGGCAGTTCAAGTCAGGAGTCCATGCCCTGTGATGGCCTGACCAACACCTTTACCTGCCTTCCTGCTTCTTCAGCACGACATGCCACTCACATTACCCAGAAACATGTTCAGCTGTACAATACCTTTCCCACAGCATTACCCTCTTCCTACTTCCACCTGGTGCAACTTAATGCTTAATGTTCTAGCTTACATTCACGGGAGCTTTCTGTCCTTTGTTCCAGAGATTGGGGACATTTTCTTTGCCTTTCTTGTTTGGCTTTGGTTTGTTGGTTAAGGGTATTTTTTTTCCTAATTAATGCTTTACAGACTTAAAACAGTATTTTCCCCTCATTTTACCTCTCTTCTGGTCTGTTCAGGTTAACAGATACCTTAAAAGTACTTTATCTTAAAGTAAAAAGAGATACTGTTGTAAGTAATTATTACATTCACTAGCCCTTGCTTACAATGACCAATAAAAGTTCTGATCAATCCTACTACATTTTCAAGATAGTTTAACTTCCTTATTTTTAGGATGGATTTTGCAGAGTTACAGCCAATAAATCTAATACATAAAACCACTACTGCATTTAATTTCCCCCTTCCTTTATTTTTCCTGTCATCAGCTGCCTTTAAAGTACCTAGTTTTAGGGTAGGAAACAAATGCAGCTCTTTAAAACATTATTACTTTTATTTAAAAAAAAAAAAAAGGTCTACTTTGCATTCCAGAAAAGTTATTAAACCAAGTCAGGGAAAGGGGAGAGGGAACATAGGTAAAATTAATAATGAAAAATCACACCCACATCCCACCCCACTGGGATTTTATTTTCCCTGTTAGATGAATCAGAAAGCACAACTCTCCACATTATAGTCTTACATGTGCCACTCTAATTGCACAGGACTTTCATCACAAGTCAGAATTTTGTGTTATGTTCAGAACTGCACAGGCAATCTCTTGATCAACTCTCCAAAGCCCAGTTTCTGAGATGGGAGCAGAGACATGAACTGCATGGGAAGAGGTACACCTGATGCAAATTTAAGTGTGAGTTCAGTAGGTACTGCATTTCACATCGTGCTTTATCCATCACTTAACTATTCTAGCTCATTTCACGCCCTTTTGAGTAGAGCATTACCTCAGCTTCAGTAGAGTCTCACCTCAGTGCTGAGTACAAACAGAAAGTAATGTGAAGGTCCTGATTTAATTTACAGTTGGTCCATCAGTGTCATGTCACCCCTTTCAGTTAAAATAAAACAGAGACAGATCAGCAATTCAACAGGACCACTGACCATGATGTGAAAATTACATGAAGTTGGCAAGCACAGTTATCTCAAAGTTAATCATAACTGTCACCTTTTCTTAAACACAGAAAGCAGGAACAGCAGCCAGTAATGCTTAACTCAGCAGTTGCCATGGCATCTGCATGCTCATGGTAATGCATTCCTTCTTTAAGATGAAGTAACAAAGTAGACAATATAGAGTTCACACACACACATATACAAAAGACCACATTTCTCAGGAAGCCCTTTATTAAGTCAAGGCAATAAAGAAAAAACTACTGTTATTCACCATGCTTCTCATCTTGAGGTTGTTCATACTGAGCCAGCTGTGGATTTAAAGAAAGGAATTTAGTTAGTCAAAATATTTTCATTCTACACTCTATATTAAGAAGTGAAGTGTATGGTCTGGACTTGTTCCATCTACTTTGTGCATTTTAACTCACTCATCCTTATGCAAGTCCATTTTAAAGTCAGGCAATAAAGTAGCCCTTCTCCCAAAACATCCACTTCTCACACTGTATAACCATGCAGCCATAACAAGGTGGATTTTCAAATGCACTTTGAACCATCACATGTGTCTTGCCCTTAACTTTTCCCTATTGCTTATTCAAGCAGTCTTTAAGTACTCTCATCTTAAACAGCAGTTGGTGTAAGCTATAAGCTTTCACTGAAACATAATTAAATGAAACAGTCATTCACACTGCAATAGTATCCAACCTAACATTTCTTGTTAGCTTCCATTATGCTTTCTGGAGAGCATAGCCTGGGAAAGTAAACACTTAAATACGACCTTTACTTGTAAAGTTACTACCAAAGAAAGATACGAAGTTGTTCACTTGACCTCTGTGGAATTAAAGGTAAGTTCAAGCTTCAAAAACAGTTCAAGAATTAGGGCAATCTCTCTAGAAATATGCCAGTTCAGTTTACTCAATTAATATTCCTCCCCTCTGCAAACTACAGAATGGGTTAAAAATATAAAAATATATTAAAAGTATAAATAAAAATTTAAAATATTAATAAACTCATACAACAAAATATCCATGTGTTCCTATCAGCAGCAATTGCAGCAAAATTGCAGCAATCGCACTTCTGCTAACAAGAACCACTAAAATTGGGGTTTTTTTATTGTAGATTTTACTACAACAGATGATTAGTACACAACCCAAAGTCAGTTTTCCACCAAGGACCTAACTATTGACTATCCTCCTCCAACACACAAATATCTGACATTGCTGTGATGAATGCAACAGTAGTTACCAATAAATGCACAGATAAAGGCATGTATTTTATGTTAGATAAAGGCACGTATTTTATGTTAGAGGACTGCTACAAGAAAAGCAGTGTTCTCCCTGCATGCTGTGTGAACTTCTACAATATGTTAGAATGATGGGCATTACATTGTAGTGGAAAGAACAGGAAAAAACAAAACACACTAATACTGGAAAATATGTAAAGAAGGAGTTATTTAAAGAATGAAGAACACAAAAGCACCAGTGAACCCATGATTCCAAAAGGCTTACTTTCCTGCAACAAGCTTTGACTTCCTGAAAAGACTTTTTAAACAAAGACCCAGATTACTCTGCTTTCATCTATCTATTTACCATCAGTTGCATTTTTAAGTCTGCTAAAACAAGTAGCTGGTCTATTGCTACTCTGCCTAAAATTCTTTGCCATATTTCCTCATCAGAAAAGACAAATGTAGCTGAGGACTCATAATAAGTAACAGGAAAGAGAATTACTAGGAGAGCAAAATGGCACTCTGGACAAGAAATACAAAGGGGTAATGCCCAATAATCCTTTCCCACAGAACTAAAGTGTTGTCTCATCTCCCAGTAAAAACCTCAGGGGTATTCACATATAACAGCCACCATCCTCTTTGAACAAATGCATGGAAACCTGTAGCAGCACATAAGCTACTAGCATATTAACTCATAGGTTTCCTTTTCCAGTGTTGTTAGAAGCTGCTCACACCTCAGAGCTCTCTCAGCCACCTTGTAGACCCATTGAAGAATGGCCCTGTCTTAGCCAAGTGTCCTAGCACTCCAAATTCACTGTTACACCAGGATCATTTTAGGTAAAAAGCACAAATTATTGTTCTACACAGATCTAAGTGCTGTGTAAGATCCTGCCATGTGCAAGTCTGTGCCAAGTGACACAAAGTAATACATAATATTCCTCCTTCAATCTGCCTTTTGCAAGGCTTTATAATGGATATATTACCTCACTTGTTTTTCAAAACTGTCCTGAAAGCATGATCTACATAATATCTGACAACTTAAACACATCCACACAAGACTCAATACAACACATTAGACATCATAATACACTTTCCCTAAATAAATAAAATCCCTAGTTTAGCAATATTTTATGTTATATTCTCTAAGAAGTGTTCCATAAAAAATAACAATCTTTACTACAATGAATTCTATCAGCATTTCTCAGTCATGAGGCTAAACAATGCAACAACATCTATCAGTTACTCTAATAGAAGAAAGTTATCGCTATTCTAAGTAATTAAAATATTTTTCTTGTTGTATCATATGGAACTATAGAGAAACACCAAGCAGATTTTTACCTTGTTTTTCAGTTTTATATTTTCTTCCAGCACAGCTTCATATTTTTCTTTCATCTCTGCCACTTCCAAGCGAAGTGCCTCTATTTCCGGATTCTCAGGAGCTGAAGCTCCCAGATGATGCTTCAGAAAACTGATATTTAGATGTTAAGTATTTCTTCAGTTATATAACTATATTTTAGTTTTAACACCCATGTTGAAGTTAGCACTGCAGTACACATGGCCAAAATTGCACTAAACCATTAAGATTACTACAGGAAAAAAGTTACCAAAATAAGACAGCTTTTCAAATTCATAGCTACATTCCTTAAAACCAAACAAAAACTAGCTATCAGTACAAATTCTTATGTTACTACTCCCTTCTTTTCTCTTCTTAATTGCAGATATTTTGAAGAATTAAAACAAATAACAAAAAAAGCAATAACCAAAAATGGAGGCTGCTTAAAAACAGCAAGAAACAAAATATGCTAGTTTCCCCCTTCTTTGTGTATTTAAAAACAAACAAACAAACAACAGATAAAGGAAGTGTGAAGAAGCAAACTTCAGAACCCATTGCCACTGAAGGCACCCAAATCTAATGCTGTAGGTCTAGAACACTCTGAAATGGCCTATAACTTAGCTTCATAATTGCTGGCATACTGAAACACCCACTTTTCTTGCATCCTGTCAGACTCTGTAAGCTTGTGAAATTGCAAATATTAGGTAAAGTGCATTGATAAAAGTCATGTTCTCAATGCAAGGCTTCGAAATGAGCCTATCCAGTTCACCCACAAGTCAGAAGTATATGCATGAAGTCTCATTAAATAAGTCACAGCAAAGAAAAAGGATACTCCAGTGCACTATCTGGTTTCTCTGGCTCTTCATACAAGGCTACCAACACTGCAAATAGAAAATATTTAACAATTGCAAGAAGTTCACGTAACTCTAAGTTTTTAAAACACATACCAGCAGTCAGAAAGCATGCAAGTTGCATTTTTCCATTTAACAAGATTTTCACCTGCATACTTTGACATAAGCAACAGGTCTGCTGTATCAGAGGGGACAGAGCATTCCACCTAGCAACAGCTAAAGAGTTTTCTTGATCCCTAACCCCACACACAGCCTTTGGCTATTCTAGCACTGAACACAAAATGGCCTGAAAATTTTTTACATACGCCACATGCACCCTAGTACTAGCTTTTACCAATAAGACTGAAATTCTATGTTGTTCATAAAACTTCTACTTAAGCTAGATCTTTGAACCACATGACACCAGCACTTTTGTAACTTCCAGCTTAAAAGCAAACCTCCATTGTGTATCTACAGTTACAAAACTAAACAGCTACTACATGGCTAGGTGACACTGCTAATCTTCATGGATGGGGGCTCTAACGGCCAAAACCACCAGACAAAAGCAGCAATACCCCCACAATTAAAATAAAATTAGCTATATCCATAGCAACATAACTGGAGACTCTGTCACATAGATACCCACCAAGTTCCCAAACATAACCAGTCTCTGCTCCCCACAGGGGTGAAGTGCCAGCTTCAGATGTCTGAACTACACAACAAAACTGGTTTTAAGCTAAGTACTCCTAAATTAAAAGCAAAATTAGGCTGCCTTACTGCTTGGAAGACTTGTTTTGCCATTCCACAGGATGGTACTGCGATTGAAAAATCAAATGGTACTCACACACCAGGCCAAGAGTCTTAGTGTAGCAGCTATCTGCTTGACATCCTAGATCTGCTGCTCCCTCTTTAAACCGCATATTTTCAATATTAACAGAATATTATTTATTTTCAATATTAACTGAAATATTAACATATTTCTGCCACATACTACTGGAAGGTTTTAAAAAGTATTTTAGAAGGATTTCAAAGATACGAAGTCACATGTGTCAAGTTTAGCACCATCATTTTCCCCAGTTTGATATGAAGTTAGTTTCATTCATTTTAGAAAAAGCACGAAGCTCCATCCAAGAAAGTGTATTAGGCAATTAAAGTTTTTTAAATTAATTTGCTGTTATTTCCTCTCAAGCACTGACTTCCTCCGTTGGGCTCTGCCAGAGTAACAGCCCCCAGAACATAAAGAAAAGCACCCATTGAAAGAAAAGGAAATAACCATAAGCACGCACTGAAAGAAACGCTTTGGCCCAGGAGAGGTCTCCAGGACAGCACGGAGGGGAAGGACCCGCGCTGCCGCTCCCCACGCACCTCCAGCCATCGCCCCCGCGCGCCGCAGGTGCGGGCACCGAACGGTTCGCAGCTCCCGGGGCGCGCTGCAGGGGCCGCGGCCGCTCCCGGCGTGCACCGCCCCGCCGCCTCCATTTCCAGGCCACGCCGCACCAAGCTTTCCGGGCGAGTTCTTCTGCCGGCCGCCTCGCCGGACTGAGGCGAGGCGGGAAGCCAGCGGAGAGCGGCAAGGCAGCCCGAGGGACGGCCGCGGCACTGCCGGGCAGGGCGGCAGCTGCTCCGCGGGAGCGGGGCACCCTGAGAGGAACGGCACCCGCCCGCAACGCTCCCGAAGAGCGCCGGGCGGCACGACGCGAGCCGGAGCCTTACCCTTGGTGAGCATGTCCAGCACCCCCGACTTCTCCAAGTACTGGCGGAACTGCTCCCGCTTGGAGTCCGCGGCCTGAGGGAGGACGCCCACACGGTCAGATCGGCGGCGCGCCCCGCCTCGACTGCGGAGGCGGCCCTTTGGCCGAGGCCGGTCCCGCTCTCCGCCGCGGAGGCGGCACGAAGGGCCGAGCCGGTGTCGCTCGGCGGCCCGCCGCTCCGCGCAGCCGGCACGGAGAGCGGCACCGCGCCCACGCCGGCGCGCTCCCCCCTACCTTGTAGTGCGCCATCTAACCCGCACGGCGCCTGCCCCGGCCGCGCGCCTGCGCCCTGCGCTTTAACGGCGCGAGCGCTTCCCCGCGGTTACCACGGCGACGGCGCCGCGGCAACGTCCGGGCCCCGCCCCGCGCGCCGCCCGCGCTGCCCTCAGGGCGGCCGCGCCCTCCCGCTCGCCGCGCGAGGGGAAGCCGAGGCTGCCGCTGTGCCCCTTTTCTTGCGCGGCTCCGGCTCTCGTCCCGCTCTGCCCTGCTCCCCTCGCCGCGGACGGTCCCGGGGCTCATCTCAGCCTGGCCGGGGGAGCTCCCCGCGGAGGGGGCGCGGTGCGGCGGCAGCAATGGGCCGCAGCGGGGCCCCAGAGGCTCCCTCCGAGCGGGCGCAGCCGCCGGCTGTCCTGCTGGGCACTCGAGGTTTTTCTGTTTTCCGTAGCAAGCCTTCTGGTTTGTGAAATTCAAAATGTCTGATTAATGCACGCCATCTGACTGCAAACACAGGAGAAAGTGGCAGCAAGCAGCAGCTGCACAGGTGCCTACCCAAGAGGCTCGGAAGAGTGATAAGTGGTGAAAACTTCGCATCGGAAGGAAAGTCTTAGCCTGTGTTTAAAAAAACAGAAGCAGTTACATCTGTTTGTTTTTCTGAAACGATGACAGATAAAATATATATTATAGAAATTTTAAAAAATATTTAAAAGAGACCAATCAAATTATAATGAATGTATGATATTTGGGACTTTTCACACTTTTTCTCCATGCTCTTCTGCAATGTTTATATTTTTCAGTAGTTACTCTTCATTTGGCAAGGTGCTGTGATGAAACAGAATGTTTGACTCATGTCCAGACATAAAAAAGTTAATAAAATTTCTCTCACAGCAGCAGAAAAAATCTTTTTTAACTTCTCTTGAACAACAAAAATACAAATGTCATATCCCATACATAAACATCTAAATGCTAATTTTCTATTATTTAGACAGCAGGAACAGAGTGCATTAAATACTAGGGCTTTTATTGTGGAGAGGTTAAATGCAAAACAAGCATTATCAGTTATTGCCCACAGGATCTTACACACCAAGAAATGCAAGAATCAAAGCCACAGCAGCAGCATTAACTTGCCTAAGTCACACTATACATTTATGTGCCTTCCAGTATATTGCACAATCTTAAATTTTGCAGTGTAAACACAATTATGTAGGGCTGTATTTATGTATACACATAGAACATAGAAGTGAAAAGGATACTTGCTGGAGAGAAATCTACAGCAAATAGTTTTTGTAGTTCTAGTGTGTATTTCTTACGTGGACAGGACCAGATTAAGGTTGCTGCTACAAGCAAAAGAGCCTTTTAGGTTTACTGGCTCCTTTTTGCTAGTATTGTACAGTTTTCAGTTAATCTGAAGTATGGCTGTGTGGTAAGCATAATGACAATGTACTTCAAGAATTTAATTGTGCTGTAACATCATGATGCTATATCTCACAAATTATTTTTTCAGTACATGTACAGTAAGTCAAATTTGCTAGTAAAAAATACAAATGCAATACAAAATACACAAAAATACTAATGCATTCTAGCTGTGACTACCTCACCAAGTATTTACAGTGTTTCAGTGCTGTGCAACTCAAATAAATGTATTTCATACATAGAAAGCTTAATTAGAAACGTACCATAGCATTTCATTCCTTTTTGCCTCCTTTATTATTTCAAGATGTTTCATGGGACTTTCTTTACCATATGGACCTGAACAGCAAGTTGATGAATGTCCTAATGTTTTGTTATATCCATAAAAAGCATAAACACAAATGCTCCTACTAACCTGGTAGAAGCTTTGCTTGATTTAAAAGTATATCAGAATTCAGGAGAGAGACAAACAGAAAAGGAGTACTTTCACTGTTTGATAAACCTTTTATATGTCTTTTGACATTGTAAGTGAAATCAGGAACGTGCTACTGTATTTGCTTTGTTTTTGTTCTCTGTTTTTGTTTTTTTTTTTCTGTTTTCAATAGTAAGCCTTCTGGAATTCAAAATGTCTGATTAGTAAATTTCAGTAACTTTTCTGATTTTGCTATCTTATTAGTGTTATGAAAAATGTCAAAAGTAAAGCTCACAGCATGTCTGTAATTCATGATGTTTTAGAAATGTAGTAGTGTATTGAATTCTGTTAGTATATTATAAGAAATTCACTATTTTTCTGCTAAGGAAGTCAGTGGCGATATGCTGGGAAAAAAAGTGTACCATGGAATCAAAGAATCAGTGATCTGTTTTGTAATGTTTTTTCTCTTTGTATTTCCCACAGTTTGAACAGTGGAATATGTTTGATGTTCTGCTTTTGGTCAGCTATCAAATGTCTGTTTGAATTCTCAGACCAATTAAGTGGAAACATGTTTACCAAGAAGTTCTTCTGAGAGCACCAGTGCCATCTTTAACCTAATTTGATTTACTGGTCTTTGTAAGAAATATCATTAGACTGCAAATTTTGTCTTCTACTTTTACTCAGTTTAAATAGTATCAGCTGTAATTTTATGCCTGGCTTTTTCCTAATATGTGGATTGAGAGGATGTATGTTTTTCTTTTTAGCTGAGTGTAGAAGTTTATACACTGAGGGCTATGCCACATTTTCATTACAAAGGAAGTAAAGAGACCGTTTAAAATTACTTAGCTACTATTCAAAGGGTTACACAACTTTTCTATGTAAGCAGCTGGTTAAAGTTGAACTATTTAGCTGTACTTACACATGGGTCCGGGTTATGTCTCTGTTCAGGAATTATCCCAGCATTGCTCAGTGCAGCTAAAGGGTTAACTCACACTATATTTGAAGATCAGTGGGGGCACGCCTACTGCTGGCATTACTTAGCAGTGACTGTTGCCTAGATGGAGAGAAAAGCTTAGGACTATTCCTGTTTCTGCTTTGTGTAGATTCTGAGCTCACCACCCCCAGAGAATCAGAAGTGTCTGGTCGGCTGGAATTTTTTACATCAGCATTGTGAGGAATTTGGGCTTTGTTTACACTGAAACTGCTTTGTCTTCTGTCACTGTTCTTCAGGAGAGAATTTGTTGGTGCTCCTGTGCTCTCAGCCGTTGCCTGTTGTCTAAAACTGGTACTAGGAAAAGTTGTACCAGGTTGCAATGATGTTTTAGATGGCATCTCAGCAAAGCTTCTCAAGTAAAAGGTTGAAGCTGTATCTGCATTCTGAGTAACAAGAAGAAAATGTTTCTTTTCAGCCTCTTCTTGTGCATCATGCATCTCAGTCCAAAGCTGGCCAAGAAAGCCTTCGTTGTTATTTGTGCTAGCATTTGGAGTCTGGTTGTCTAAAGCATTTGTAGCTGGTCTCTTCTTTGGAGATTTACTTTCCTGATTGCAATGGGTGTAATTGCTGCTGCTTTCTGTATGGGTATTTTGCACAGACTGAAACACAGAAGGAGAATTTAAAACTGGATAGAGCATAGAGTCAGTTTGCTTTTCCATCAAAAAGGTATGACTGCTAAGAGCACAAGGAAGTGTTTTCTGAGGGGTGGTGGGTATTTCCAAAGAACAGTGTGGTATCACAGAGTATTTCTTGGATTTGTTTATATAGAAATTGTCAGAGTCATCCTTGTTTTTATTCTGCTCACAGAGTCCCATTTTAATTTTTCGGAATCCTAAATGGATAATTTCTAGAATATTTAAAAGCAATGATACAGTTGCTATTGATTGCATGAATAATATAAACACTGTCTTTTCTGTTGGCCTAGATACAAAGCAGTCAACTGTGTTTGGACATGGGTCTCTCTGACATTTATAAAGGGGATCTAAGTGAAAACCATAAAGAAGATACTGCCCAATCATAAAGCCAACTTCCACTGCAGATCTTGTGAAAATATGTATCACATAAGTGCAGAGCAAAGAGCCTCTTAGGGGTGCTTTATTTAGCTTTCTTTGATCCAACTGCCGGAGTTCTCTCTCCAGTCTTTTACGAATTTCAGTCATTTCTAATTCAGTGCTTTCAAGTTCCACCCTTACCTGAGCTTTCTTTTTTTGCCTCTCTTTTTCCAAGGCTCTTAGTCTGTATAAGGCATGACCCATATACACCAAGGAAGGGGAAGACACAAATATAACTTGCAAGACCCAGTATCTTATGAGAGAGATGGGAAAGGCCTCATCATAGCACACATTTCTGCAACCAGGCTGCTCAGTATTGCATATAAATTCTGATTGTTCATCATTCCAAACATCCTCGGTTGCCACTCCGAGGACAAGCATTCGGAATATGAAGAGGATCGTTAGCCAAATCTTTCCAATAATAGTGGAATGAATGTGGACCTCCTCTAAAATGCCTCCAAGGAAATTCCAGTCTCCCATGGTTATTCTGCCATATTAACACTAAAATGTATGAGAGAAAAAAGTATCAAACATTGTAAAAGTTGCATTCCTTCCTTAATGTATTATTAAAAAAACAACACTGGGAAAACGATCATGGGAATGTGACCATTGATAATTAGGTATTATTTTCTCACATCTACGAGATGGAGAACTGCATCATCTGCCTGTGTCTACTTTGTTATTAACATCCTGATAAGCACATCACTACAAGATATTGAACACCCTCAGTCTGCATCAGATCAGTGGAAACTAGAGTGCCTGACTTGTGGCAGGATTTTAAGAGCATTATATGATCCATTTGAACCATCATCCAATAAAAATGTGAGAGCAGTACATTTATAATTATATTTTTATATATAAATATATATTATTTATATACATAATTATATACATATAATCTATACTTTTATTTATATAAATATTTATGCTTATATTATATTTAGGACACTTATCAAAGTACAGGAATAGTTGCTTGTCCTCTTTTTTGGATGTTCCAAGCCCCATGTCACAGCTGTAATTATGGCAGTCCAATTACTGTTTCACAGAGAAAATTGGTTATGTAAAGGAGCTCAAGAGGGCATAAATCATCTCATGCAAATGTCAATATTAATTAAAAAGACTCATTTAACCGTATCATTTGTGCAGACATTTGCTTTTCATTTATGGATGTCAACAATAAATAAATAGAATTGCTGTAATTGGTTAGCTTCCTCTGATCAATGATACCTGCATTTGAAATAGTGAATAGAGTGCCTAAGTGTCAAGCATTACTATCTTTGACCTCAACTCTTTGAAAAATAAATTATTTACACAGAAGTTCTTTATCAGCATTTTCCTAAATGACTGTCATTTGAATACAGATAAACTGGTAATATAGGTGTGTAATTGTACATCTCATCTTTCTTTCATGTGTTTGTTTCTCCATTAACAGAATACCACACTGTGGACAAAATTTTTAATTCCTTTTCAATATTTATGCTATAGTATACATACACAATTGTAACACAATTTTTCGTATGTGTGGGGACCAGCAAAACACTTGTAGATTTATCTTTTCATTGTATGTACAACACAATTCAATAGAATAGTATCTTATTTTGGTATTTTTTTAGGATAAAGGTGCTTTAGCATAGCATTTTTTCTTCAAATGGATTAATTTTCACCCTGTAAAACAGAAGTGCTAACAAGTCAACAGAAGCTGGAATCTTATGGTTGCAGTATTGATGTCTGTAGAGGAATCTTTTTGTTAAGGCTTCTAAACATGAAAATACTTCAGCAAATCAGTAAGTTAGACATTTTTTAAAGAGAAACAAATTAAAAATAAGTGGTAAATTAAAATAAAACATACCTTTCTTTACAAAAATGTGTAAAACTAACCATCTGCGACGTCCAATAAAAAATTACAACCCCTGCTATCTTCCATCTATGTGAGTAAATTGACACATTACAAGCAGTTTATTTTGCTACAGGAGCAAGTGACACAGTGTGAGCTTTGCACATGGAATTTATATTTGCTGGGGCTGAAGGGAGGAGAAAATCGATCTATTGTTCAGCCTACTACTGCTCCAAGCATAATTTAACTGTGAACGGTAAAAGATTCTAATTTTTTAAAAGCTAGAAATAAAAAATCTGCAGCTTTAAGTTCTTTGAGATTACCTTCTCTTTTGCCTCTATAGCACCTTCCAAATTTTAAGAAGAGTTCCAGCTCAGAAAAACAGAATAAAACAGAACTTGCAGACTAAGTTTTAGTTTACATATCTCAGTAGTAGCAAACATTCAGCTTGCCTGTGCAAAAGAAGGTAAATCTTCTCAAACACTATCACTGTAAATTCCTGCAGGCAGTCTGTTCTCCTTTGACAGCTTAGCACCACACTCCTGATGTAAAAACAAAAGTGGCTCTACTTTTGGCCCTTCCAAACTCACTCCCTCTTCACAGACAGCATCTCTTATATTCTGTGATTCTTCGCTTTTCATTTACTCTCCTGAGCCATGTTACTTGTCACACAGATATCTTTAAAAGACTCCTGAGCTTGACAATGGTTTTACTCTATTTTCCCCATCCATATAATTCAGTATTTCTTTTGGGGAGCAAATAATTCTCATTCCTGTATTATGTCAGACATAATAAAGGTGTCATTCTTCTTGATAGTGATACTTAGGTAAAGCTTATAAAAACTGCCTAGGTGACACAAGTTCCATTTTTAATCCAGACCTTAAGCTACCCATCTGCATTACCTCAGCAGGAAAAATAGTGAGAATCAGCTGGAGTATTTTCTGTTATAAAAGTGCACACAAACTGCCTGGTCTCAGGGAACATTAATGGATGTAATTGTTCATAGATTACAATCTAGTATTGTTAACTTTTTATTTATTAACTCTCTTTCCTATTCCTTTCTTTACTTTAGATGGATTGTTATAGCACAGTTGCCCTGTGACTGAGATGAATACATGGTTTTCTTCTATTGAAGAACATGATTACTTCTGGTAGAAGATTTGATAAAGCTATGCATTTTGCATCCTCACCGTGTTAGCATGTGGCAGAATTAGAAATGAAACCCACAGCTGTACCTATACTCCACAAAGTTACCATTCTCTGTGTCTTCCTAGAGGAGGATAAAGCCACTGGAACAGAATGAGTACCCCTAAATTACCTTTTACTAAATTTAAACGTTTCTGGAAGAATGGCAGTGGAAGTTCCACATGTTAAAGGTACATAGAATCATGGAATGAGTCAGAAGGGACATTAATACAGTGCTGAATCCAAGCCCCTTCCATGGGCAGATTCTGCTTTTGCCAGATTGGGCTGCTCAAAGCCTCATCTAAACTGAGTGTGAATGCTTCCAGTGGTGGGGATCCACAACTTCTCTGACAAGCTGTTCCAGTGTCTCATCACCCTCATCCTATATAATCTTAGTTTGCTCACATAAAAATTCTCAGAGTAAATGCTCTCTTTAAAAATTCCTTTTGGCACCTTGACCACAGCTTGGAAGACGAGATTATGCATGAAAATTATTTAGGAGAGCTTAAAAATCGACTTGATTATATTTTTTTTGAGGTGATCAAACTGCTTAAGTCCATTTTGGGTACTGATAGTAAGCTGGGAAAACCCTTTCAGACACTAAACATTAATAAATGTTGCGCAGTGGGGAGGGAAAAAATACCTTATTTTACAAAAGGGAAAAAATAAATAAATATGTTTATTTTGTGTTCAAAAATTTTTCTGGAACCAGCATTAGCAGTGCAATGGCCAAGGGCACAGCCTCACTAGGCATGCCTGGTATGAATGTGCAAGTCCACTGCTAGGACTAGTATGAGACAAAAAGCATATCTAGCACTGTAATGTTCTTTTAGGTGATCCTCATCAGCACTCTGCAAAAGTGTAGTGCTGATTCAAATGCCCTATAAAGGATGATTAAACTTCCTCTGCTGAGAACTCTAAAAAGCTAATCATTATCTTTTAATTTTGCTGCTGAAGATCAGTCAATAGGTCATGTCCGATTTCACGCTTGACAGCTTGCCTGAAGTACTCAATCACTTTGGCCAGCTAGCAGTCTCCAGCCAGCCATTTCTATGAAGTACTTAAAGCAGAATGCTAAACATGTGCCTTCCATTCAGTACTTAAAGCAGGTCTCTAAATATTTTTCTGTTATTGATAAAAAACCCTCGGAGTCTGCTGAAGAGGTCCACAGACACACCAGCTCATGCAGAGATGCTGAAGCTTTGTTTGAAAACCCGAAGTGTTTGGTGAGACTGAACTAGAAGGGCTGGAGACTTAAGTGCTCTGTGTAAAACCTAAATATTAAAACAAACCTGTAACAATCCACACAGTGTTCCAGAATGCATTATCTCATTTAAAATGGTACTACTGTTAAATGATAACTTGGAAAATAAATTCAAGTGCCAACAATTATTTTATAGTGCTGATATTGCTTTTTACCTTAGTTCAGACAGCTTGCAACTCCAACTATTTACACAAACTGTTTATAACTTAGTAATTTAGTGATACATGGAGAGGCTATTCATTTTTCCTCCAGGTCGAGAAGCTACCTCACTGGCTTTTTATTCACTGCAAAACATTCTCGAAATTTTTATGACTATATTGATTTTTGTTAGCTTAGGGTCAAACATCAAATGGAAATATTCTCTGAAGATGAAGGCCTTTTCATTTCTGTACATCAATAATGTGCACTTTATGTGTACAATTGATTTTTTATTTGCTACTGTTATCTGTGTGACCCACAATAGACAGCTAGATAAGTAGAGGCACAAACATGTGATGTGTCCTACATGTTTTCAGAGTAACATGAGCTCACTCCTATAGTTTTCTTTCAGTAGTGAAGGGAGGACCACAAATTATAAACTTCAACAATGAGAAATTTGGACAATTGTACTACTCAACGTTGTCTTTAGAATCACCAAATTCAGCAGTACTGTGTTAGAAGGCAGACCAGACATTTCTATATAAAGACTGAAGCACATGTTCTTCATATTAGTGTATTTTCTGTGCTGCCTTACAGATTCACTTTTTATTGCTAAGATACACATGCAAATCAGTAGGTGCACATTTACATTTTCACTTTCACAAGCAAAATTTCTGAGGATGCCCTGGTCTGTATCAGAAAGTTTAAGGTGGTTTTTTTACAGTTTCTGTCTTTATCTTCTTTCACTGTTGATATATTTAAATTAATTTCTCCATTAGTTCCTTAGCTTCCAAAATTTGTATTTTCTGTATACTTTTATCTAGCTTGCTATTTTCCTCTCAATCCCTTGGCTTTAAAATTTTATTTATACATATACACTAGTACTGTAGCTTTCTGTGCTTGCTTTTAGTTCTCTCCTGACCTTGCTCCTCTTTGCATTTTCAAGTTTCTTTCCATGTCTACTTTATTAAATGTCCTTTCTCTATTTTTTTTTCTTCTTTCCTGCCTGTTCTGTATCCACCTGCTGGGCTCAGGGCCAGTGTCTGTGGCTGGGGAAGGGAGATGAACTTCACCTGTGAGCTGCAGGTTGTACTCTTGAGGTGAGAAAGTGGCTGAGCCAAGGATTAAGACAGGCGGCAGGAAGGGATGGGCTGGGGCAGCAAAAGGTGCAGCCATTGAGGCTGGGGTGTACAAACCACTGCTTCTCATCAGGCTGCTTTGCTGTTCCTTCAGCTGCTGGCAGCTCCTAGGCTGTTTTGGCTCTTTGGACAGGTATGTTGTGGCATTTAGAGAAGTGAAACTGCCTGTCTGAGTAAGGCTTCAGGACTGGTCGAGGTTCAGCAGCTGTAGTAGAAAGCACACGTGTGACACGGCCCCAGTCAGGGTTCTGGAGGGAATCCCCCTGCTGTGTGTCATCCCCCAAAATAAAACCACCAGCCTTGGTGGCCTCAGGGGTCTTCATGGTCTCACTGGGTTTCATGGTTTCCTTGAGTTGGGGGTCCCATGTGTCAGAGAGTCCCACCAAAACCGGGCTGAGCCCCCCCATCCTAAATGCCCCCCCTCAAGTGGGTCAGAATCCTCCCTCAAATGGGGCAGAGATCCCCCCAAATGGGTAAGACACACCCCACACCCCCAAGAGGGGGGTATGGAAGTGAGCAGTGACACCCTGCATGTTGCAGGTGGGGGGACAGCCCAGTGGACCATCCCTCCCCCAGTAAAGACACCAGCCCTGGGGTTCCACACTCCTCATGGTCTTCGTGGGCCTCGAGATCTTCTGGGGCTGGGGAGACAGAGCCCCCCAAATGGGGAAAGACCCACACAAAACGATGGAGGGGTGGGAAGGACCCTGGATTGTCGCCCCAGGTCGGTGCTGATGACGTCCAAGGGAACAACCCAGGACCTGCGACCCTTCCCAACACCCTCTCATCGGACCCCGGCCCCCGGGTGACCCCGACCCTTCCCCCATCACTGGGTCCCACGGGCCCCTCCGAAGCTCCGCCCTCCCCCTGTCACCCGTCGCTACAGCGACAGCGTTGGCGTTTTGATGGCATTTCCCTCCGGGGCGGGGCTTCCTCGCCCAAGTCCCTCCAAAAACGGTCCCGCGCCCGCCCCGGCCCCATTTGGCCCCGGATCCCGCGGGATGCGGCCCCAGAGAGGTAGGGGGGATATGGAGGATGGGGGAGTGAGTGTCGCGGGCCCCTTAAGACCCTTTTAGGGGACGCCGGCATTTAAGAGCTCTAGGACAGGGTGCTGGCCCTCTAAAACACCTGGGAGGGAGCGCTGGTTTTTTAAGACCCTCCTTTTAGGGGACGCTGGTCCTTTAAGAGCTGCTTTTAGGAGACACTGGCCCTTTCAGTCTCGCTTTTAGGGGACGCTGGCCCTTTAAGAGCTGCTTTTAGGAGGCACTGGCCATTTAAGTCTCGCTTTTAGGGGACACTGGCCCTTTAAGAGAGCCAAGAAGGGTCTGCTGACCCTTTAGGAGACCTGGTGGGGAGGAGGGGGAACACTGGCATTCAAGGAGCGGGGGAATTCCCGGGGCCTCCCCGCTGGATTCTCCCCGCGGGGGAGGACGGGGTTCCCCGGGGAGGAGGGCGGTGCCAGCGGGGGCGGGTGGTGACGCATGGGAATCCCCGTGACGTCACGACAGAGGGATTTCTGCCTCGCTGGGGGACGCTGCAGGGGTTTGGGGGTCCCGGTTATGACACGGCGGTTTGAGCGCTCTCAGGAGTTCAGGGGGGACCGCCGAGGGTCTGGATGAGACACGGTGACCCCCGAGCCCCCCCGTGCGCACCCCCCGGTGCCCCCCGCGCCGCTCCCCGGGGCACAAG
>JANRGV010000057.1:2520240-2558736 GCA_024734035.1 Alethe castanea | reverse complement strand
GATGGGTCTCTGGTTTTGGGGTAGGGGTGATTCTTGGGAAGTCCTTGTTTGGGTGGGACCAGGGAGAATTCAACTGGTGGGTCCCCAACTGGAGGGGGAGGGGGACTCAGGGGGACTACCCCCCTGATTTGGGTTATCTGATGAGTTCAGGGTGTCTTGGGAGAGTCCCACTAAAGGGGTACGCAAAACAGAAGGGGCTTAGGGGTCCCTGGTTTGAAGGGGACCCTGGGGATCCCCATTTTTTGGTAGCTCTTGGTGGGATTCCTGGTGGATGCATCACTGTTTCGGGGGGATGGGCGATCTCCAGTTTGGGGGTCCTGGGTTGATGGTGGGAGGGTCCCAGGGAGTGTGGCTGTACTTTGAGGGGGTCCCTAGGAGAGTTCCCAACTCCAGGGGGGCCCTGTTTGGGGGAGGGGCCCTTCCTGACCCCTCTTGGTTCCCCCCCAGGCCAGACCCCTCTGCACTCCGCCGTCCTGGCCCACAACACCTCGCTGCAGGGGGGCTCTGGGGAAGGGTCTCCCACTCCTCAGGACAGATTCCGCTGTGTTGAGCTGCTACTGCAGATGGGGGCGGACAGCAGCAGCCAGGTACAGACCCCCCAAGGACCCCCAGGTACCCCACAACTCTCCAGGGGCCCCTCAGATTCCCTGGGTTTCCCACACAGACCTCTGTTCCCCTCAAAGATGACTGTGTCCCCAAGGTCCCTGTGTGCTGGGCAGACCTGAGCTCCTGACCATTGGGGTGCATTGGGAGCACTGGGGAGGGGCGTGAGACCCCCACAACACCCGTGCCCCCCAAAGACCCCTGTGTCTCCCTGCAGGGTCCCCATGGGCTGGACAGACCTGTGCTCCCAGGCACTGGGGTCTCTTGGGGTCTCTTTGGGGAGGTTGTAGGGGGTGGGGCCGCCCCTGAGCGCCGTCTCGTCCCCAGGACACCAAAAGCAGCCTGACAGCGCTGCACCTGGCCGTGCGGGGAGGCAACCTGGCCCTGGCCCACCTGCTGCTGCGCCAGCCTGGCATGGCCCCCCGCCTCGTCAACATGAAGGTTTGAGGGGCTGCCGGGGCTGGGGAGAGCTCTGTGAGGCTCTGGGGGCTGATTGGAGGGGGTCTGTGGAGCTCTTCGGGGTCCCTCTTGTGGCTTGTGGGGCGTGAAGGGGCTCTGGGAGGCTCAGAGGGATCAAAAGGGCACTGGGGGCTTTGGGGTGTCTGTGGAGAGTCTGGGGGGGCTGGAGGTATGGGTATCAGATCTCAAGGGTCTCTGAGGTACCTCTGGGGGGGCTGGACGGTGGCTTGTGGGTACCCTGAGCCCCCTGACGTCCCGCAGGCCCACGGGAACACCCCCCTGCACATGGCAGCAGCACTGCCTGGGACCCCCAGCCAGGAGCCCCTCGTGAGGCTGCTCCTGGCCTGGGGTGCTGACCCCAGCGCCCGCAACCTGGAGCACGACCTGCCCCAGAGCCTGCTCCCCCCCGGGGCCCCCGGAGACCAGGTGAGGCCACCACATCACCATCCCCAGCACCCCAATGCACGCTAAAACTTCCTGCTGATGGGGGAAAATGCCTGGAATTGCTCCTGGAACCCCAAAATCCCACTGTTTTGCCTCAAATCCCTGCTGCTGTGCCCAGAAGTTCTGCTGTTTTACTCCAAAATCTGCTGCTTTACCCCCTCTTTTTCGCTGCTCCCCAAACCGCGGGGTCCCGTCTCAGGACCTTTGGGTGACATCCCCATATTCTGGGGTAGAACCCCGTGTTTTGGGGACCTCCCTGAAGCCTCCCTCCCCCACAGCTCCGCCTCCTCCTGAGGAGCCGCCGGGGGTCCCATCGCCCGCCCCCCCCCGCCGAGTGACGTCAGAGGGGCGGGGTCTCCCCGCTAGCAGATGGGGGGACACCCCCATATTGGGGGATTTCCCCCCTCCATGTTAACTTTTCTTGATTTCAATGAAATTGCCCCCAAATTTCTGTGAAATGAGTCTGAACCATATTGGTTTGGTGGGGGGAGGGGCNNNCCCGGGGGGGGTCCAGTTCGCCTTTCCCCCCCATAGAGCCCTCCCCCCCAGCCTCATTAATGGGGGCTGCTAATGAGGAACGTATCCTCCAAATTGGGGGAGTTGGGGTACAGCATTCCAAACTGGAGGGGAAACCCACAAAATTGAGGGAATTCTGGAATTAAATAAAACCTTTCTTAAAATCTGAGTCTGTTTTTTTTTTCCCAGTGCCCTCAGTCTGTCCTCAGTCCATCCCAGTGCCTCTCCAGTGCATCCCAGTGACCCCAGGAAAAGGAGGGGGTTCAGGAACAAAGGGCTTCAAATTGAGAAAACCTTCTTTTCTCTTATTTTAAGGATTAAGTAATTGAAAAACCCTCCTTTGTCACTATTTTAAGGTGTTAAATTAAGGGGGTAAATGGTGGAAAGAGTGAGGGGAAAAGAGCAGGAAACATGAGGGAGAAAGGGCGAGAAATGCAAGGGGAAAGAGGGTGATAACCATGAGCCAGTTGGGGTGACTCCCAGAGGTACCCCCAAATGCTGAGGTTTTCCCCTCCCCAGACCTAGGGGTGCTCTAGAGGAGGAGCATCCCTTTAGAACCATCAAACCCCTCACTGCACCCACTCACAGCCCAAACCATCCCAGCTCCCCCAATCCACCCTCAAACCTTCCCAACATCACCCCAAACCATTTTAGCCAGCTGCAGCTCCTCTTTAGCACTCTCAAACATCACCCAGCACCAATGAAAGTTGTGTCAATTGATACCTCCAAGTCAATCCTTCTCAGTTCCCTCTAAATCCACTTTACCAGCACTGAAACTCCTCCTAGCATCTCCAACACCATACCAGCACCTTACAAAACTCCTCCTAGAGATGGAAATTATGGAACTTTCCTAATTAATTAATTTTTCTACTTAATGGAGTTCATGAACTTTCAATTAATTATTTTAATTAATAGTAAGCAGTGTAATTTTCCACCTTAGCCAGCACGTAGTAAAGTTTTTTCACAAACTGCTATTGTAAGAACAGTCTGGGACAATTATTGAAATTTTAATTTTTGCTAAGCCAACCTTGATATCCTTCAATGAACAAAACCTGATGGAGAGAAATAATGCTGAGAACTTGTTCTGCCAAGTGCCAGGGGTGATTTAAAGGACACAGACACCAATAGAAAGAATGGTCTTATTTTACTATGACTATTAGGACAACACAAAAGTAAAATTATACATTGAATAAAACTACATGCTTGGCTTTAGCAGCAAGCAAAAATAAGCAAGGTAATGCACTTAATCATTAGGTTCTTACAATAGCAGTAGATATATTATACAGTATAATACTAAGACAGACTCTGCAAGACTGAAACTGCATGATACAGTGGAGAACAAAAGGACATTGCCACCATGGTTATGTGCACAGTTTACAAGCTGCAAGGAAATGTAGCTGCCACTTGATTCTGGTGTGAATTCAAGTTTGCAGATGGAAGGGAAAGTCAGTGAAATCTTTCTGTTCTGGTACATTTTCTCAGAGAGAGTGAAGGATGTCTTCAACTTTGAATCGTCATGTTTGCACACCGTGATGCCTTAGGATTTTAGCTTTTATATTTGTAATCCTGTAATTCTTTAGTGTATAACTCCAAACTCCATACAGTGTGAACAGCTGCTTTCCCATTTTAGTCAGACACAACAATTCCTCTCCAGGCCTGGGAATCAAGGACACCTCACTGCCTCAGACCCTGAGAAATGTAAACAAAAGTGACTTGAGGGGGAGCAAACTTGGTGTAAATGACTTCATTATCTGACAGTGTAATTGGAAGATTAACCCCCAATATGCAAACTTATGAAAGTCAGAAAACCTGTGACCCGTTATCCATTTTGGCTATAGCCCCTAAGGGGGCTTTGTCTGCCCAAAATGTACCTGAAGACCCTTCAATAAATATAACCCCTTTTTATTCCCTTAACTTTGTCTGGCCTCTGTTTATAGGTAGCCCCAATGATGCCTTGGAGTGGCTACCTAAAACAGAGGCTAGATAGAGTTAAGACAATTAAGTGGGTATTTAATAAAGGCCCTTGGGCAGCCAAAAGCCTCCCAGAAGCTACACCCAAGATGGATGGATGGTGGTCATGAGTTTTTCATTCAGATATGTTTGGTCTATTTGCATATCAGGGGTTAATTCTCCAATTACATCTTCAGGTAATGAAGTCAGATACCCCCAGTTTGCTCCCCCCTCCCCAATTCACTTTTGTTTACACAAAAAAAGTGTGTCCTTGGTTCTCAGGCCTGGAAGGACTGTTTTGTCTGACCAAAACGTGAAGACAGCTTACTAACACCCTCTATGGAATTCAGAGTTATACACTAATGCAGTAAAGGATCTGGAAAATACAAAAAGCTAAAAACTGGAGGCATCACCAAAGGCATCAGCGCAGGGGCAGTGACATCTCTGGAGAGCACAGCGCCATCTCCGCCGCCCTCCGAAGGCTCCAGCAGGGGCCGCTCCCGAGGCGGGACCGTCCGGACACGGCTCGGGAATGGAACCGCGAGGCTGGGCAGGCAGGGGAGATGGAGACAGCTGACACCTGCATAACCTGCGACAGAGTCATGGGATAAATGTGATTCGTGTGACTAAATTGTAACTATTCCAGCAAAATTGTTGCTTCGCATCAATAGAAAACAATTGTTACAAAGTGAAAAGGAAAAGGGACAAAGCAGATCCTGCAGATGTTCCGTGGGAGTAAGGATGGTAAGGATGTAGGTTTGATAACAGCATCTAAAAATAAAAAGTTTCGACCTTGAAACGGGCCAAATTGGGATGATTCCAGGCATTGGACACTGGATCAAGGCTTGTTGTGGGATATAACTGAGCTGTGGGATAACCCAAAGCTCAGTGTGCTTGTGCTATTTGTAAGGTCACTGAGCGAACACGAGGAAGACCCAGAGCCTTCATCGGAAATAAGACTCCCAAAAGGATGAGAGACCCCTAACTACTGGTGGAGCATGTGCAACACAACATAGTGACGTAGATTTTAGGAATAGAAACTAGGAGGAGCTTTCCAGAAAATTCTGTATTAATATGTGTTAGCATATAGTATATAAAACAGATTTTTAGCTTAATTGATTTGGTACAGGAGGAAGGGCCCTACCCATATCCCTGGTCAGTTTTGCTTATGCTTTATTCAAACTTCAATTATACTAAATTACTCACTACCAAATTTTGTATATACTAAAATATATGTATCTAATATATTTTGATTGTATTCATTTATATACAATTGCTGCTATTAAAAAAAAATTGTTGCAAAATTTAATTTTGTTGTTTGGACAAACAGAACATCGTTCACAACAGTTACAAGGTGCTTGATGCAATGGACAAACTCACTTTGCCACTACAGTCCTGTGCCTAGAGTGGGTCACACCCTGGGAACAGGAGGCTTACATATGATAAAAAGGATTTATTACTCAGGGGAATTCGGGGGGAAAAAGACAAAACAGTGAGGGTGCAACAACTTAAATGTGGGGAGGTTCAAGGGGAAGGTACAAATTATTGGCTAATTGGAGAAATTCTGGGGAGGAGTAAAGGGTAGGGTTTACAAAGGCATTGTCCAGTGAGGGAAGTAGGGGGGAAACTGGGTCACATGGACTAATGAGAGGTGGAGTTTTAGGGAATTTCCAAAGGGGAATTCCAAGCAGGAGGTTGGCACAAAATAGGATTGACAGGTAATTCAGGACAAATTGACAAGGTGGGTGGGAGGATATAATTATGGACTAAACCATTAACTTGGGCAGAACATACCATTGACCAGAAACACACTGCAACAGGTGCTTATATAGCTTGAGTTATAAGATACCAACATAACCTGAATAATAACTTCCTATACAATGTAATAGCTAGTGTATGGTTAACTACTCACTTAATGCTTAAATAAACAGAAACTCGCCAGGTGAATAATCTCAAAAATAGACAAGTATAACTATGGGAAGCAGAGGGATGTACTAATGAGAAATTGGCAAATGTAAAGCCAATTAGCCACAAAATGAAGAATTTAAACTGATTACATCCAGAAAGACCAAGGAGCCTTGTAACTGCACATGCTCCAAAGACAAAGCTCAAAAATTCAGATGTGAGGAAGACCTTGAGCCTTCATCAAAGAAGACCCCCAAGACCACCTAAAGTGAGGAAGCACAAGCACAGTACAGAAGAACCATAACTATAAGATAACATTATGTAAATTAGTTCTGACACATGTATGATGATGCTATAATGTCATAGCAATATTAAGCAATCCTTACTGTATAAATAAACTACAATACATGACAAGGGTGGGTGAGTTAGATGGAGCCATTCTCCTCACCACCAGAGCTGCAATAAACAAATAGCTGCTCTATAGACACTGGTCCATGGGGGTTTATTTACAGCCTTTTTCAGGCATCACAGGGCAAAGCAAGGCAAAGCCAGGCAATGCTAGGGATGTGTAGACTATTTCAAGGAAGGGGTAGGCCAGGCAAAGCAAGGACACACAAGGGTTAGTAAGGCAAGGTACATCAAAAGAAGGGCAATTAGGCAAGGCAAGGCCAAGAAAAAAGGAAGTAGGCAGCCCAAGCTGGGGTATAGGCAGGCAAAGCAAGGGAGGACCAGGCAATTTAGGGCAACGTAAGATGGGGATATTCAAGGCAAGGCAAAAGAGGAAGAAGGGAAGGGGAGGAAGACAAAACTAGCCCTGGGATGGCTTAGGTAGGGCAAGGCAAGGCAAGGCCAGGAAAGGAAGGGGTAGGCAACTCAAGGCAGTTGCATATCTGGGAGGAGTATTCAAGGAAAGGCAAGGCAAGAAGGAGTAGTAAAGACAAGGGAAGAGTCCTTGTATTGCTTTGCATAGTCCTGCCTTGCTTTGTCGTACCTGTAACTTCCTTGCCTTGCCTTTCCTATCCCTCCCTAGCCAGGCCTTTCCTGCCCCTCCCTTCTCTTCACCTGCCTTGCCCACACATGCATTTGCTTGCCTGCCTTGCCTAGAACTTCACTGACTTGTCAAGCCATGCCTACACCTTCCTTGCCATACCTTGCCTACCCCTCCCTTGACTTTGCTTACCTCCTCTTGCCTTGCCTTCCCTTACCTGCCCCTCCATTGTCATACCTTGCCATCTCCACCTGTACTGGAATGACCCCGGCTGGATGCCAGACCAAAGCCTGTCTGTCACTCTCCTCCATAAATGTAAAGTGGGGAGAAAATACACAGTTCATGAGTTAAGGACAGAGAGAGATGTGCTCCGATCCACGGGCCCAGCACCTCATGTCACCAGACACACTGTAAATTCTTGGCAAATCTATTTACCATCCTCCCCGTTCCGGTGTCTGGGCAACAGCAGCTCCAGGGCTATCCTAGGGACAAGAACGTTCTGCTTTCAACAACGTGTTGTTAAACGGGAGATTAGAATAACGGCAATCTAAGTTTAAAAGCTGGCTCTGGCCGGTGTCCATTATCATCTTTCAAGTCCCTTAGCCCTGCAGTCAGTCACCTTTGTTGCAGAGGGGGCTGACCCTCCCAAGCCGTGCCGCTGTCCTGGCCCCGGAGCCCGCCCGAGGCCTCACGGCCCCCGGGGGCCGGGGCTGCAGCGCTCGCCGGCCCCGCCCCCTCCACACTGAGCGCGCGCGCGCCTCCACCTCGTCACGTGGGCGGCTCGCGCGGGCGCAGCGACGCGTCACGTGCGCGAGTCACGTGACGCCGTCCCCGGCCGATGAGGTCAGCGCCGGGTCACGTGACCGGTGCCTACGCGCAGTAGGGCCGGGTGCAGATGGCGGACGCGGAGGCCGAGGCGGCGGCGCGGCCGGAGGTGTCGCGGGTGGTGCCGGCGCTCCGCGCTCGCCTCTGGCAGCTGCAGACGGAGCTGCGCGAGCAGGAGGTGTCGGAGGCCTCGTCCCGAGCCTACTGCCGGGGCTTCTGCCAGGTAGGAGCCGGGCGGGGCGGGCCGCGGCGCGGGCTACGGGCCGAGTACGGGCAGCGGCGATGCGGCCGGGGCAGGCACGGGGCTGCCGCCCTGCGCGCTCGCTCTTCCCCCGCTGGCGGTGCGCAGGGCTCGGGGCGCCGGGCCCGCCTGCCCAGCAGGGCTGTGCGCGCCCTGCCGAGGGCGCCCCGCGGGCTCTGCGCCGCCAGCCCCGAGCCGCGGCGGGGGGAACTGCTCGCCTTTGGGCTTTGGCATTGCTTCGGACCGGGGCATCCCCTGGCCCTCGGTGGGTCTCTGGGGCAGGCGCCCGCGCCGCATTTCCTCGGTGTAGTCTTGGCTCGGTTCCGAGACCTCCGGCTGCCTGTGTTTCACTTGTCTCGGGATCAAATCTGCGTATTCCGCCTTGAGATCTGCCGTGGGATGCAAGGAGTGCTTGCTGCTCTGTAAGGGCCTACAGTGCCCTTAAGTCACTGAATGAACTGTGGCTTGGATATCTGAATACTTGCTTAGTGCAACACAGAGGAAGATCACCAATTTCTGAATCGAGGCCCTAATTTCCAGAAGAGCTGATCTTCATTAAAGCCACTGTGATGGAGATAACTCGTTCTTAAGTAAACTCTTCCAGTGGTTAGTTTGTTTTTGCTACCCTCATAGCATCATTTACTGTGAGCTCTAAGGTTGAAAAATTGTTGATATGATGCTGGGTTGGAGAGTTGTCCCTGTTGAGTCTGAAGAAATTATGGGTTTTAAAGTAAGAAATAAAAAAATTCTGTTTTCTAAGGTAGTTTACGACACCTCAGCTGATAAAGCTGTAGTATTTGACTGGTGAATGGCAAAATAAGAGAAAAAAGCTTGCTGGTGTGTTACAAATGGTGTTACCCTTCACAGCCTTCCATTTTGCATTTACAGGTTGTGTGCTTTGCAGTACCATTCTGGGAGGGTGTTTAGCTCATCACTTACTGAAACAAGAGAATAAGTATATTTGCTAGGTTTCAAAACTCTTCCCTCTCAAACTGCAGGGTGCAGCTGCATCCTGCTGTGTTTGTCCCAAGTTCAGTATATGGTGAAGATCTGTGACCTTGCATTGACGTGGAGCCTGCTGCTAAGTGTGACTCTCTCCATGTTTAGGTTTTGCTAAAATTGTTTCCACTGGTGGACATGGCATCAGAACATTGACACAAATATTCAGCTAGCACTTAATAATGGTTGTCAAGATGATCTGTGTGTGTGTACAGGTCCAGTTTTCCAGATTGGTTTGGTACAGGTACACCTGATCAGTGGAATGTGGTCAAAGACCATTCTGCTACCTAAAAAAACCTACAAAACAAAAAATCCCCAAGCCATATCCCACAAATAATTTAGGCCTCTAAGTCCTTGTGCTATTATTGTAGTCTGATTTTTAAAACCCTGTGATAGCACAGATAAAAATGGAAAAGATTGGTTTTGAGTTGCCATTGATCTGGGACCTTTTATTTTGCCCTACTCCAGGAGATGCAACAGGGGACATGGAAATGCTGGTCTGTCCTGCAGCAGCTTCAACCAAGGATGAATTTGTGGTGTCATTGTGCAGTCAGACACTGTGGGTGGGGTGTAATTTCATGTCTGGGTTTCTACTGACAGGGAATGTTTGTGATAACTTAAATAACTTAAGGTCTGCCCATAAGTGAAATTTAGGGAGCTCAATTTTGTAGTAATTACTTGGAAGGTGCCACTGATAGCTTGTCATAAAGTTATTAAGATTCAGCAGAATGTGCCTAGAGAGAAGCTGAATTTATCTGGGCTTAAGTTAGATTTTGGGACGTAGCTGACATTAAGAGAGCTGAAATGTTTTCTGCATTTGCCATCCTGTGAGTTCAGCTGAGGTAGGGGGCTGGAAGGTGCTCTGTTTTGCTGTGGAAATTACCATGGCTGTCAGGCAGACTTTGAAGCAAATTAGTGCATTTCCAATGCTTTGAGCTGTCTGAATGCTGTTTTACTCCTTGTAAACCTCTGCTGCTGTGTGCAGCTTTCCAGTAACTCTTTCAGGGACTGATGCTGGATGTTACAATTTCCTTGAAGAATTCTATTTTTAAGCAGGCAAATAGTACTGTTGTCCAGGATAACAAAGAAACTGTTGATGCCTAAATAATGGGTTGACTCTGCAACTTTATATTGTATATGCATGAATGCTTTGCACATTCACCTTGGGAAAAACATGTTTTGTTTTGTTTTTTTTGAGAGTATGTACCCAAACAGCCAGATAGAATGACTAAGGGGAGTGCTTGTGGCTGTGCTATCATAAATGGGAAGAACAGTTATCAGTGAAGAGGAGGTTGTAGGATGTCAAAGCATCCCATCTGCCAGCAGCTGTTGGCTTTCTGAATTTTTTGAAAATGTGTTGAGTGCAATCAGATATGGTTAAGAAGACAAGGAAATATTTTTCTTGAAAGAGTCTCAAAGCTGTAACAATGGGTCAGAAAACTTTGAGATCTTCATCTTTAAATTGGGGCTGAGCAAAAAAATGATGCTTCTGAGGAAGTGCAGCCAAGCAGGTGTTGTGTCACTGCAGAACATGAAAATGTGAGCAGTGTGGAGGGCCTGGGCTGGTCTGTTTGTTCCACATTAGGTGGATGTGGCCTCTGCACTTGCCCATGTGTTACTGGAACCAAAGAGGAGGGTGGGTGAAGTGTTAAGTGGGCACATGCATGAATACTCCGGTATTTACAGGTACTTACACTGTAAGGTGGTAATTGCTTCTAAATGATTACTGGACAGTCCTTTAAACATGTACATTATCTGATTCTGTCAAGATATTTTTCCATAGTGGTTTTTGTATAGATTGCCAGGAGAAATCTGTAGTGGACAACTAAACAACTCAACAAATATTACTTGTGAAATAGCACAAGGGCTTTGAAGAACTTCTTTAATACAGTTGCTACATTTGGCTTATTTCTCAGTTGCTAATACTAATAGCATCAAAATGATCAAAACTACAGATCCTTGAAGTTCAAGCTATTAATAAGTCTGTCACCTTGAATCTGTTTTTTACATTGAAACCATTGTGTATGTATTTGACAAGAAGTTTCTCATAAATGGTTACTCAGTGAATTTCTAATGCTAACTTTAAGACTTTGATCCCAATGCTCAAATTGCATTTGAGCAAGAGTGCAGTGTTTTCTAGAATATTTATTTAATCTTAGAAAGTATTCTGCTGTGTTTTATGGTTTGCACAGGCCAGGTAGTTTATGATCAAAGTGTCTGTCAATAATTGAGTACTAAATTTGGCTTTTAAAATAGATTGGTTTTAATGGATACATGCTTAGAAAATTGCAGGGATTGGTGTGTTTGATCTGTTTCTGTAGTCACTGTGATGGTAGTGCTACTGCTGACTTTACTAAACAGCTGATTTATGATAGTCATCAGTTGACTCTGGGGATTGCAGCTTGACAGTCTTTGAATGTGATTTAATGTTACAAAGCAATATATGATTTGAGTTATCAAATCCTTCATTAGTCTGTTAAATAACCTTGAAGACTCATGATTCACTGCTGCAGATGATGATCTCTGTGCTGTGCTTAAGGATGATTTCTGCAAACTTCCAATTCCCCATTTATGTCTTTATAACTATTAATATTATGTGGGGTTTTGGGAAAGTTTGTAACTTCGATTTGCCCAGAAGTTCTCTTAATGAATTGTTGGAGAACAATCCACAGAACAGCAGATGATTGATTTTTAGATGGTATTTTTTATAGATTTCTTAAGTATAGCACATGATTTGCCAGTCTGCATTGTTTTTAGGCAAGGAGTAGTATAGTATAGTTGTATCACTGACGTAACATTGGATACTGGCCACGTATTTCTTGCTGTGATGCAGGGTAGGTTTTGTCTAAGAAATTTTTGGTCATTATTGTGACTGCATTTGGTTTTAGCAAGCTTGTAGTAGGGTTTGTTCCATAGTGTCCTCCTTCCATTCCCCATCTGATAGGATCATATGTTTTTTTTTTTAAGGTATTAAAATAAGTTTGTTTGTCAGAGTCCTAACTTTAAGTGATTTGAAAACTGATATAGCATCACCATCCTTGTAGGACAATTTGACTTTCAGTGGTAGGGTGAGGCGCTCTGAACTTTTTTCTCCCCCTGCAGTCTTGGTCCTAAGGATTCCAAAAAGCACAGCCTCTTTCCTTGGTTTTGTTTTCTTTGCAGCTGGGTTTAATCCAGATTGTTGCCTTGCTTAGTCTAGGGGGAGTACCAGTGGCAGAGGGAGCTGCTAAGTGCACCAGCATCCCTGCTCTGGAGGTGCAGGAGGGTGTTCAGGGAAGGGTGTTCATTGTGAGGCAGTCAGGAGAGCTGAGGTGTCCTCAGCTCAGTGCCCTCCTTGCTCTCAAATTGTTCTTCATAGCCTGTCAGCACAGCGTGGTAGTGTAGGAATGTTTTAAAAAGTTTGGGCCATACTAGTCTTGTCTCTGTGTTGAGGTGATTTATGTTAAAACTGGCTGGATTTTATATTCTGCTTTAGTGCTGTGCCCAGGGAATGTGGGGTTGCTGTGGTCAAGGAGTAAATCTAGGGTAATTTTGCATTTGAAAAATGCCTACATAGTGATCAAATCTGGGTTTTGTATCCCGTTCTGGTGGTTTCATGTTTGCTGTGTGAGTAATGCATGTATGTTTAAAACACTACACCTGTAGTAATGTTCCTAATCTTGAGTTTCTTCCTATTTTTCCTGGATTCTTACTCATAATAATGATTCCAGTGTTACATACGTGGTTCTGTCTCCATGGTAGTTGTACAAAAGGAGCTGAGTGTAGGACTTCTCCCTGAATTTTCTGCTTAATAGCTCACATTTCTGCCAATTGCATTCCAGCATTCTCCCCAGTAGAAATTCTGATGACTTTGTCAAAATAATAAAGTAAATAAAAATATGTTTCAATAAAAGGGAGAATTTCTGTTGAGGTAAAAAGCTGCCACTTTAAATTCTCCTGCAAGTAAAAATTTCTCACTTCCAGAATTACTGCACTGTGTTTGATACTGTATATTGATACTTGTTTTTAAGCAGAAGTGTGTTATGAGAGCTTCTAATGAGAACTGATTTTGTTTCAGACACTGCTCCAGTATGCTGGCAGTCGGGGTGCCTCGGAACATATTTTACCTTTTTTGGAAGTGTATCGAATCTCCATCCAAAGCTTTGCTAATGCAAGACCTTACTTGACTACAGAATGCGAAGATGTTCTTTTGGTGCTTGGCAGGCTAGTGCTGTAAGTTGGTATATTAATTTTTTTGTTGTTTTAAAAAGAACCACACTTTATAAATTAAAGTGCAAGCTGTTGAAGTAGTTTATTGCTTAATTTGACAACTGTATTTGCAATTTATCTTGTAAACATCTTTAGTACGTTTTTAATCATACCACAAAAATGTATTTGAGCATTTAATTAATGTAGACAAGTTTTAAGGCTTTGTTCTTCTGTATTTGGATAATCATGTAGGTATTAGGAAGGTTTTGTTCTTTCTTAAAACATTCTACAACTATTATTTTCTGTAGAAGCTTAGTGTAGTACTCATTTAAGAGAAGCTTCAATATTAGACTTTGATGCATGGATTAATAAACCTGTATCCCTTGCTCTGCAGCTTTGTGTGTCCTGTCCCCTTCAGTGCAGGGGCATTCTGAATGTGGCCCTTGTTGAACAGGACAAGCTGATTTGTGTTCATGGCAGTCTGAGTTGTGCTATAAGACTGCAGAGCAGACTAGACATGATTTAAAGCACAGCAATTCCTGGAACAGAATAGAGAACCATTTTACAGTTCATAGCTGAATTGGGATAACTTGTAGTTCCTCAAAGTCTGTCTAAGTGCAAAGCAGCTTTTTGTAATTGAGGAGTGTAGCCTGAGGGCTTTCATGTGCACTGGGTAAAATCAGCATCACCTGAAGTGATGTGCTGCTCATTCCTTGCTAGTGAGGTTCCATCTGAGGAGGGAAGCTGAGGATCTAGAACCTTGAATATGAAGATCATCATAGTATAAAAGTGATTCTGTGACAGATTAGGGTTTTTTTAATCAGTCTCTTACTTGTTTTGTGGTCTGAACTCGGGTATTCTCTTTAAGATGGACTTTAGCAGTGAACTCCTTGGTCAAATGCTTTATTTTGTAATGGACTGATTTGCAGTGTAAATGAACAGCTCAGAACCAGATTATCTCCAAATGATGCCTTGAATTATTTTCTTTCTAAATGTGAAATATGTGAACTAGGGATGTTTTTGTATTTTTTGAAAACATATGAAACCAGGAGAAGTGTGTCTTAGGTTCTTACTATAGAAACCTAAAATTTTAACTGCTAAATCATTTACCTGGTACAGGATAGACTTTTTTGGCAAAATATCTTCATTGTCTTCATCATACTAATGTTATTTAGCTTGAGTATTTTGTTGTTTCCTACTTATATAATTTTAAAAGTTTGCCTTTTAGTGTCTGTTTGCAGGGCATCTCTACTTGGAGTATTTTCTATATATTTTGCCACTGTTAGATCCGTTGGGGTGTAAATTGCAATTCTGTATCAAAATTGCTTTTCTCTTGTTAAGAAATGTCAGAATATTCTGCTTTTGTTAATATGTTTTTTTTCCAGCTTTCAGTGTGAGGAGTTTGTTGTAGCTTGCATATTCAGAAAACCTTGTGTTAGAGGACAGTAGAAAAGCTGACTTGCTGGAATCTCCTTTTCTTATAATGATTGCCTTTGAAAGGAATCTAAAGAATGAGAAATACAAAGGGTGAGGTGGAAGACAGGGTGAGGTAAATGGCATACCCAAATTAACTCTCCTGTGTTTTTTCTTTTTCATAAGTCTCCAAGGGAGTGAGAGAGGCTAGAGCAGGGAATTAAAGATAAAAGTTGAGGTTCCACCAGGGAGGAAGACTGTTACCTAGTTGGGGACACAAAAACATGCTGTTCCATGTAATTGTGGTTTTTGGGGAGACAACTGGGTTACCCACAGCTGTCATACACCCTGTGTTTTCAGACTTGAACCGTGGTTGGAAGGGAAATGAGCAAACTTGCTGTTTCAAAGCAGAAGTGCTCAACTTCCTATTGAAATCCTCCTTCCCTTTCAACATTCCTTTGGAGAAGAGGAAAAGAACATCTTTCTCAGCAGAGTGAGCCAGGAACAGCAAAACTCAGTGTGCTGTGGTGCTGCCTGCTGAGGCCCTCTGTGCATTCACAGCACAGCTGACGTGATGTAGGGGCTGTGCCTCCCATAAGAAACATGAGATATTGTAGGTCCACTGTCCAACCTTAGGAAACAAAAAAAACGCTTGGAGTGGTTGCTCTTGTAGATTGCAGCTGTGACAAATGATTGGTGTGTGTGGGTGGGAAACAGGAATGTTCTCCTTGGCCATGAAGTGATGTACCTGCTTTGCTCGAGTGGAGCTTGGACAGGTGATTCCCAGCCCCAAAGCACAGTGCATTCCCTCACCCCCAGTATTACTGTTTCAAAGTTACTGCCTCTGTAGAAGAATTAATAAAGAATTAGCCAGATCAGAGATGTCTTTCACTGACAGCTGGCTATCCTTGTGAATCCCAGGAGTCCTTGAAGCTGGTTATTCACTCCAGCTTCTGTGAGTGCTTTATTTCTGAGGCTGCTGTGAGAGGGAAGATGTCATGTTATCATCACAATGAAAATTTTACTCCCGTCTGAAAATGGTTTTTATTATTCTAAGATTAATAGTTTAAAAAAGAATAAATATTTGGTGTAAGTTACATTGTGTTTGCCAGTAACTAAGATTTGACTGCTTTCCCTTTTCTCCTGTGTGCTGTGATGGCACTGAACTGAAGGGGAATTTATTACTTCTACAACTTTGAGAAGGTGTCTGTATGGTTTTTTTTTTTTCAACCATAAAAAGTGAAAGGAGATTTGAATGCCATCTGGTTTAAGAAGCAAAACTGTATTGAACCAGTAAGACCAGTCTGCCTCAAGCTTGGAGCTCTGTCTCCCCTGTGGTTGTAGCTGTGGAATCTGCAGATGCTGATTCCAGGGAGAGAGTGCTCACTTCCCCCAGCACTGTGTGAGGTATAAAGTGATTACAGAAAAATTGTATGCAAATAATATGTTGAATTTTGTGTAGAGTTATCTGTTCCAAAATAAAGAAATTTATACCTAGGACACCTTTTCTTAAAAGGTATTTTGAAATTGAGTGTTTCAGATGAATAATATTTTTTCTAGTAATGTAAATGTTCGAGCACCCAGCTTATTTTGTGTTTGAAGTTTGGAATTGAGTTCTGTATAGGTAGGCATTGTGGTGGTACTGGTAGAGTAGGGTTAGAGAGACCTGATTTCATGGCATGATCCTGCCATGATATGTAAACTCCATTTAGTTGCATTACAATAAAGAGGGAAATGGGATTTCAGGGACAGGGGTGTGTTTTAAAGTATTGTATAATAAGGACCAAAAGAAAGAATTAAATTAAACAGTGTGTTGTCCCCCTTGGCAATAGAGAAGTTTTTATGCACTGTGTGTTTGAATCAATTCTTACCAAAAAAACTTAGTCAATTGACTTAGAATTCTAATTATTTTTCTGCCAAGGAAATTGTGATTGGAATATCCTGGATATTACTTTTACAATTGTGCTCTAAGTTGTTTTACATGGTAGCTTGTATATCTGGAGCTCCAGATTTCTTGTGGGGTGACTTCCAGACCAGAGTTCTGTGTTGGAATCCTGAGGAAGACTTCAAGACTTGCAGGAAAAGAGCTTTTGCCTTTTGGTTCAGATCAGTCCTGTGTTACTACAATAGACAATAACTCTGGAGGCATAAATTAAATCCTCTTGTCTTCCTAGACTATCTCACTATGTGTATACAATGCTTTAAAATGTAATTGCAGATTTTTTCACTGTCCAAGTAGCAATTTAATGCTTAAGTTTAAAAAAAATTATGCTTAAAAGCTTGCTTTGTCGTTTTGTTCACATCTATTATATTACATAACCAATATCATATATATGAAAAAGAAATATTTTAAAAAAAGTAATTCTAGGAGTTGAAAGTGGACATAGGATAGATTGACTTAATCTGAAAGTGAGGTGTGCATAAAGAGACTTTACAAAAGCACATTGACCATGAAGTTTGCAAATGTGTTACTGGGTGTAGAGTCTGTGTGACATGGATGAAAACCAAACACATACTTAGGGATTTCCTTGGTTGGTTGGTCTGTTGTTGGTTTTCTTGTTATTGTTGTTTTGTTGGGTTTTTTAAGTTTTAGGGGTTTTTTATGTTAAAATAGGGTTCAGGTGTTTCTTAAAGTTGGTTTTGATACTAGCAACCACCTGATTCCAAACATTTAGGCTGGTGAATTAACTTGTACTGCCAAGCTGGAGTACAAGGCAAAACAAAGTCCTGGTAATTTTATTAAACTGAGACCTATGACAGTTGGACTATCTGGTGGTCCTGTTGCCAGCTTTTTCATCATCAGCAGAGTCTTGTGCCTAATGGTGTGAATAATGATGGAATCACAGTTGTGAAGGCTGTTGTATTTTCTGCCAATCTAATAAAAGTGCTTACAGCTTGTTTCATCCATTTGGTCTTCTTGATGTCTATGACTGCTGAATCTGGCTAAAAACTGAGAGGCATAGCTTTGGTAGGTAACTGTTCAATGCATTTATCAGAAGTCAGGAGGAAGATGGACATTCTTTTTGAGTACTGAGCAAATCTGAAACTTATGTTTGCTTTATGGTCATCTCTTCCTTTTCCACTTCCCCAAGCTCAGTTCTTGTCTGTCTATCATAAGACTGAATATGTTGCCTTGTCATTCTTCTATTCAGTATTTGAGAGAGAATGTTTTGAAGAAAAAATAGCAAGAGTTGAAACTATCTAACAGTGTAGATGTAGTTTATAGCAGTGATTCAGTGCTTTTTTATAGGTGCTGTCCTAGGTTAGTTTTCTTCCCTTATATTGTCACCATTTATGAAAACTCTTCTGTATGTAAGTCTTGTGAGTCTCTAGGCAGAGTGTCATGGTTAACACTTTTAGTGTGACTACATCTAATTGTTCAGTAGGGTTTTGGGCAATCCATGTGTTCTGTACAAGGTTGAAAGCTCCTGTTTGAGAACAAGATAGGCAGCAGTCCTGCCATGGCAGGTTGCAGTTTGTGCTGTAGGTATTGGAATGCTCCCTCAGTTGATATCAAAGGCTCATAAGGTGTTTCTAGGTGCTGATGCTCCTCTTGACATAACTTGTCCAGATCCATTTTGGTGCTGATGAATGTGTCTTCTGTCAAGCTGTTTCTTGGGTTTTTTTCCTTATATATGTCAGTGCTGAAGTATTAAGTTAGGTGAAGCTGGCTTTCGTTGTCCCTCTAGGCAGAGACCATGCTGGACTGCAGTGAGCTTTATCTAGAATGGTTTTTAGGTTTCCTTTGAGAAGAAAGAATAGAATTCTGTGATGCAATGTTCCTGAGCCATGTTGAATGGACTATAAGAGTAGCTGCAATCTTAAATTAGAGAGGTTGTGTGTAGTGAAAAGCAGAACTGTTTCCATGTGATGAATCATGCATGATTTACAGGCTGTTGCAGGCCTTTAATTGATTTTCACAATCTAACATGTTTCAGTGTTACTGTCATTGCTTATCTAATAAGCATTAGAATACTAGGTCGTGTGTGCCAGAAATGTTATTTAATGTAACAAGAGAATGTGTTCAGGTAGCTTGTTTACTTGCCTTTTGCTTTTCCAGGAGTTGTTTTGAGCTACTGCTTTCAATTCCTGAAAGTGAATTGCCACATGAAGTGTGGTTAGGATTCCATCAATCCATTCAGGTAAGTGTTCTGAATTTCTTTTTTGCAATTTACATATTTAAAATAATTTTAAAAAAAAAGGCTGCAGTTGTATTCCTTCTCTTCTGCTCTTCCCATGTGTTCCACTTGTCCTGCATTGCTGTTACCTAGGCAGCAAGAATTTCTGAGCAGCAAAAGTCTAATTGCAGCAACTGTATTGGGAATCTTAAGGCCCAACAGCATATTTATAGCCACATGGTTGATGTCAGCTTGACCAAGAGAACCTTAGTAAGTCTTCATCAAATGATTTGTTTGAGAGACAGAGTTAAAAGAAGTGATTTAACAGTTCTGAAGCATTGCTTTGATGATAAGAGCTTTTGTGGAGGTCTGAGTGGCAGGTTAGTGTCTGCACCTGATTTGAGAGGGCTGGAAATGGTGAACAGGTCTTTAGTCCATGTGCTTCCTGGAAGTGTTTCTTTACAGGTGATGCTGAAATAAGCTCATACTGCAACATCCCTACACTCAAATCAAGCTGGCTAATGTAGACTGTGTAGGAAGAATAGATGTTTTCTGGGTTTTAGTCTGGAGGCAGTACCCAGCTGTCTGCAAGAGCTGGTGTTCCTCATGGAGCTGAAGGACAGGAGTGGTGTTGCTGTGTTCATATTGATGGGCCCTTCAGGACCAGGGACTGCTCTGTTTCTGCTATTGCCTGTTCTGGCTTTAGCTGTGATGGTGAAGTTGGAAGCTAATCCCAGTTAAAAGTTACTGAAGTGAAGACCTTGGCAGGAAAGTTGGAAGTGAATTTAGACCTTGCAGCTGTCTTTATCTCAAGATCTTACACCTCTCCGCCTGGGGATTTTCTCAGCCCCTGAGACTTGGCTTCTGCTGCACTAGCTCTGAAGATGCTGGTATGAGTTTCTGCATTTGCTTTCCCTGCAGTCAAGGAAACGGGAGGTGTGAAAACTTTCCAGTAGACTGAAGATGAATAAACCTGTCACTTTAAACTGAGAGAAGCAGTCTAGCAGAGCTCTGTAGTCCTGCTAGTAGCAGAAGGGACAGAGATGGTCTGTGCTTGAGTGATTCCAGGTGCAGAGAAACCTCATTTTCCTGAAATACCAAGGAATATTTATTATCCTGGGAACCCTAGAAACAGTTTGGTGTGGCATGTTCTTGGTAACAGAAAGAAATGCAGTAGGTACAGTTTAAATCCTATGGCCTTAGTGGTCACAAGGATGTGTCCAATCAGAATTTCCCCAGGAGTAACTTGTACCCATTACCCCATGTCTTTTCCATGTGAGTTCTTGTAAAAAGGGAGTATCCTTCAATTTTTCTAGCTACCCACTAAATACTGGAAGATGGTGATAAAGTCTCCCCTAAGCCTTGTGATCTTATAGTAAACTAAAAGGCAAATATGTTTGTAACTGAGATGACCTAGACCTGAAACAAGATATTCTCTCATATTCAGAATATGGGAGAGCATATACAGGCTTTTGCTCATTATAGCAGAGTTACAGTGCAGCTCTAAAAGTTGCTGGTTTTTAACTGAAGGAGAATTCTTGTTACCAAGTTTAATAATTTCTATGATGTAACAAATCTGTGCATTTCTAGGATTTTGAAATGAGTGATTGAACATTCATACTTCTGTCAATAGAGAGCAGGTTTTTAGTTTGAATAGATGGCTCTGTTTATGCTGAATATGTTGGGAGTTATTAAATTCCAGTGGTAGAAGGGTGTGATATCCCACTCTTAAGAGGGATGGAGCATCCAAGATTTATAAATGCTTGTGGCCTTAAAAATCTACAGAAGTCAGAGGATGTGCAAAAACTCACAAAGTTTTATTAGCAAATTACATGCTTGGCATGGAAATTGCTATGTTAGTGCTTGACCTACTATGTAGGCACACAGCAGTGGGGGTTGAATAAAGGGGTAAGGTAGGAATGAAGAGAGAGAACAAGAGAGAAAAAGAGATCACCAGTCCTGGTTCCAGTGTTGGTCCAGCTGATGGGATGTCTGGGATCCTGGAGCTGCCACCTAGGCTTATTGGGAGTACTGTTTTATGGATAGGTTTTCCTGCCCTGAAGACAGGTTTCTCACTTTTAATGCAAATTATCTATGCAGTTATGTGCAGTCCAGTTTTTCAGACCCCTCTGGAAATAGGCCAGAGAGCTTTGGAGGTCTTGGGTGGTCTTGATTGCCCTGCTACCATCCATCCCCACTTCACAACCTCATTCCTGAGCTTGTGCTGGGTTGTGTTGTGGTTATCTCCAGGAACAAGGATAGTTTTCAGAAAAGTGCTGCCACAGGTCCCCTTCTCCAGCCACATTTTGTTCTTTCTCACAGTGTGTTATTACCAACAGTGTTTGGTTATTAGCAACAATTCTCGTGTGTTATCAACAATCCTTGGTTGGGTCCTCAGCATCTCACTGTTGGTGTTTGAGACACACATGTGAGCACTTATCTTCTGGGGTCCTGCAAAGGGTGGCACAAGCTCAGATCTCTCATGTCAATTTTTAGAGCTAAGGGAAAATTCAAGATGTGCTGCTGCCAGGAGTTGTAATATATACTTGGCTTTTGTAGTGACTTTTTGAAGGTGCAGCTTCCAAGTTCAACACTCTCCTAATGCTCCCCATAGTTCAGATAGTGAATTGATAAACATGGTGGTATTCTGGAAACTTGCTGAAGAGGTCTGTGGGCTTTTACAAACAGGTGTTTCTAAGAAGATTTTGAAGTAGCTCTCTGGCAGAAGTATGAGAATGCTTGTACCCTGCCTTGGAGTTCAGTAGGAACTCACTTGTCACCACAGGAGTAAGTCAGTCATATGAAGGGCAGTAGAGACCTTCAGACAAGAATCACTTCTAGGCTGTCTGGTAGGTTTGAAGCCCATGTGTGACTGTGTTGATGTACAGATCTCCAGGCAAATCCAGTAGGAAAGCACCACAATATTATGTTAGCACATGCCCAAGACTGATGGATGTCAATGTGCTTATTGCTTTCCTAACAAAACAGACAAGTGTGACTTCAGAGGACTTTAACTCCTAATATGGGAGGTATTTTTCCAACCTGCCTGCAGTAATTGTTACTCTGTAATAATCTACATGGGTAATGGGAGTCAGTGAAACACTTCAAATAAATTTTCATCCCAGGAATGTGAAAGGTGAGTTAAGGCTTGCATTTCAAAGCATCTAGGTGGGGGAGTGTCCTAGACTTGAAAGTGGAGTGTCACTGATGTCCAGCTTATATACAAAATGCAGTTAACATCTTTATTTGGTGTCTGAACCTGTTTGTTCTGGTATCCTAAATAGCAGCAGTTATGTCCTGCAGTCACCCATGAGTCCAGTTTTCCTCATCCCTTAGCAAGATCAGAGACAGCTTGGGCAAAATGAAAACAACGTGAGACTGTGTGGCAGGAGTCTCAGCATGGATTTATTCAGTGGCAGCAGCAAAAAGATGCAGACACAAGTGGGGAAATGCTGTAAAGTATGAGTGAAAGGATTGGGGCAGAGTCACAGCAGGGCTCTTGATACAAATAAACTCTGTTAATCTGGAGGAGGAGCTCAGTTCAGAGGTACCATGTGGATTGATATAATCTAGTCAGGTAAAACCATGTATTCAAAGACACCTTTAGTGAGAGTAGAGATGTGTTGTTCTGGGTATTGAATATGGGTTGTGGAACAGGGTTCCCTTCAAGTCTTACAAAGAACATCAATGCTTTATTTAGAAAAACTGTGAGTTGAGGGAGAGCATAAGACAAAAACTTCTGTGGAGCTGTATCACTCTAAACTGCCAGGACTGAAAAATCCTGACATCTTCAGTAAACTATTTTCTTTTGAACTTTGTCCATAGGCTCTTACTGTATAGTTTTCTTTCCTGACTTCATCTAGAATGAAATGTTTTATGTCCTGCTCTTTAGAACCTGTTTATGGTTTTGTCCTAACTTAGTGAGATCTGTATACATAAATGTTGCATTAAGTTTCTTCAAGGACTTTTGTTGTATTCGTAATAGATTTTTTGCATATATTCCCATTAATGTTAGCTTTATATTCTTCAGCAGGTCCAGTATGGTTCAGCTAAGCACTGTAGTGAAAGGGGAGTGTATTTACAGTAGTTAATTACTTATGCTACATATGTTGGTAAATTTTGTATTTGGTATTTTGATATTGATACCCTGAATGTCAAACACGGTGCTGACTCAGCAAATCAGTTTGCTTGTTTCAAAAGCCCCTTCTTTCTCACCTTCTTAGCTTAATACAGTGTTGCTGAAATGTGATTGATCCCCATAGTTGGACTGGGCTCTGCTGGCTCCTGTGCTGCATTCCAAAGCCCTCAGATTAGGCAGCAGTTGCTATTGGGAAGGCATTGTTTATGTTGGATGTCTGGATCATTGAATGTTGTAATCTGAGGGACAGTGGTACCTCAGTTCCTCACTTGTGTCCAGGTTGTATGATTTTTTTAAGGTTTTTTTGTCAGCCATGTCATTCCAGTAGTGATGGCAGATGAGTGAGCTGCTCTGGCTGTTTCTGAGGCTGTGGCTTCTGGCTCCTCAGTGCTTGGATTGGTATTTCCACCCCTTTCTAGGGCATAACTCCTGTGCTGAATGCCTTCACAGAGCTCAATAAAACTCATGGAGTTATCTTGCAGGTGAAGTTTGAACACAGAGGCTCTTAAATGCTGATGGTGTTTTGGAGTTAGTCTTTGACCTGATCTACACTTGAGACTGAGAGGGGTTAATGCTCCAACATTAGTGTGAGGGAAGAGAATGCATTGTGAGTACTCTAGCAACCTGTCGATTTAAAAAGATTTAATGCTGTGTGACATGTAACTGGAAGGCAGAGGTTGTTAAAATGGGCTTCTATTAAATTTTTAGATAAGATCCAGTATCTCTTCTACCTGCAGACCTGTAGCTGTTCTCTTAATTACCCTCAAGCTGATTGAGGATGATTGATGACTGAAGATAGAATAATATACACAGACTTCCCGTGGGAAGTAACTGCCCGCTACAGAAACTGGGCTGTGGTTGGGAATTTCATGGATGCAAATTTAGATCAGTTTGTTGTTTTCTAGTGATGTTCTTAAAGCTATTCTGATGCTACAACTTGAGCATCTTTTGGCAGTAGCATTGTGTGTCCTTCACCTGGCTGGTTCTGTTGGCATGCCATTTAGCTCACTGTAAAGTGGGGAATTAATCATGCTTTAGTTTTAAAATGCAAAACAAAACAAAACAAAAAGGCCCACTTTGTCCCTGAGGGTCTTTGTGGTGAGTTTTGTTCAGTGTTCCAGCTTGCACTGGAAGCAAAGACTTGCTAGGAGAAGCAGGATCCTGTGTAAGCCTAAGGATTGCTTAATGTTCTCAAATGCTTAAGCACAGCTGGAAGCCTTTGTGTGTCAATCTCTCAGTGCTGTTAGCTGAGAGCAGTTTGAGCTCTGGTCAAGAGCATGTGAAGTCCCTTGCATCTTTAGGGTCCAGCTGTGACACTCCAAAATTGCTTGTAACCTTGTGAGTAGCATTTCAGGCTCAAGACCAGAAATCAGTCATTGCGAGCATCCTAATTGGCTATCTTTGCATCTGCCAATTAGCACCAACACATAATTTTTGAGATGGTCTTACCAATAGCTCACTAGTTGTACTTCCTTTATAATAATTTCTAGAAGTAGTGTGGTCTTTAATGATTTTGGGTAGCAGGTTGCTATGAGCTAACAGTTGGAACATGGTTACAATCTAAAAATACAATTATCTTTAGGGCAATATCTACAGAAAGTCTTTGGTACTGCTAAGGAAGATGAGATTGTTGAAGTTATCAAAACTGCTTGATTGTTACATTCAGCTATGAGACTTCTAATTTTATGGTCCTTGGAAGGTGGAAGTCTGCACTACAGTTCTGCAGAAAGAACTGGGAAAGAACTAACTTGAGCTTTTTTGCTCTCTTCTGATGTTGGTTTGGTTTTGTTTTTGCAGTTGGAAAAATACTCACATAGGACAGAAGTGCTGAGTTCTACAAAGTGTGCTGTCAGCCATAGTTTCAGTGTGCTTTCTGACATAGTTTGAAATGTCAGTGTGCTGAATCTGCAACTCTCTGAAGGTTTCTGTTGTGGCAGTCATGAGTTTGCTGGAAGAAAGCTCAGTTCCAGCTCTTCACTCAGAGTAAGAGGGCTTTCTTAAATCAGGTTGCTTAGGGTCCTGCCCCCACCAGATGTTGTCTTTAAGAAATGGAAAATGCACAAACGTTCATTAGTCCTTTCAAAATGAGTGTTTTATATATGGAAACACTTCCTTCACACACACTTACAGAATTTCCTTTCACATGACTCCCTTGCTAGACAGCTCCAGCTGCCTTCTGGCAATGTAGTGAAGATAGACAGCTCTAGAATTTTCCTTTTCACCCTCTCTTCTTCAGGTGGTGGTCTTTGCTGGAGTGCATCTCCATGGCAAATGAATTGCACAGGATGGTTGCAAACTGGGTGTTGTACTACAGTGGAATTTCAAAAGTGCCAAACGGGAATAAGCACTTCAGGAATCTCTTGGTTATGCTCTGTTGGACACTGTTCAGCATAGCTAGCCTTGTGTGCAGGAAGAGCTCACTGCTGACCTACACTGAAATTACAGATCCCAGAGACCTGTGGTGCCAAACTGGAACCTAGCCAGCTGCTCAGCAGCCTGTTCTGATCCTTGGGCCTGTACCACGTGCAGAACTTTCATTTGCCTGTGTTGAGCTTCACTGAGTCCCTCTCAGTGATGTTCTGCAGCCTGTTGAATGTCCTAGTGGCTGCCTGCCCAACAGTGTCAGCTGCTCTCCTGGTTCTGTATAAGCTGTGGGATGGCAGATAATGAATGTGCTTTGTCCCATTATTCAGACAATAAACATGTTAAAAATACCAGCTCACTGTTGACCCTGAGAAGTGCTGCTGGGACACAGCTGCCAGTTGGGTTCTGTACAGTTGGTCACAAGCCTTTTTAGTCTGGCTGTTGAGCTGGTTTTTTATATATATTTTGTCCACTTTTCCTTATTTTAACAATTTGGTTTTCAGGACAGTGTGGGAGGTTGTCAGAAGCCTTGCCAAGTATGACTAATGTCATCTGTAGATTGTTACCACAGAGGGTAGTCAGATTACTGGATGTAGTTTCCAGGAGAGTTTGTCCCATGTTCTTTCTGGGGTCAGGCTATGCTGACTGGCCTGTAGCTCCCCAGGGTTTTTTACTCTTGGTGTATCTTCAAGTCATAAAATACATCCAATCATTAAATGCTAAGATGCCCTTTACTGTGAATGGTTAGTGGGAAAGTCATAGTAACTTTTGTAACAGATTGCCTTGGTTGTAGAAGGTAACTCATGGACTTAAACATGTCCTATGTGATGCACTGTGGAAAGCATTGGTGCCTTTTCATGGACTATGATCCAAACTTCTTTAGTTACTCTCATATTTTAGTGGTCATAGCACTAGCTCCATTTAATTCTGATAATTCAGAAAATAGAATTGGTTCCAGTTTATCTAAAGCATACAACAGAGGCTGTCAAAAGCAAGCCTGAGGTTAAAGGTTGTGTTAAAAATACAAACAGCTTGAAACACAGCTCACCAGAACTTGGGGGCATTGACATGGATTGAACTTTAAGGTCTGTGAGAAGCATTTTTACTGAAGGTGTAGCCACAAATTGCTCACAGTTAGTTGGCTTTATTTGTCAGCATTAGGAAATTCTGAAAGGTGATATTTTAATTATTTCAGTTCAAGGAACACTACATTTGTTTTTGTACTGGGGTCATGAAATGCCTGCAATTTGTTTCAAGTTGCTTTATTTTATATGTTAGACTCTAGAGTCTTCCTGTGTGCAATGTCTTTTGAATTCCTCCTACATTCCTTAGATTTCCAGAATTCAAAGCAGTCGGGCCCTGATCACTGTGCAGTGTGTAGAGGTTTTGTGGGTGAACTTCAGCTGGAGGCCTCTGGGTCAGGCTTCACAGCACCAAATGTGCTGGGATCAGAAATCCCTGGGTCAGTAAATGCTCTGAACATAGATTAGTTTCTAAGAAAATTGCATCTTCATCTCCAGTAGAAGGATGTTTTCATCTTAATGATAAAATCTCCCTTGGCATCCTTCAACTGGTGACTGATGGCTTTCATGATGCTCAGAGTGAATTGACTGACTCATCTTTAGTGTTAACACTAAATGCACAATTTTAGACTTATTTTGTTACTCATTTTGAAAACTATTGAGTCTTTCTTCTGAGTATTTCAATAGCATTATATGCTTTGATACAAAATCATCCTTTGTCTTTTATACAATTCCTGTTTTTTTATATATACATGTGCATGGAGAACCATGAAAATTGCAGAAGAGTTAGAACTGCAGAATAGGCTTTTTGATTTAAGCCATTTTAGAAAACTCAGTAGTCTGAAATTGGAAGTTTTGCAGTAGGATTAGAGAAGTGAAAGGACATTGGACTATTAAAATCCCAGTGCAAACTTGTCAAAGCAGTAATGACTGAGAAGAATAGTGTGAAAATAATAGAATGTAGTGAAATATTAGGATAGATAATGTAAAATTACATTGACTTACTTTTTAGCTAAGACTTTTAATGACTTTTTTTTACATTTTATAGGATTCACATGATGCTTTACTGGAATTTGGGAATAACAACCTCCAAATATTGGTGGATATCACAAGGGAAGGGGTATGGAAAAATCCAGTTCTTCTTAAAATTCTATCCCAGCAACCTGTAGAAACTGAGGAAGGTAAGAGTGTGTTTTTAGAGTGATGTGTGGTTGTTCAGAAATCACTTGGGGCAGTTTTGGTGGGTAAGCAGTGATTTGAAGACAGAAGAGAGTTGCATTTTAAATTGTATTGTGCAGTAGTATTCATATGTTGTTAAATAATATTTATTATGAAACTGTCTCACTGGCATTTTGAATAATGTGTCCAGTTGTACAGCCAATGCATCTCTGCTTGGACTGGACTATCCATCAGTTTGAATATTTTGAAACTCAGTTTTAAAAAATAACTATTTCTTTTTCCATCATAAAAGTACAGAAATTTTTATTCCTGAGCTGGTTTGTTTCTTATAACTCTGCTTTAAAGTGTTTTCCTGAACTCTTCACAGGGAGAAGTTGAGTATGTCTGTACTTTTCAGAGATTTATAAAAGATTCATGTGGAAGGGAAGTGTGGAGTGTTATTAGCTCTAGGTTGGGAGGCACTTTGTGTTTAGACTATGGAAATAAGATCTTGAACCAGAAACTGCTGAGAGGTGAGGAAAAGGAGTCAATTAAAAGAAAAAAAAAAAAGTGTCACTTTTATGTAATGTAGTCTTTCTAGTGTCTTCTGTTAAATTCTTCCTTTACTCTGAATTCTTTTCTCATTAGTGGTACCATTAAGTACTTGTAGGTATTTTATGTTTCATTAGCAGTGCACTAGACTGCAGTTTACCTCTGGTAGTCTAAAATAAAAATAATACAGAAGGGAAGAAGAGTTTAAAATACAGTCTTAAAAATTAGAGGAGAAGAACAAAAATGTATTTCAATTTAAGTTTTTTTAGCAGAATCCTTTGTTCTGGCTTTGGCTAGGCGCTCTTTGAGTTGCAGTATGTCAGTATTTTTAATAATTAAATAGAAACATTATGGTTATTGAGACAATATGTTGTTCCTTGTGCTAAAAAAAGAGTAGCCAAGTTGGACTGCAGTCTTCACTAGCCTTCATGTCAGGTATTAATAGCATGCAGAAACATTTGAACTGTTGTGGTTAAACTCAGCTGGAAACATTAAGCCCCACTCAGCTGCTCCCTTTTCCCTCACCCCCTCTGGTGAGAGGGAGACAAAGGTTGGGTTGAAGTAAGAGCAATTTACTTGAAAACAGCAATGAGATATGTATGATACCATGTGTTATGATTGGTAAAATCTTGGTTTTGTTGTACAGTCCTGTCTTTTCTGTATGCCAGGGAGTCAAATGCTGCTGTGATTTTATTTTGCTTGCAGAAACTGAGCAGCTGGAATTACTCGTGGCTTTGTGTAGGACATGGCTGGAGTTGGTATTAAGCCACTATCTCTAGATGTCTACTAAATTAACTTAATCATTTGTTACCTTCAGAATCATATCAAGTTAATACTGTTTTCTGTAATAGTTTGTAAGTCACTGATGAGTTAAGAGGTTTGTTTTCCTTCTTTCACTTGAGTCACTCCTTTGATCTGTATGATGTTCTGTGCTAGCAGGCTCCAGCTGATAGAAATAGGAGGAATCAAAACATGCTTCCTGCAGGTGCCAGAGGGGATGGCAGTTCTGTTTTAGGCTTGGGAGTAGGGGCTGCAGAAGGACCTTCAGTGCAGTGGACTTTCAGTTGCCTTTAGTCAAACTGCCATTTTATCCTTCAGCACAACAGCAGCTCCACAAGGTGTCTTTTTCAGTCATCTAAAGCTTAGTTTCTTTGAATAGTTTGTATTTCATGCTTTTTGGGTTTTTGTGATGAGTACCTGAAATGCATTCCTAGTTTTTGCTGCTGTGAGCCACTGTAAGCCAGATGTGAGAGCAGCTCAGTGTGCCTAGCTGATCTGTGTTTTATCAACTGCTAGTTCATGTTAATGATCATCAGATGCCTGCTGGAGTGAGCAGTCCTGATGGTTCTTGCCTTTCTTGTTTAGAATTTTTAATTTTAATTTTGTTTTTTAATGCACTGTCCTGGAAAAGGAACTGACATCAAATATAAATATGGTTTGCCAAATTTGTTCCAGCAGAAGTTTCATAGAGCAGCTTGGGTTCTGTCTGCTGCTTCCTATGGCTCTTAATAAATTGCACTGCCATGTGCTAGGCTGGTAATTCCTGGTTTTTACTGTCAGCTGGTGAGGATAGTTGTTTGGGGCATTAATATTTGCTTGAGAAAAGGGCTTTAAAAAAAATCATTTCAACTTAGGCCTTTTAGGTGACTAAACAGTGCCAACATCCTGATGGGACCATAATTGGTGCTGTTCAACAGTTGTGACATCCCATGTAGTTCTGTGCTTTAATACTGACTCCAAGACTTCCTCCCCACACTTCTAACAAACATCCCCTGAACCAAGGAGGTTGGGGTGGGCTTTTTGATGAATGCAGCAGCTTGGTGTGTCTGTCTTGATGAGATTTGGTTTGTAGGACAGCTGGGATCAGCATCCCAAACACTGCTACTGTGTGATACACAGACCTCAGTGTCATTGTGTGCACTTGACATATGTTCCTGCTCTTCAGCACGTTGTCCTGTTGGCCTGGTCACAGCAATGCTCACCCAAGATGTTTCTCTGGAATATTTATCATAGTGACCACAGTCTTTACATCCTCTAGTGCTATCCATGCTTTATAAAGGTTGTATTCACAATATTGTGGTGTGACTTATCTTTCACTGCAAGTGTTTTGGGTGAGAGAGGAATCTCTTATTGTTGCTTTTGGTCCTGGCTTAAGAGAGCTCTTAAGTGTAGAGTTTGAATCTGCATCGCCCTTTTGGCTAAAGGATTTGGAAGAGGGAAGGATTGCAGGGTGTATGTGCTGATTTTTATAGCAAGCTGTTTTAGTCTTGAGATGTTTGATAGAACACTGTGACAGAACACATAACAGCAGGAGGTCTAGAAAGAGAAGGAACAAGAAAGTCTGTTCATGGACATGTATGGAAATGTAACAGATTTGGGACTGAGTACAAAATTAGGTTCTCTGAGGAAAAACAGCTCTTCTCATTTTTCTGTCTGTTCCTCAGGTTTTGTTCCTTTTTCAGGAAAAGAGGAAACTTTCCACTTAAAGCTAAGTGCTAAGATGGATGTCTGACTAGTGACTCATTCCTGAATTTTGCTCCTACCATCATCACTTACATCTGCATGACAGAGGAGCTCAGTTTGTCATCTGCCTTCTTTGCAAAGTTCACTAAGCACTCCCTCAGGTGTGAGAGGATTGGCCCGAGGGCACAGACCTGCCACCCTTGGGGAACATGTGCTTACTGACTCCTCTCAGACTGCAGCAAGTTGAGATCCTCTTGTGCATCCACCTCCATCAAAGTTTCTCTCATTTGTGCTGCAAGATAAAAATGTAACTCTTAAACTGGAAGTGTTTAATTTGGCTGGCTGCAGGTAGTCTTAAAATACTTCCCATGTCTTGACTAGCTGGCTCTGACACATTACTAAAACTTCATTTAAGCAGTTGCCAAGTGCATGTCTAGCTGTGTAAACAAGAGGAATCTAAATAGTTCTTACAGAAGGTAAAAAGAGTATTTTTTTTTTTCTAGTATGTCTTTTATTCCTCTTATGGACCTAAAAAAAAAGTATTTGCTGAGCCAAGAGGTGTAGAAATAGGGACTTAGAGAATTGCTTTGAATTGCTTGTGGGCACTAAACCCCATTCCTGCTAGGCCCATGAATTGCAGCTCCACTTGGGGAGGGGACTGATCTGATCCTGGATAAGCTCTCTGGGCCTTTTCCCTCAACAGAGATCTCCTGGCCATTGTGTTGTGGTGGCAATCTCTTACCTCAAATATCGATATTGAAGCACTGTTAGCTTTCCTCGATAAGTACTCAAGCACAGTGTCATACAGATGCAATTTTTAAGGCAGAGAGGAGGCTTGTTTCCTAGCAACTGGAGATCTTACTGCAGGCTGCCTCCTGGTCAGGCAGTTCTTTTTACTTTATCCGTTGGAGTTCCTTTTTTGTGAAGTGTCAGCTGGGTCAAGAGTTTAATGCTCAGAGGTGTTCCTGTGAAAAACAGAAATCATTACCATAGACTTAAATCTTAAAATGATTCTCTGAAGAGCCACTAAGCTGGCTCCTGCAGAATACAAGTAGGTTTCACTACAGGCATGTGGTATGTACCAGGCACCTGAGATGAGTTTTCTGTTCAGGTGCACGTTGTGAGTTTTCTGCCAACTAGTGTAATGTCTGTTAGAACACACTGTTGTTTGTTTGGGCAGTATGTTAAGTGCAGAAAGCATGAAAACTTTCTTGTTCTGTGTTATGTACAATACCCTCTGTTAGAAATTTATATACCATTGATTTCTTAACTACCCACCTTGCATAGTAATAATAAGATGTTAACATAGTGGAAGAGCCATTGAACAGAAGTATTTTCTTAAGTTGTTAGTCTAAAGCAAGCATTCTTTTTTGACTTGTCCAGAGTCTCTTACAGGCACCAGAGGTAACTGACTACAGTTGCTGCAGAACCATTCTAGTATGTGTTTTATCAGAAGAAAATCATGTATTTCCATGATTTCTTCTACAGTTCATCAGCCAGTTTGTTCCTTGGTTCATATGCATTACTACATGTAGTATAAGGATGTGTTGAACCATCTCAGTCCACAAGAGTCTTTTGAATGATGTACAGATCATCAGAGACTCTTATCAAGGCTTTGTGTAGATGTTTATGTTAAGCTGGAAATAGCACCACAGCTATTTTGAAGCATATGATTTCATCATGTTGGTTTTGCACAGCCTGGTTTTTGATAGTGGATCTGGAGGTGGCTTCTGTGAGAAGCTGCTGGAAGCTTTTAACATGTCCAGCAGAGCCAGTCCCTGATGGCTCTGAAGAGGGACATGCTGCTGGCCAAGGCTGGGCCAGTTAAAGATGATGGTAACACTCCTGTGATAACATTTAAGAAGGGAATTGAAACAGAGTGGGAGCAAATTGAATTTCTGCTAGAGGAGGAGGTGAGAACATGTGAGAAAAACAGCATGGGAACACCAAGGTCAGTGGAGGAGGAGGGGGAGGAGGTGCTGAGAATCCTCTGCAGGCCATGGTGAAGCAGCTGTGCCCCTGCAGCCCCTGGGGATCCATGGGGGGTGCAGAGATCCACCCACAGCCCCTGGGGATCCATGGGGGATGGAGAGATCCACCCACAGCCCCTGGGGATCCATGGGGGATGGAGAGATCCACCCAGAGCCCATGGGGATCCATGGGGGATGGAGAGATCCACCCACAGCCCGTGGGGATCCATGGGGGCTGCAGAGATCCACCCACAGCCCGTGGGGATCCATGGGGGATGGAGAGATCCACCCACAGCCCATGGGGGAGGTGCCCAGGTCAGAGCAGGTTTATGCCTGGAGGAGATTGTGATCCAGTGGAAGGCCAGTGGAGAGAGGGCCCTGCTCCCAGGCTGGAGCAGCCTGTCCTTGGAGGACTGCACCCTGTGGAAGCGTGACCATGCTGCAGCAGTTCTGGGAGGACTGCTGCTCATGACATTGAACCCATGCTGGAGAAGTTAATGGAGAGCTGTCTCCTGTGGGAGGGACCCCACACCCTCATGGGGAAGGACTCCTCTCCCTGGGCAGTGGAAGAAAAACCTTGGGTGATGAATTGACCAAAAGTGCTGTTGGTGGGAAGGAGGGAGGGGTTGGGGGAAGAAAATATGTTTTTAAGGGCTTATTTTACTTCTCATTATCCTCCTGTGATTTTGTTAGTAATAAACTCACTTTGTACCTCTAAGTTGAGCTTGTTTTGCCCTTGCAGTGTTTTCTCACAGTCCTTATCTCAAATCATGAAGCCTTCATTCAGTTTTTCTCTCCTCTGCCCAGGTGTAGCAGGGAAGTCAGAGTGAACAACTTTCATGGGTGCCTGGTGTTTGGCCAGTGTCAAACCACAACCATCAGCCAAGGCAGAGTACAACTACTTTATCATAGCCTTTGATGCTATCTCTCACAGCATCCTTGGATTAAATGTCCAGGACACAGCTTGATAAATCCATGGTAGGTCAGGTGCAAAGAGTTGCAGTAAATGAGGTTGTCAGGCTGGTGAGCAGTCAGTGGTGGGGTTTCTTTAATGTCTTCATAAACTATGTTTGTTTAGAAGTTGAATGTACATGAAATAAATTTGCTGTTGATACTAAGTTAGGATTTGTGATCTCTGAGAGCCTTTTAGAGAGATCCAGATAGACCAGAGAGCTGGGCAGTCTCCAGCCATATGAACTTTAACAAGAGTAAGTCATGAATTGTCCACCAGGACACAGTAATCCTGGTTACATGGACAAACCAGGAGATGGAGAGCAGCCCTGTGGACAGAGGTCTGGAGGGTTTGGGTTGATGTGAGCAGTGTGCCCTGGCAGCCAGAGGGGCCAGCTGTGTCCTGGGCTGCACCAGGCACAGCATCACCAGCCAGTCGAGGGGGAGGTCACTGTCCAGCTGTTTCTGTGCTGAAGTGGCTTCACCTTGAGTCCTGTTTTGGGTTGAGCAGTTTTGGGTGCTTCAGTGCAGAAAGGACATCAGACTGCTAGGTTGTGAGCAAGGTAGAGGGAGACCTCCAGGCTCCTCCTGGTGAGGAGCAGCTGAGCTTGCTTGGCTTGTTGAGCCTGGAGAAGAGAATGCTGCAGGGTGACCCCAGCACAGTCTGCAGCTTCCTCCAGAAGGCAGCTGGTGCTGAGCTCCTGTCTCTGGTGACCAGCAGCAGGACAGGAGGATGTGGAATGAAGCTGTGTCAGGGTAAGCACAGGTTAGACATTAGGAGAATGTTCTTCACCCCAAGAGTGGTTGGATACTGGAAGAAGAAAAGTGGACACAGCACCAAACCAGCAGAGTTCAGGGAGCATTCGGCCAATGCTCTGTCATGCAGTTTAGTTTGAGGTGGTCTTTGGAGGAGCACAGCTTGTGCATCCCTTCCAACTGAATTCTGTTTCTGTGATAAACACCTGGGAAGAGAGGGAAACTAAATCTGTGAGGTATTTAATCCAAATAAGTGAATTTTGCTTGCTATTTACAAAAATAATCTGAAGGGGCATTTTTACTATTGAATTAATTCATCAAGTCTCATAATGATCAGTAGTATCTGCTTGTTTAAGAGCATAAGCCTAACATGTCTTAAACACAATTCTTCTGAAGTCCCACGAAGATAATATTTTCACCCACAATTTCATTTTACATATTTTGACACTACATGGGGTTTTAGCAGCTTGAGTGGAAATCTTTCCAGTTGAAAAGCATGTAATGAATGAATAGAAATATTTTTTTTTAATTTTTGGAATATAAAGCTACAGTTGAAAGGATGATGATTGTGAAACTCAGTAAAACTACTGGTGTCTGTGTGGTGTGATCAGTGTCCTTTGGCCATTGCTGTGGCATACATACATGGCTGTCTTTGGGGGGCTTGGCAGGGCTGGGCTGTGTGTGGGGATCTGTTTTCTGTAGCCCAGCATTCTCTCCCTGCAGAGTTTGGGAGAAGAGTCCATTGCTGTCACTTGTAATTCTGCCTAGAGTTTCCTAAGAACACTGTCCGTGCACAGATTTGTGAAGAAGTGTGAATGCAGTGAGACAATTTCATTTAAGTGTCATCTGTGAATTGGTCTATTCTCAAAAGATTTTTTCTTTTCCTAGCTAATAAATTGATTACACGAGAAGGGCCTTCCTTTCTGCAGATGCGAATAAAACATTTGATGAAGTCAAACTGCATCCCCCAAGCCACTTCCTTGTCAAAACTGTGTGCAGATTCTCCAGAAATTGCAAATGTTTCATCTTTTCGCCAAGCCTACATCACATGTGTGTGTTCAATGCTGCCTAATGAAGACTCTATTAAGGAGGTTAGTAACCTATAGTCCCTTTTAAACAAACATTTATTAAGCATTTTAGAATTTATTTATGTAATACTAAGAACTGAAGCTGAAGAGTGAAATTGTTGGAGCAGAATTCCAAAAGAGGAATAATCTATTGCAGACTGCAGTAGGAAAGAACATTTGTATGAACTGCTTCTGTGGATAAGTATGCCTGCATGTGTGCTTGATTAGATGTATTTGGAAGCTTAAGAATTATAACTTCAGTTCCAATAATAAGCAAAATATAATCAGAAAGCCTGAATGGGAAACTGGTTTAATACCTCTGCTTCTGCTCTTCCTGCTGAATGAGATGTATGCAAAAATTAGTTAAACTTCCTGTTGTTTGTTCTCTGTCATTGTTATTAGTGATGAATAAGAAGTTTGAAATGTTTGTAATATCAACAGCTGTTTAAAGTACATGTTGCTAGAACACAGTCTGTTCAGTGAAGTGGAATAGATGCAGTGGAAAAATGTATTAAAACCTACTGTTGTCTTAATAGTAAACACTCTTCATAATTACTGTTTGTGGCTTATATCCAAGCTGATCCTCTGGTTTCATGCACAGCCATGCACTACCTTAAGTAGACATTCCAGAACATCCTTGGGATTTGTCTCCTTGTCATGGATTAACCCTGGCAAGACCCAGGCCCCTTGTAGCTGCTTGCTTAAGTCCCCTAGCAGTGGTAGCAGGGACATGAGGGGAAGGATAAAAGTGAGAACTTGTAGGTAGAGGTGAACAGAATGTAATAGGTGAAGCAAAAGCCATGCACACAAGCAAAGCAAAACCAGGAATTAATTCACTGTTCCCACGGGCAGACAGAGCAAGGCACAATCATGCATAGCAGAGACTTGAGAAGACAAATGCCATCTGTGTCAACAAGCTCCCCTTCCTCCTTCTTCCCCTCACTGTATAAAATGAGCATGATATCATGGTCTGGAACATCCCTTTGGTCAGCTGGGTCACCTGTCCTGGCTGTGTCTCCTTCCAACCTCCTGTGCAATCCCAGCTTCCTTTGCTTTGTGTAAGTGCTGCTCAGCCATAACAAAAAACATCTCTATTATCAACCCTGTGTCCAGCAGAAATCCCAAACACAGCCCCATACCAGCCACAAGGAAGAAAATTAACTCTAGCCAGCCAAAATTAGCACACTACTCTAAACACTTTTGTTTCTGTCATCATGCTTTGAAATGTGGTTGTTCAGTATCAGCACCTAAGAATGAAGAGGACATGAGACTGGCTTTTTCACAACTCTTGATCTTTTTGGACCCGGGTTCTAATTTTCAAAAGCAACACAAGAATCTCTGTAAGTGCAGAGAGACAGAATGGGAAGTTTTAGATAGATGATTGCAAGTATTTAGCTAAGCTGCCCAAAATGGAAGGTTGTCCCAAAGAAAACTAATATTGAGAAGGGATCAGAACTAACAGGTGAACTTCTCATACCATTTTGTAGCTGGAGGGAGTGGCCTGATCTCTGGGTACGGGAGACAATGTTTTGTTCATGACTTTGATACAGTAAATGTGCATTTCTTTTGTAAACATACTGAGAATAAAGTGCCTTTTCTTTTTAATTTTCTGGAAGATTGCAAAGGTGGATTGCAAAGAGGTACTAGACATCATATGTAACCTGGAATCTGAGGGACAAGAGAGCACTGCATTTATTCTTTGTACAACATATCTTACTCATCAGCTTCAAACAGCAAATGTGTATTGCTCTTGGTAAGTATAAGCTGCTTCTGCTACCTGTTCCTCACTGGCTAGAATTGAGCAAATATAGTACAAAAATATGTAGAGAAGGTGGATTTATCATTTACTTGAGAAGTGCATCAGACTGAAGCACTTCCTGGATAATTACTTATTTTGTCACAAGTTGCTTAGTTAATAGAGCAGTTAAACTAAAGCAATGTTTAAACAATTTAAAACTGAAACAGCACTTGCACTGGCAGGAGCACTGATACTTCTGTGGGTAAGTAGATCTGTCAGTGGTGGTGGGTCAGTGTTCTCAGGGTTGGTATTAAACCCCTACCTTTGTGGTTCTGCAAAGATTGTTGTCAGCCTCTTCTTCCCTTGGCAATATTTGGCCCCATGAATGTCTGGTGCATTTTTTTCATTTGTTCCACAGAGATGTCAGTAATAGGAATGAGCGGAAGCAACACCCTGTAACTTCTCTCCACTCCCCCCTGAGAGCCTTTTTGTATTTTTATAGTTTCTGTAACTCCAAGAATTGCAGTACTACATTGATAAATGAATGTGAGTGTAAAACTCTGCCCTTTTAAGTGTCTGGAGATGCAGAACCTTCTGCACCTCAGTTTCAGCAGTGGTAAACTTGTACAGCCAAAGCAGAGGGGCTGATTTCTGCCTTTCAGAAAATGGGTTTGTAGTTTTGGCTTTCAAGGCATAGCTAAATATGTAGTTTTCTCCCACTTAAATCCCCATGTAGATAAACCTTTACATGGCCAGAGATATCAAGAATACATTGGGAATTTGGATTCTGTTAGCTGTGGTACTGTTCATTTAGTCTATGTTTTAAAGCCATTAAATGAAGTTTCTACAGCACTTCAGTGTCTGCAGGATGTTTGACAGTTCAGCCTAGTCCAGTCGTGTACAAACAGGCCAGAAATGTCTTTTTGGGCAAAGAATAGCTTGTAGATAGAAATGAACCTTTTGGAAGACTCAGGAGGGGAGAGTTCACCACACTTAAAATTCTAGAGGATGTTTTTCACTGTAGGATTTTGTCATTAGAGATTAGACTAGAATTATGTCCAAAGAGGTGCAAGGCTAGAGTCACCCCCATGTTCTCTTCTCAAAGACAAAAACATGCAACAAGCATTCTTCTAGGCTAAGTTCTATTGCTTGCTTTTGTCCAAGATGACATGTTATTTTTTAAGAGCTGTATCCCTTGGGTGCAGATGAAGAGGGTCAGACACTGTGGTGTCGGGACTGGAGAACAGATTTGAAGATGTAGCATTTATTTTTACAGAAGAACATTTCTTTTTTGTGACAACAAATGCAGGTAGATTTTTTTGCTTGCAGTATGATGAAGTCTGAACTGAAACTCTTTAGCATTGGAATACAATTTTCAGGTCTTTCAGGCTCTTAACTCAGACCTGTAGATTTCTCATCTCATTCCCTGGTGATGCCCACCTGAGGCTGATGCTCCACAAAACATGATGGAGCTGTAACCTGCAGTTTGCACATCAGCTTTAAACTGGGCTGCCCTAGGTGACAGACGAATGCAAGAAGATAAAAGTGAAAAGATAAGAGTTTACTAAAAAAATGAAACATCAGCAAATACAAAATAACAGTACATACCAAACAGCAGTACATAACTAAGAAACAAAAATCACAAGATACAGAGACGCTGAATAATAG
>JANRGV010000057.1:2496043-2509205 GCA_024734035.1 Alethe castanea | reverse complement strand
ATGCCCGCCCCGCCCCGCCCTCGGTTCCTCCGGCCGCCAGGCGGCGCCGCAGCGTGCGGCGGGTGGAGCCGCCATGGCGCTGTCCGGCGACCAGTGGGCAGAGCTGCCGGCTGAGCGCCGCATCTTCTGCTCCGTCCTGCTTTTCTCATGGGCCGTCTACCTCTGGGAGGCTTTTCTGGCGCACCGGCAGGTCAGTGGGGCTCTGGCGGGGACGGTCACTGGTGGGCTGGGGCTGCGCCCGGCCCGGCCCGGCCTCACGTGGAGAGTGGCCGGGGCAGGGGCCGGGGCCGGGGCCGGAGCCGAGCGGCGCGGAGCCTGTCAGCTCCCTGTGGAGGGTTCGTCCCTGTCCCGCGGCGCGGCCTCAGCGCGCTGTAGCGGATGGTGGGAACGCTCACAGCGGCGAGTTGGGTGAGTGCGGTGGGGTCACCGGCGGCTCAGCCCCCGCAGCAGCTCGGTGCTCCTCCCTGGGACGGCAAAACGAGAAAAACGAAACGCGTGATTGAAATAACGCCAGTGTAAGCGGTGGAGGAAGGAGGAAGGAAGCGGCACAAGCGCTGCACAGGCCGCCGTTCGGCGCCTCCCCGAGCAGGCGATGCCGGGGCAGCCTCCGAGCCACAGCCGCCCTGGAAGGCACATCCCAGCCCCCGCTCCTCCCTGCGGGATAACACAGCCCGGAGCGGCCTTTTGGTCGGGTCCCGGCTCTCCCCTGCCCACCTGGCAGGTTTAGCAGCAGCCACACACCGGGGTGTTTGAGCCCTGGGATGGGGACAGTGCAGCCTGATCCCCAGGCAGGGGAGAATGTGTTTTAATGTGACAAAGAGACAGCTCTTCCTTAGAGAATGGGTAAGTGTACTGAAACAAGACAGCTGAGGGAAAAGACTTTTAGTCTTAAAAAATTTTCAAGTGGCACGTTCTTTACTGAAAACGATATATCACCTCGTTTGTGCAGCCACTCTGTATTGTGGTGAAGTCACATGGTTTGCATTGGAGGATCTGGTGTTTGGGTTCAAAATCAGCTTGGTCGTTAACTGGTGCAATAACATCCTGTGGAAAAATCAGTTTGTGTGATCTGTATTTGAACTATTCTAAATAAGTTATTAAGCCAGCAATTCAGTTCCTGGTTACAACATGATAATTATGCTTCAGTTTTATATTTAGAACTTGATGGAAGACCAGAATTTAGGACTATTTATTCCTTTGTGTGTTGTTTTTTCTTTTTTTTTTAACTTTCTGAGGTGGCCCATGAGATCATTTCATGTGTTACTTTTAAGTTTTATTTATCTCCTTTAAAATATTAGGTGTAGACTTTAAGTTTTGTCTTCAATTTTTCAGAGGCGGGTGTACAGAACAACAACACATGTACCACAGGAACTGGGACAGATCATGGACTCAGAAACATTTGAAAAATCTCGTCTCTATCAGCTGGACAAAAGTACTTTCAGCTTTTGGTCAGGCCTCTATTCAGAGGTTGAGGGCACTGTAAGTACCTTTCATATGATATTTTTCATGTACTCAAACTGTGAAGTACTTTGGTTCTTAGTGATCCCATGCAGCTGCACCACTGGCCTTCTGGTGTTGAATGGCAAACACTGACATTTATGTGGTGTTTTTGTTTGTGGCTGGTTTTGCTACACAAAAAGAAGTAATTATTCAGAAAGCATGTAATTTCTTTCTGTGATGCTGAGTCATACTGCACAACTACAGTGTTAGCTTACATTTCAGTTGTATTCTATAATATTTTCAGTTGCAAAATAATTAAGCAGCATGAGAGTTATTTTAAATTGTTAAAATACTGATCTTTCCCTATGTTTGGAGAAATGCAACTACTTTCATTTTTAGATTAAATTTAAGCAGAAGGTAAAAAAACTGGGAGTGTACCAATGGATACTTTTGAAGTATAAGAAAAATTACACTGGGCAAGTAATATTCCTATATATGAAAAAACAGAACCATTAAGTTGGAACAAAATATTTATGTGTGTGATTTACAGTCTTAGGAGAAGAGAAACCTCTTCTAACTCACTGCTGAAATGCATCGCTCATTAGTAGCCCAAAAAGGAATCCTGAAGTGCCTGGCATTGCAAAGTAAAATTGAAATATGATCCTGCTTCATGATGAACCTGTGGGAGCAGAGATGGTGGGAGCAGACACAAGGAGGAGACCATGAAGCTTTCTTCACAATGGCTGTAACAACTCCAGTAGTTAAAGTGAAATTGGGGCTTTTCTGTGGGCAGGGAACACAGGTGAAGCTCTGCTCTAGGAGGGGAGGGTGGCTGCATTGTGGACATGTGTATGTGGTTTTACAATCACAGGACACGTGAGCTTTAAGGTCTTCTGAAGATATACTTTATGTCTGTGGCAATACAGAGGCAAAGTCTGCAGAAAATAGGCTTGGAAATATGCTATTATTTCACAGGGAAAAAAATAATTACCTGCTTTCTATTTCTGTAAAGTAAAAATTAATTATTGCCAGATGTTTGAGGCTTGTTTTATCACTGTTAAGATCAGAGGGATGGCAAAAAGCTAATTATAAAACTTGTCTTGTTCACCTTTAAAAGGTTCTTATGATGCTGAAATTTCAGTAGACTTAAGATGACAGTGTATTTCATACTGCCTCTGTGGTATGTGGTTTTGTTTTTAAGATGATTCTCCTCTGTGGAGGAATTCCTTTTCTATGGAAACTGTCTGGTCAGATCTCGGGTCATGCTGGATTTGGACCAGAATATGAGGTAAGCAGGCTTTAAATTTCTGTGAAAGTATTTGGTCTGTACTGCAATAATAATTTTTATTTTAACAATTGGTATTTAGTTAAAAGTGAGATTTAGCTGACCTGTAATACAGTAAAAATAGCAGATGTTTTCTGGTGCACACAATGAATGTGTGATTCTGAAAACTGGTAACAGTAAATTAGCTTGCTTTTAAATTGCTTACTAATTAAAACAGCCTTATATGTTAAAAGCAAAGTCTGGTATCTGCTTAAGTCAAATGAGGTAGTGGGCTGGGTGTTTGGGAACTCTTTATTTGGGTGTTTTCTTTTTACTAGAAATCCTAGAATTAGGACCTACCTGCACACTAAAAGGATAAGAAATTTGAGTCTACTGCTTATGTTACCTTTGTACTGTGGATGAGGCAAGTATCCAAATTTGTGTTCCAAATCCTTAGCAAGCTATTATAGTGAGCAATAATTAGTCATCATGAACAAATTAATTCTGTGAATTTATCTTGCATCATCTTTTAACTGGTTTTAGTTAAACCACTGACCTAAAAGGCATTTTTAGCACCCAGAATGTTTGTTAGTATGGATCAGTAAATATCAGGTGGTTTTGTTTTTTTTGTTTGGTTTTTTAGATTGTTCAATCATTGGTATTTCTGCTGCTTGCAACCCTCTTCAGTGCAATGACTGGTCTCCCATGGAGTTTATATAATACATTTGTCATAGAGGAGAAACATGGCTTCAATCAACAGGTATTGCAGAGAGCACTTATACTGACCAAATTGGTTGAGATTAGATAGATTGGTCCTTTAAGGAATGTGCAACACAAAATAATGGCTTGGGTCATTGGGTTACTAAGGAAAAGTGCATCTGCATGGGCTTGAGTCCATGTGCTTGTAAGGAGCTACTAGGAGAGCTCCTTTTGACTGGCTGTGATTTTCATATGACACTGGCATTGCTGTTTTGCCATTTGTCTTAAGTGAAGGCATCAGTTCACTAACCAGAATGGCCTATCAATATTTACACTGACATATCACTGATATAATTTATCCTTTCTTTGCAGACGCTGGGATTTTTTTTTAAGGATGCTATCAAGAAGTTCGTTGTGACTCAGTGTATTCTGTTGCCAGTGACATCCCTTCTGCTTTACATTATTAAAATAGGGGGAGACTACTTTTTTATCTATGCCTGGCTCTTCACTTTAGTTGTTTCTTTGGTGAGTATGAGAAGAGGTTTGGGTTTCTTCCAGACTCCAGCTTACTGGGCATTGTTCAGCATGCTGAACACAGCTGAAAGGAAATGAAGAAAAATCTAAATCTCCTACGAACTTTACCAGAGTGTCTTGCTCTCAATGTACTTGTTCAGGAATAATAGCTCATATTAGTTGTCCACATTAATGTAATATATATCTAATCTATTTAATACTGGAGTGTGTTCATCAGTTGAAAGATAAGCACTGATAAAGCTTTAGAATAGGCACTGGAAGTACAGCATGATGTGGTGATCAGTTTTTCTTTCTCCTAAATACAGAGGTGAAAACCAGAACATATGCAGCTGAATCCATGTTCCTCTCTCACTTTCCTATCACATACTAGTATTTTATGTTTGCTCTGCTTGTGCCTTCCCATTGAGCTGTCCATGTAGATTTTGTCCTGAGGTGCTACAAATTGATATAGTAGGGGTTGGTCTATCTTTTATACAACAAAGTTAGAAAATAAAACATCTTGGCAGAGCTGCAAACTTCTGTATTGAAAGAACACTTAGCATTCCTGGCTCACTCTTCTCCTCTGGGCCCCCTCCACCTCTGAGGGTTAAATGCATGCTTAGACAATCGGTGTGTTGCCACCTCATTGCAACTTTATAGGGTTTAATATGTTTGAACAGCCTTTGGCATGCAAAATCATCCTAAAAGGTATTAGATTTTCTCTGGAGAGTCTAACTCTGTAATCAGAGTTAGAGTTGCATCCTCCTACTAGTCTGTTCTGCTTGCTGATATCAAGGCATTACAGAAAGGATAAAGGATAAAACCTTTAAGGATAAAACCTTAAAATTAGTCCCCACATGCTGTATGGTCTGAAACACTAGTCTGGACTGAAAAGCTGATTTCTAGTCTATGAAATACCCTCTTACACCTTCTGCAAAATATCTGCAGAGGTTTAAGCCCCTAAAAATTACAGTAACAAAAATAACTTATTTTTAGTGGTGTTTCCTATTGATGCCCTTACTTGCTGTGACTTTGCAAAAGTCAGTTTTTCTAATTTTCAATTTCATTGGACTTTTTCAGCAGCACACACACTGTCAAAAGTCCAGGTACTTGTTTTCACTGAAATAAAACATATCAAGATAATTTTGAAGTTAATGTTGATGTCCATTTGCCTCTCATGTCCTGTTCCTTTTTTTGCTAACCAGAAATTAAACTTCTAAAATAAATAAATAAAAATAATTTTGTGGTGATCCAAAGTGTGAGGAAAAGGAGTTCACCTTTCCATCACATTATTCTAGTTCTGGTTTTCTCAACTGGGCTGCAGCTGATGCCAGTTTGAAGAGATGCAGGTGCACTGTAGTGATGTTTTTAGGTCAAGGCTTAGTCATTGTGGAGCCAGAGGCATCAGGCAGACAACTGCCCTAGTCCTGCAGACAGCTAGGGGACACAAAGAAAACAGGGGACATGAAATTTCTTGCCTCTTTTTAGACATCTGTTTTGCAAGTTAGCAGGAATTAGTCCCCCTGCTTCTATCTCCTGGTTCCTTCATCTCTGCAGCTGAGTATAAAACACTTCAGAGCTTTCCAGGAGTGGTGAAATGCATGGAAGTGACAATTTGTCACTGATGAGCCCCCTGCTCCCAACTGCCCAGTGTCTTCTGCACTGCTCACACCAGTTCTGCTCAGGTGTCTGGGTGGTTTGTGCTCAGTTTGCTGAGTTGTGGACTGGCCACCAGACAAAGCAGCCCACAGAGAGCTTGGCTACAGATCCCACTTCATACAGGACTCTGCTTTATCAAGTGTTTTTTCTGAAATTGTGCCCTCTTTTTGAACTTTTTGCTGCACCTTTAGTACTGAACACGTTTGCATGCCCTGTTCTTAATATCTGCGTGTGTTTGCAGGTGCTTGTTACAATCTATGCAGACTATATTGCACCTTTGTTTGATAAATTCATTCCACTTCCCGAGGGAGAGCTCAAGCAGCAAATTGAAATAATGGCAAAGAGCATTGACTTCCCACTGACTAAGGTGTATGTTGTTGAAGGTGAGGTTTTGTTACTTTTTTTAAATAAAAAAGCTTTGTAATTTTCAATTTATGGGGGTTTGGCTTTGATTGTGGATGCTATAGTAGGGCAGTTGCTCAGATACTGCAATATTTGCCAATGCCTGTAACATTTTCCTGGTCTTGACAGCAAAAACAGTCCATGACTGACCTGATCTAGATAAAGGTAGCAATAAAAAACAGCCTATTGCAAACAAAAATAGTATTGAGGAACTGTGTTATCTGCAGTTCATCTATTCTCCTTATCAGTTTCTAAAGTCTTCATATTTATCTGTTTCCATTCATCTTTGCTGGCACATTTGAAAGAATTCTACATAATTTAGCACAGGTTCTTTGCCTGGAGCAGTGTCAATGCAGAATGCTCTTTTCACTCTAAATCTGAAATTGCAGTAGAATTTGCTTTTCTTCTTGGACATTAGATGTTCACGACTGCTCTTGTGGTTTTAGTGCTTTTAGTGATTACACACTACATTTCTCTATTGGAGTCATCATGACTTAGATTTTAGAATATGCTTCAGCTGCCAAACAGATCTGCTTGAGTTTGTCTACTGTTCATTTGAGGACTTTGAGAATTGCTCTGGAAGAATCTGGTCTGTGTCATACTGTACAGGCTTCAGTGCATGGGATTATTCACATCATGGTCTTCAAATTTTCCCCACCAGGTTCGAAGCGTTCTTCCCATAGCAATGCTTATTTCTATGGATTCTTCAAGAATAAGCGGATAGTACTCTTTGACACACTCCTGGAAGAATATTCTGCTTTGAACAAAGAACCAGCAGAAGGAGAAGATGGTGAAAATGAAGAGACAAAGTCTAAAAACAAAGTGAGTTTGTCTTTCATTGTGTTGTTTATATTAACTTCTTGGTGAGATATTCCCTTGTGTTTTCTAATGTATTTTAAAGGTCCTGAATAAGTTGCTAAAACCCAAACCCTAATGGATTTCAACACCAAAGTATGCCTGGTTTGCTACTTGAAATTTCTGGGGCTGTGTGAGTTGTGCAGATAGCACCAGAGACTGTCAAAATCCACAGAGGCTTTAGCAAAACATTAGTTCCCTGCATGCAAAAACTAGATCTTCCCTATAATTCTTTGAATAAGGGACCTGTTCAGGGTTTTAGCTCGTCTTCTTTTGGGATTGCCATACCAAAGCTTCCCTTTGAAGGAAGTACTTTTAGTTCACAGTGTGTCATTTGTGTGCCTGTTAGTGCATGCAGAGGTTTTGGTGCAGGAGGCACAGACACATTGCACATGTGCATCCTCCCATGCCTGTCAAGAGCAGGATGATGGCCTGGCACTGGCCTCTCTTCTGATGTGCAGCTGCACATCATGAGTCTGCTGGAACAGCTGTGTGGCCTCAGAAGAGTATGGAAATGACTAAAGCTAATAGAATACTCTGAATAACCTGAAGGAGTTATTCTGAGAAAAACAAATGACCTTGTGCAGCCTAAGGTTAGGCCAATGTCTAGATTGTTCAGTCCAGCTTCTGTTCCTTGACACCAAGTTAATGGTACCCAGGGTTTTGTTTGGCAAATACTGCAGGAGTGGGTGGTGGGTGGAGGAGGGGATGTTGAGCCCACCTGATCTAGTCATAATGAGAGTCTGTGTTCCATTTCAACAGGTTCTTCAGCCTTTGTGTTTGCTTCTGACTTGCTAATGGATCTTTGAAGGTGCAGATGTTCTGCATTATTATAGCTTTAAGGCACATCATAGGGCTTTTTGAAGAGGACAGTTCCTTTAAAAAGGAACTACTGCCTTGGGAGGAAGGCTGCATGTTGAGTGTTGAAGGAAAGTAAGAACAGGGCTTTGCTCTCAATTCTCCTCTGAAAGTCTGCAGCTCTGAATACTTGTTTCCAGTCTAATGCTTTGCTTGAGTAAAGAAACAGGATGAGAAGGGGGTAGGAGAGTGTTTGGAAGGCAAATCTTCCAGTGTTCTTTCAGGTTTGCATCAGCCTGTCTGCATACATAGAAATCAGAGAACACCACCTCATAGCAGAAATCTTGTTAACCTTAAAAGGTTATATTTCTGTAAGTACCTTCATTAAAAAGGCTCAGCAAGAATTATATGTGTGTTTCTGGTGCTAGAAGGGAATGGCCAGATCTAGGGACACTTAAGTGATCAAGGAAAAAACAAATGAGTAAGAAATTTATTTGGTTGTGTCAGACATACCTGATAATACTTCTGCTTTGTTATTCCCTCAGAATAAGAAACAAGGATGTAAAAATGAAGAAGTTCTGGCTGTACTCGGTCATGAATTGGGTCACTGGAAACTAGGTCATACTGTCAAAAATATAATCATCAGTCAGGTAAGTTCTTTTAAACTGTTTTGTTTTTTTTTCCTGGAACATCTCTCATTATAGCTCTTTCCAAATGCTCTCTTCCACATTTGTTAGTGTACATTCATCTGATAAACTTATGCTGTGTGACAGAAAGTTGGTCTGGATCACAGCCATCCTTCTTTTCTGTTCCATGTGTTTCAATAACAAACAATATTGTGGCACCTTCCATGTTACTCTAGAAAGACCAAACAACCACATGGAGAGTTAATCACCCCCTCCAGAAAACTTGGTAAGGCATGATCCTGCCTCTTGGCTCTGCAAAGCCAGGCAGGCACAGTGCCTGTACATGACACTGCACAGCTTGGGTGGAAGCACAGATTGTCTCCAGGAACAGAAGTACAAAACAGCACAGACACATTTGTTTGGCTTTAAACTTTTTAGAACCTATGCTTAATTCCAAGGAGATGGGTTCTATCCTGTACACCCTCCTCACTTCTCTTCTTGCTTTTTCATCTCCCTTCATTACTTGTTTTTTGCTCACTGACAGAGAATAGTGGTTCTTCTGCTGTTGCATTTTCAGAAAGCAGGTAAAGACCAACTGTTTGTTCCTCTCTGTGTGTTAGGGTGTTCAAAAATAATCTATGTGTTTTCTTACAGTGGTGTCCATGTGGAAATCTGTAATGTGATGTTATGTAATGACTTATCTTAATCAAGAATGTTTTTTCTTTTCTCCAGATGAATTCCTTCCTTTGCTTCTTCTTGTTTGCTGTGCTAATTGGTCAAAAAGAACTCTTTGCTGCATTTGGTTTCTATGACACCCAGCCTACCTTGATAGGCTTGATGATTATTTTCCAGTTCATATTTTCACCTTACAATGAGGTAAATTGTTTTCAAGACATAGATGCCGAGGCATCATCCTATTTAAATAATGATTCTGTTTTGTGAGGGGAAGTTTGATATTTCTAGGGGCTGTATTGGGTGTCTCATTTTGATAATCAGGCTCAGTGCTGCATTTGGGTAGCACTCCCAGTTTGAGGTGTGGCTTGGATAAAGCTTAGTGAGATCAGTCTGCAGCCACAGCAACGTGTGGGATGTGGGAAGCTAGATGTGCTAGTATTTACTGGCACTGGAGGAATTTGCAGAGAGCTGAATTTTAAAATTATTTTGATGCATTTCTCTCCACAGGTTCTCTCATTTTGTTTGACTGTATTAAGCCGACGATTTGAGTTTCAAGCAGATGCATTTGCCAAGGAACTTGGGAAGGCTAAAGACCTCTATTCTGCTTTGATCAAGCTAAACAAAGATAATTTAGGATTCCCTGTTTCTGACTGGATCTTTTCAATGTGGCATTACTCCCACCCACCCCTTTTAGAAAGACTTCAGGCCTTGAAAGATGCAAAGCAAGAGTGACAGCAATGATTGCTGGTTCAGAGACAGTGCTTCCATCTCAGAAGCAAAGTTCAGAGCTGCTTTTTAATTTTTTTTTTTTAATGGAGAATGCAAATTAAGTGCGCTGTTAACAGCACCACAGATCTGAGTATCCTGAAACAGGTATTAAATTATAAATGACTTATTTTTAACAAAAACAAAACTGTGGAACTTCATTTAGTGAAGGTAAAGACCTTCCCCCCCACCCACCACAATGACTTTTATTTCCATATCATAGTATAGACTTTTAAAGGGAGGAAAACAAGTGTAGACTTCAAAGCACCTTTTTCTTCAGTTTGTGTATGCCTTGAACATTGTTTTTGATCCCTTTTCTGTTCCCAGCATTCTGTGAACCTTCCCAGTCTCACCCTCTTCACAGTGAAGAGGCTTTGGGTGACTTGATTTCCTGTATAATGATACTTGTGCTTGCCAATGTGTTTTAAAAAGCTGAATGCAGCTGCAGGCTTTTCTCCTGCATTCATGTCTGTCATCATGAAAAATGCTACTTAATAAAACCTTCTTTCTCTCAAGTGTGGGAAGAAGGATGAATTATAGCTGAGGAAATGTACCATGTCTTCCTTGAAAATGAGCACTAGGTGGTATTTAATGGCACTGTAGTGGATTAGGCTGTTCCTATTGCCCACAGTGCTGCTGGGGTATGGAAGGATGTTCAGAGAATCAGAACAGGACTCACACGTTTGAGAAAATTACTAATTCTCTCCTGTTCTCACTTTTTCCACATCTCAGTTCCTCCATTTTTGTTGTACTTTGCCTAGATTTTCTGTGTATATTGAAGTTGCTCAGCCAGTGTATCAGAGCCACACTTTCATTCTGAGGAGGCTTATCCTGCATTCCATTGAGGGTTTTTCATTAATATGAATCCAGCTGAAATAGTAATGTTGGCATACTTATTCTTCATCATTGTTCTTATATATAAAAATGCTTACATATAAAAAGCCCAGGAAATAGTTTGCCCACATCAGTTACTGAAGAACAAAGTGGGTAAACATGGAAATGGCTTTGGCATTGATTATTATCTCAGACTTTCCTGATGAAAAATAGGATTATATTTACTTTTGTTGAAGTAAAAATAAAAGTAAAATATACGTTTGCATGTGCATACAGATGTTTTAACCAGCCTGAATATACATACTCCATATAAAAATCAGATTTTCTATCTGCAGTAAATTAAAAAGTTCTCAGCCCTCTACAAAGAGAGAAGTCATTGAAGCAAATTGTCATTGTTTCACATGTCAGAATATTCTCATATATTTTATTGTTAGATTACATTTGTTTTTCTGATCATAGGGAAAAATGCCTTATAAGATGATGGGCACAATGATGTCTTGGGTGAAACAAGATGTTGCTGAAAGCCCTTTGTATGCCTTATTCTAATTGTGTTTATACCCCAGCAAATATGGAGCTAAACTATAGATACGGATTTAGGAGACACTTTTTCAAATCTGGAAAGCCTACATTTGTCATGTTAACTGTATTTAATAAAAGGCCCTCAAAAATAAAAGCAGCAACTTGAATCTGTCCATTCAGAAGAATAAATAACTGTGTCAAGTTTTGAATGAGATGTTGGCTGGTGTAAAGCTATGGAAAACATGTGAAATGTTCTTTGAGAAAATAATTTGTCTCATCCATTAGGAAAAGCTGTATGCAAAAATTAATTTTCTGGCTATTTCAGAAATTTGGGTAAATGCAAACAGAAGGAGATTGAAGTATGAAGACAAAGGAAATGCCAGTTCCTACAGAAACATGAAGTACTTAAAATACCTAGGCAAAGATAGTGTTCTTATAGCAATTGCCTGTTACTTCCTTTTCTCCTCTATCAGTGTTCAGTTATCTCTGCAGTTCTTCTAGCAGGATTTCATATAGAACTACTGAACAAGGTTTCACAGTTGGTTCCATTCTGCTCCAGTTGCTTCTCAGCACTGCAATTGTCAGTGTTTTACATTTCTACTGGGCATCTGGAGTGCATCAGCTACATCCTTCTACAGCCTCAAATTGCTTCCTGTCTCCCTCAGAGTGGACAAAATTACACCTAAATCTTCCTGTGCAACTTCTGCCTTCCCAGGTTCCTAAATGCCACCACAGTGTCTGTACAGCCATGTGATAAGCCAGCACCAGCTTTACAATAAAGTAGGTCTGCTTAGACCAGCCACTGTCCCTTCCAGGGAATGACCAGTTCTAATGAAAGAAGCAAGAAAATTAGCAAGCTGCATTTAGTTTTCTGTTACCTTTAGCAAATACTCTTCAGATACTCAAGGGAACCCCAGCAGAACATCTGTGGGACTGCTGGGCATTCATCAGCAGAGTCCTGGCCAAAGGCTGGAGCTTCAACTTCCCATTTCCTGCCTTACCAGCTTTTTTCTGCTGGTCTAAGTAGAAACCTCAGAGAAGAAGTGCTAGACTTTGAAAGGTGACAGAAGGACTAAACTGGAATCCTTTATGAATGTGAAGCTTGATGTGTCTTGGTAATGTGTGCTGGCAGCCCAGAGACCCAAGTGCACTGGGCTGATCCCCCCAGGGATGGACAGGACAAGGGAGGGGATCCTGCTCCCCTGCTCTGCTAGGGTGAGACCCCATCTGCAGCGCTGCCTGCAGCTCTGGCGTCCCCAGTGAGTCCAGAGGAGGCCACAGAGATGTTCCCTGTGCTGGAGCCCCTCTGCTGGAGACAGGCTGGGAGAGCTGGGGGTGTTCACCTGGAGAGAAGGCACCAGGCAGACCTTAGAGCCCCTTCCAGGACCTAAAGGGGCTCCAAGAGAGCTGAGAGGGACTTTAGACAAGAGCCTAGAGTGACAGGACTGGGAGGGATGGCTTCAAGCTGAAGTAAGGCAGATTTAGATCAGATATTTAGAAGAAATTCTTTACTAAGGGAAAACTGGCACAGGTTGCCCAGAGAAGCTGTGGCTGCTCATCCCTGAAAGTGTCCGGGTTGGACAAGGCTTGGAGCAACCTGGTCTAATGGATAGTGTCCTTGCCCATGCTTTAAGATGAGCTTTAAGGTCCCTTCCAATCCAAAGCATTCTGCTGAATGAAATCATTCTGTGATGAAATTGGCATAAATGTCTCCCTTTCAAAGCGTTTCATGGGCCTCCATTTGTTCACGCAGGACTTATGGCCACAGTGCTCCTTACTGCTCTGGGTCACCAGCAGCTCCTGCTGCTGTGTACGTGGGCCTGGCTGGGGAGCGGAGTGAACGCTGTGGGGGGGGGGGTCTGTGTGTGTTGGCTGGGAGCGATGAGCGAGCCGTGCGGGGCCCAGAGCGATGTGCGGGGTCTGTGCCCGTGCGGGGCCCGGAGCGATGTGCGGAGCCCGGAGCGATGTGCGGAGCCCGAGCCCGTTCGGGGCCCGCAGCGGCGGAGGCTCCGCGGGCCGGGCGCGGGTGCGAGGACGCTCCGCGAGCTGCAGGGGGCGCTGCGGCGCAGGGCCCTCCCGGGGGCTGCAGCGCCCCCTGCTGCCGGCGGGGCCG
>JANRGV010000057.1:2468873-2484797 GCA_024734035.1 Alethe castanea | reverse complement strand
TGTTTGTTTGGTTTGGGGTTTTTGGGGTTTTTTTTTCTTGTTGCTGTGGGGTTTTTTTGTTTGGTTGGGTTTTTGCGTGGTTGGTTTTGGTTGGTTTGTTTTGGGGGTTTTGCTTTTGGTTTGGGGTTTTTTTGTTAGTTTCACAACCCAATTTCCTTCTTGGATTTTTTTTTTTTTTTACCAGCACCTATGCGAAGTAAAAATACTTGTAAGTTAAAGGGGTGTGTGGTGGCACCAGAATTAAAAGCAGGGAACTGCTCTCCCTGGTAGAGTGACATGTACTGCTATACATGAACTTCAAACTCTTCAACAGTTGTCTTGGTTAGTGTAACACACTGCAAGCTTGTATTTGCTTTGCTATTTATTGTAATCTTTTGAGCAATTCCAGTTTCAGCAAGTGATCTGAATCATACCGTGTTACTTGTGGATTTTTTTCCCCTGGGATGTTTTGGCTTCTGTCTTTCTAGATTGAACACCTATCCTCTATCCTGATCCAAGTCACTTCTAGGACATGGGAGGTTTATATTTTTCTTGCTGTATTTCACATCTCAGGACTTTGCTTTCCTCGCTGTGCCTGCAGGATTTCCTTTCTGCACTTGTGCTGTAGCACTTGATGCAGCTGTGTCTTAGTTTGTCACTTTTTCTGTAGTACAACACAACAGGGACTGAGGGAAGCAGGGTACAGAAATGTAGTGACATCCCTGCCAGTGGGAATTGGTAGAATGCAGGTTCCTGTATAAATGAAAGCTTTCCTTAGGGAACACCTCTTCTCTATGGGTTCAGCATCAGTCTTTTTTACATGTGGAGCATTTAAAAAGAAAAGTAGGAAATCTGTTGTTGTAGGCAGCACCTGGGGAGGGAGCACAGGAAATGCATAAGTGTGATTGTCTTTCATTGCACTGTGTGCTGTAAATATAATAGATAGGCAAAATGAGAGTTTGAGGTGGGTTCCTCTAGCTGGAGAAGGTCAGTGGAAATTAAACTTTGAGAAGCAGGTGGGAGGGGATGGTAGACTCTGTGCTTGTATGTTACAGATATTTTGGCTTTGAACAGGTTCTAAAATGGTTTTTCAGTTCTGTTAAAAAAATGGAAACCACACCACTTAAATACAGCATCTAAAATAGTTGTTTTATTGTTAATACGTGTGTGTGTGTGTGTGTTGTATATAATGCATTGATATTTGATATTTTTCAGGCTTTATTTTCTGGGGGGTTTTGTTTGCTTGTTTGTTTTATCTCCCCTATAGTGTAGTTTTTTCATTATCTGTAGATACCTGTAATTCAAAGAACTGTTGACATGGAAACCTGTATGTCATGCAGAAGTAAATAAAAGGACTAAATGAAAGCATCCCATTAAATTGGCCCCTGTGTCATGTCCTGGCTGAATGCACTGGCCAGGAAGGGTGGTGTTCCTTTGCAGTGCCTGTAGACTACTTGTCTTTTTATTGTAGGTGTGGAGGGTGCAGCTTTCCAGAGCAGACTTCCACACGACCGTATGACATCTCAAGAAGCTGCCTGCTTCCCTGATATAATCAGTGGGCCACAGCAGACTCAGAAGGTGTTTCTGTACATCAGGAACCGCACCGTAAGTTTGTTGTAAAGTATTGGTGAAAACAGGGTAGGAAGTTTGTGCACCTTGCTAAGACTTTTTGGCAGTTGCTATGTCTAGCAGTTGATGGAATTTTTGGTTTTGAGACAGTGGGGTTTCATTTCTGGCATCCTGTCATGCTCTTAAGTTGTTAAGAAATGTGCTATCCAGTTCTTGATCAAAGCAGTGCTGTGAGCAGCATGAGGAATGTGTAGTGTATTTACAACATCCAAAACAAGGATCAAGGCTCTCTCCTGTATTTTGAAAAGAGTGTTTTGGAAAACTGAAGTCCCATTTGAAAAATTACAGTAGGAAAGCAAGAAATATTTTGAAAATTGCTGTGTTACCATAATTAAGAGACAAAACACTTTATGCACCACTCAGTTTTTTCACAGACTAAAGATGATCAAGAAACATCACAGGGTATTGACCATGGTAGCACCCAGTGGTTAATAACTTAAAGAAGTTATTTAAAATTTATATGTGATGGACTTCTTCATGCTAAGAGCATGGCTTCTGCTATTCCTGTAAAATTTTCCTCTAACTCAAAATGTTACTTCTGGAGAGTCATGAGATGTGTAAAAACAGGCCAGAGCATGCCAAAAAGTTTGGCAAACAATTTGCACAAAATGAATAGTGAGTAATCCTTTCAGAAATATATTGTAAGCAGAAAAGCCTTCCACTGAAACTAAGAAATTACTAGAGAGAGATATTTACAGGGAAAAGCAGCACTGCTGGTCTGTGGGCCTTATTGACTACAGAGGAACTCAGAAATTCCTGAGCAGGAATCTTGTTTGAGAAAGGCTTGTGAGAGGAAGCCAGAAGAGTCCAGTGAGAATAGCAGAGACTGTGCACAGCTGAGAGGAAGCCAGTGCTCAGCAGAACTGCAACCTGCAGTGTGCAGCCTCCTCATGAGCCATTTGCCTCAAATAGCCTCCCAAATCCTAAGGAAATTATTTTTTAATCCTTCCTATTCATTATAGTTGTAGGGTTTCCACTTTAATGTGGTATCTGTGAGGAACTGTGAAGCTCCTATACTATTAAATTCCTATAGAGTATAATGCAACTCTAGAGAAATACCCAAATAAATGCCTAATTATGGAATGCAAAATGGAGTGGGAATGCTATGTATGACCTAGATCTAGGCATGGAACAGTAAAATTATTTATTAACTCCTGCCTCTCTGCTACAAAGTAGGAGTACTGTTGGGAAAACAGTTATTTTCTAGTATTAATTGACCTACTAACATATCACAGAAAATTCTTCCTGCTCTGTTTTTGAACTGTAAATGTCCTGTAAATATGCTTTTTTTTGTATATGTGTAGTCCACAATCTTATATTGGTGAAGATGGATTGGATCATTAAAGATCACAGATAAATAAACCTTATAATGTGATAAGTGCTGCTGTAGCTTTTATGAAAACATGAAATCTGATGCCTAAAAGACAATGCTGGCTGACATTGCCAGCCACACACATCTTTGTGCTACCTTGGTGCATTTCCACTTGTTTGAAATGGTGTGAGAATTTCAAACAGACTGTATTGCACCTTAAGGAACGCTGGAAGGTGAAGTTCAGTGTGGCTTGGGTAGTCCTGCCAGAGTTTAATTCATTCTGGGATTTCATCTGACAGTATTTGGTAGCAAACACACACCTGGAAACACCTCTTTGGTATTGCTCAATATAACATGTTGCATTGTTTGTTTAAATCCAGCTGCAGCTCTGGTTGGATAACCCAAAGATTCAGCTGACATTTGAAGCAACTATCCAACAATTAGAAGCACCTTATAATAGTAAGTCAAGTTTTTCATTGCCAAAATCATACTGTGTACCATTGCTGTTTTCTTTCACTTCTGTTTGAGGAAAAGCTGCTTCAGATGCTTCAGTCCTTTGTGGGTGGAGCTCCATGAGTGGTCGTGCACAGACTGGGATAATGCATTATACTGATGGTTCAGATTTGCTAGAGTTCATTGTCTGGTAAAGAAATATCACTAGCAGGATTCATAAAAGCTGCTAAAAAGATGGATTGTTACAGTAGGGTTAATTCATGTGCAGCTTTTAAGGTTTGCTGTTGGCTTCTTGGTTGTTTTCAGCTGTAAAGCATTATTAATCATATGGTTTTTGGAAGGTTTTTTTTAAGACTCAAACAGACAGGATGTGATGCAAGAAGGCAGTAAAAGAGTGAGGAGTTACTGCTTGCACATGGAGACCATTCCACACTTCTCAGACAAGATCCCAATAAAGTGGAAAAAGGTGGAGGATAGCCATAAAAAAAATTGAAGGAGAAAATAGTGCTGAAATGAATGCAAATATACTGTCAAGGATTGCAAAACAGTGAATTATTTTGCTTTTGAAAATAAAAATGAGAATTCAGTGCTGCAGTAAGTATTGGCATAATACCAGCAAATCACATCACAGTTCTGTGTCATGATCTTGGGATTTTGCAGTTAGTTTCAGAAAAAGTGTTCTTCTCCACTAGATGAAAAGCAGCACCTAATGTCCTGTGCAGCTTTTCAGGCAGGATTCAAAACTGCAGTACAGCATGGGTGATTTTCAGCAGATTTTCAGCAGAGTAGCCTCAGGCCTCCTCAGGATGATGAGTGGATGAGTAGGGCAGCAGAGCTGTGGGGCAGGATGTGCTGAGTGGGACTTGTCCAGATTGCTGCTGTGAATATGTCCTCATATTTATATCATACTCATATCATAGTGCTGCTGAACATACAGAATAATTTTGAAACTTTTCACATTCTTTTAGGTGACACAGTGCTCGTTCACAGGGTTCACAGCTACCTGGAGCGTCATGGGCTGATCAACTTTGGCATCTACAAAAGAGTGAAACCCCTTCCAAGTAAGAAACTGGAACATTGTTTCTAATTGAAGTTTTGTTTTATTGTTCCATGATTTCTTAGGACTGTTTGTTGAGTGTTCTTTTTTAGAATTGCAGTGCTAAGAAAATTTTAAAAAGGCTGGAAACCCATCTGAGTATTGATGTTAATGTTTTTTATTTTGGCATAGAAAAGCCATGTATTTACATAAATCACTTTGAGAGGAAAAAATGTTGGCAGATCTTCTGTAGCTAATTCAGTGACTGTTGCTTTTTAATGAGTTATCTTGGTTCCTCATTTGAATAACTAAAGTCAGAAGCACAATATTGTACTTATATCTGTTACATGCTTATGTGATTCTTGAATTTTGCAAGTGAACTCCTCTGCCCTTCTTAAGTTTTATTTTTCTGGAGCAGAAAGAAATCAAACTATGATACTTTGTCCCCAGTAATAATTATGAGTTGCTTTCTTCTTCTCACAGTCATCTGGAAGCATTTTTTCTCCTGTTTCCTTCTTTGTTCCAGATGTACTGCTAGTGTATTTTCCTTTTACTGTCTCAGTGTTATGTTCAGAATTACTTCAGTTTTCTCTTTGTTAAAGATTTTGTTCTCTCGGAACTACTCATGAGAAGAAAGCTGTTTTTTTGTTCTTGATATCTCTTAAATGCAACTTTAACATGACTGTTTGCAATTTAGTACTGCACATATAAAGAATGACTGCAGCTGATTTTTCTCTTTCTTCAGCCAAGAAGACAGGAAAAGTGATCATTATTGGTTCTGGAGTCTCTGGGTTGGCAGCAGCTCGCCAGCTGCAGAGTTTTGGAATGGATGTCACAGTTCTGGAAGCCAGAGTATGAATTTCTGTGCTCTTTCATTTCTCAATGGCAACTACCCAGTAACCCTGTTGAGTACCAGAGCAGGGCTGTGGCCCAGCAGATGCTCAGGATGTGTTGTGTCAGTGGGTGTGGTGTTCCAGGCAGGCAGGATGAATTGCTGATCCTGAACCTGTCTCACAAGGACCTGAGTGCAGCTCTTCTTGCTGGGAGCTGGCTGATGCCTTCTCAGAGCTGGGCTGCATGGTCAGGTGCTAGTGCTGTGTGCTTACACCAGGAACAGCTTACAACAGCCTTCTTTCATCATTAGAAATTGGTGTTTCATCAGAAAGCAGAATGCATGTCCATATTTTGAGAACTTGCTTGTTAAATATAATCATGGCTTGGAACATACAACATTAGGTGGGATTTTAAACCTAGATTAATTAGTTATTACTGTGTGCTTAAAAGAGACTTTAAAATTAGTGCTACATTTTGTGGTATGGGAACTGGCTGCTTGTTCTTTCAGGAGAATTTCAGGAGTGTATTATTAATAGTTTGTTAAACTGTGGGAGAGGGCAGGAAAAGTACTAGAAGTTTTGACTATGTATTGACAATCTACAAAGTTATAAATATATGAAAAATATATAAAAAACTACAAATCTTTAGGCATCAGGGAGAGGAGGAAATCTAGTACATAACTAAATTTGTGCATGGACAGTGAAGGGATTGGCTTTGGAATCACAGTGGATCCTACTGTAGAAATAGTGAAATCTGCCCAAATCAGATTAGGCATATTTTTTTCTATTCCTTTCCTTTTTTTCTTTTCTTCTCCTTTTTTTAAATGCTACTTAAGCATTTTATTCCTTAACTTAGGCAAATGAATTATGATTGAGCTCGTTTGCAGAGGTTTTTGGAAAAGTGTACATTCTGTTTATTGAACCTTCAGTTAAGAGAATACTTGCACCATGTTTTGTAGATGTTTCAGTGATTGTATTTCAGTGAGATTGAGATGTCTTACTGAATGTAACTGGAGGTTTCAAATCTTGTGCTTTTCAAAGGACCGAGTAGGAGGAAGAGTTGCTACCTTTCGCAAAGGGAATTACGTTGCTGATCTGGGAGCAATGGTGGTAACAGGACTTGGTGAGTTTTTCAAAATCAAAAAGGGATTTGATTTCCTCAGGGAGGAGAACTGGGAGGCAAGATGCTATTTTCTTTCATGGCCAAAATGCATAGGTATTTTTAACTCTTTGAAGGTGTGTGTTCTCATTCAGCCTTTTTGGCAGTTAGTAGTTTTCATAAATAGCAAAGCTGTATGATGGGAGAGACCCTAAAGAGACAGAATGTATTCTTTCAGTTTACATGGGAAGACAAGGGAGGAGGGGAAATGCAGAGCCATTCTAAAGAGAAAGCCCTTCAGAATTTAAACCCCAAAAGTACTTTCTCCACATGATTTCAAAAACAGTTGTAAAAATAATGGCAAACAAGCCAAATTTCTTCCCATTTATTACTGTTTTATGGGATGGCATCAGTTATTGACATGGTTACTCTGCTAAGAACACAGAAAAGTGTTTAGTGTAGAATATCCTTCAGCAATGTAGTGAAATGATAAAATACTGTAAAACCTGTAATAAACCCCAGTTTTTACTGACAGCCTAAATTTGATGTCTGTCTTGTGATTATTCTCATTAAATTGCATATAGAAACTGATTCCAGATAAAGAACTGAACTTGCACAGTCATGAAAAAACAGATTTCAGTTTGCCTGTTGGAAGACTGTAATTTTTCTATGTTTAATTCATAGAATCATGGAATCTTAAGGGTTGGAAGGGACCTTAAAGATCATCTAGTGCCAGTTGCCCTTGCCATGGGCATGGACACCTTCCACTAGACCAGGTTGCTCAGGGCTTTGTTCAGCCTGGCTTTGAGCCAGGCTTGGGGCATCCACAACCTCCTTGAGTAACCCTCACAGGAAAGTACTTCTTCCCAATAATGCAGCCTGAATTTCCCCTCATTCAGTTTGTACCCACTACCCCTTGTCATATCAGTACTGTGTGTGATGGGAGTCCCTCTGGCTTCCCTGTAGGACCCCTTCAGATACTGCAAGTAGATATTTGCTAGGCAGGTTTTTTTCCCATGTTCTCATTGCAGGAATCACTGTGAAGTGCAGACCTTTGGCAGTGTTACACTAGGCCACTGGAATGCATACACTGAAGTTGGTGTTTTAGTCCCTGAAATTGCTTTAACTTGGAGTTTGTTTAATTGCAGACAAATTTTACAAGAGTCTCTGTTAACTATATAAAATCTTTTTCAGGTGGAAATCCCATGGCTGTGGTCAGCAAACAAGTAAATATGGAATTGGCAAAGATCAAACAAAAATGTCCACTTTATGAAGCGAATGGACAAGCTGTAAGTCTGACACTGTTTCCATGAACCTTTTAAAAAAGAAGGCATATCTCAAGTATGGTTGTTACCAGGCTATTGGTGTAGCATGAGATGGCTTCCAGAGAGAGGGAGGAAGGAAAGTGTGTGTCCCTTTTTAGGCATTTTAGTAATACTGTAGCATACCTGCACTACTCTTCTAAAGCCTGCTCTTTCCACATGAGTTTTTACCTTTGCATTTCAGAGGTTTTGTGGAAGCCAAGTTCTCTCTCCTTTGTTTAAGCCGTGCGCGGTTTAACAGATGTGAGGTTTGCTCTTTCCAGCACTTGAGCTCTCATCATGTAACAGGTATTTCCACACTGGCAGCACTCACTATTTAACTGAGTATCATCAGTGCAGTTAAATACCACCATTCCATATGTGTCCAGCAGTGTTTCCACCATCATCCTAGAAAAGCTGGATTGGTACTTCCTACTCACAGTGACCATTCCAGAAGATCAATTACTGTCTGTCTACTTCCCTGAGCTATGCCAAGCCCTCTAAAGCCTTGTGATTGTGTAGAGCCATTCTACCATCAGAGTCTTCTGGCAAGCTTCTGTAGCTTTGATGAACACACCTTTCTTTCCAGTAAGGAAATCTTATGAGCCCATAAGGCAGTTTGGTTTCTCTTGCAAGAGAGGTCTGTTGTCATTGTGGTTTGACAGCTCTTCTTGTGCCCATCCTGGCAAAGTGTGACATTGTGTTGTACAGACCTTGGTGTCTGATCATTTGAGAGAGTTGAGGGTATTACATTTTTTTTCCAAGGGCTATTCTCAGCAACTGTATTATTTGTGAATGGGTTAAGAACAATGCTTATTCTTTTGTCTCCTAGGTTCCCAAAGAGAAAGATGAAATGGTGGAGCAAGAATTTAATCGTCTGCTGGAAGCCACATCCTATCTCAGTCATCAGCTGGATTTTAATGTTCTCAATAATAAGCCTGTCTCCCTAGGTCAGGCTCTGGAGGTTGTCATACAGTAAGTGACTTCTCTCTTTTTGGATGAATTTCCAAAAGATACCTGAAACAATTCTGGTGCTCCTTGAAGTAAGCGTTACCCTCTTAATACAGCTCCTTGATCTCACAGATGGTTAAAGGAGCAAACCTCTCTTCTTGAAAGTGTCCTGAAAGTCATTGCTACAGCCACTCAGTGTGATTGGTGTCCATACAGTGCACTAACACTGCCTGAAATCTAATGGCAATTGTAATGCCCTTTAATAGCAGAAGGTAACTTCACACTCACATTTTAGCTAGTCATGTATCCCTTATTTACAGAAACTTGCATTAATTTTCCAATTGCCATACAAGTATTTACTAAAATATCCCATGATATGTGGCTTTATTGTGTTCCACTAATTGGATTGTAATAATAAGTTCTCTCATTAACACAAGGATTTTAAGTTGACCTGACTCATTTCTCACCTTTTCTAGATTGCAGGAGAAACATGTGAAGGATGAGCAGATTGAGCACTGGAAAAAAATTGTGAAAACGCAGGAGGAATTGAAAGATCTTCTTAACAAGGTCAGATGAGATATTTAAGATAATAAGCATTGTGTTCCTCAGAAAAACATACAAAAATGTCCAAAGAAAAATATCACAAAGTTGCTATTAATGCTGTTCTTAAAATATCTCTCTGCTTAAGACCTGCTTAGAAGCCCTGTTAGGACAAAGATGTCTCCTGCTTGAGGAGGAGAAAAATATTAGGCAGAAAACCATAAAACATAATATGGGAAAAGAAGGGAAGAGGACAGGCATGATAAACAATGATGTTTCATAGCTTCCTTTAGAGATGCTGATACTGGCTGAGGCTTTTGGGGGCTATTTAGAAATGTTTACTGTCTTCACTACACATCTGATTTGTAGTACAGAAAAAGTGGTTTAGGACTACTTCCATTATTTTTGCTTGTAGTAAATGACATCTTTTCTATGGAAGTTTCTCAAATTGAAAATGCTTGTGGATTGCTCTGAAATTACTTGCAACATAGTAAGAAATCAATGATGATGGGTTTCAGCCATGCTTAGGGTTGGTGGTATTTACTGTGGCTTCTTGCAGGTATCAGTGATACCTGCCAAAACTAGGAAATCTCTTTTGTATTATGACATAGTTTGAGGTGAATATCCAGTTTACATAGTAACTTGTTGAAATCTGCCTTTCATCATTTCCCCCCCTTTCTTTCTATCTTCAAAGATGGTGAATTTAAAGGAGAAGATTAAAGAACTTCATCAGCAATATAAGGAAGCATCAGAAGTGAAGCCACCTCGAGATATTACAGCAGAGTTCCTTGTGAAAAGCAAGCACAGAGATCTGACTGCTCTTTGCAAGGTAAGGGATGTCATACGTGTTGTGTGTTAGTCTGTTTTCTCAGGACTTGAGCAGCCAGATAAAATCAGCCAATATAAATGTTTCCACATCTCTCCCTGTGATCCAGTGCTTTCAAGAGAACATAATTAACAGTAACTCTGATAGGTCTGCATTGAGTATCTTTAGCTGGGGAATACTAAAGCTCAGTTTTAGATAAATCTGTGCTGGCTCATGTCAGACAACATGTCATGTTTTGAAGATGAATTTATATGTCAGATTTGGTCTTGAATACAGCTAGATTTCACAATAGTCTGGAAATAAAATCTGCATTTGAAGAGAGATACCTTTTCTCTAAGATAAATAAAGGTGGTTTTTTGACTAAAAGACTTCTTTCTATCCAAAGATTATCATGTACAGAGCTCTATCTTGACAAGCAGAGTTACTTCCCCTCTCTGGGAATATCTTGATGTAGACATGTGCCTTAAAAAGGAAACTGTAAAAACTGTTCCATCTAGGATGGTGAACATAGATTCTAACCCAGGTCAGGTAGAACTAAAGACCATTTTTCAGCTGCTTGCTAAACAGAGATATAAACCCTTATTTGGAAGCTCTGGGTGTGTTTGTGTGTGTATATACATAAGTAGAGGCTCTTCTGTTTTTGTCACCAGTGAACAGCTTTGTGCTTCTGTTGCTTTTACTGGACAGTTATTGTGCTTTGGAGGAAGATGGCTGTTGACTTTATACCTAGTTTTATGTATATTTTTTAAAATCAGGAAGAAGCTTGAATTAGATCATGTCTTTGGTTTTTAGGTGTGATTGATTCTGCTTTGGAAATCTCCATGTTCAATATTAGCTATAAACTTTTAAGACAGAGAAGAATAGAAGAAATAGTTTGTGGAATATGGAGCTCTCAGAACTATAGGAACTCTTAAAATATCAGGAGTGTAATGGACCCTCATGTGTTTAAATTCCTGAAATATCACCAAACTAATCTTTTCTGCAGTGTGACACAGAGCTCTGTATATACAAAGAGCAGAAGAGCAGAATTCACTGGATTAAATGTTGAAAAAAAAAAAACTTGATTTAGCTTCCACTAAATCCATGAAGTGATTTTTCCAGGGATTTCTCTTGATGCTACATGGTGTCTTCAAGTCCTTTTACATGTAAACTGCTTTTAATGTTAGCTTTTAATCTTAACAGGAGTATGATGAATTGGCAGAAACACAAGGAAAACTGGAAGAGAAATTACAAGAACTTGAAGCCAACCCACCAAGGTAAAGATACAAACTAGAAGGATCAATACTTAAGAAAGCAGTTCTTTTACTGCCTTTTCCCTGAGTTTCAAAAATGCTGTGGTATGCTTTTATTATGGGAACTCAAGGGGTTACAAAGGTACAAACATGGAGTTTGAGTTCCCTCAGCTTTAGAACTCAACTTCCTCATTTTTAGAGAGGACTCAAACAGAAAAGGTTGTTCTGAGAGGCTGATTCTGCAGAAATCCTGGTAGAAATCAGTGCCTGATCTCAAAAGGCATTTGAAGTTTAAATACCTGTCAGTGATGGTAGCATACAATCCTACTTATATTGGTAGAATATTACCATTCTGTGCCATTATTTATGTAACCTTTTTTATTTCTAAAGTTTTTAGCTTCTCTTTGAGTCTTTTGCATGAACTCTGCTTTAAAAGCCTGAATTTGCTGGGTTTTGATACTCAGCTTTCATGAGAGAGGTCCAGATGTTTGAAATAGAATCTGTGTTGTTTTTAATGTTTTTATTTCTGGACTAAGAGACTCAGAAATGACTTGTGAAGAAATTTTCAGAAGCAATGCATTTACAATATCCTGTTCTAACAAACTAAATGGCTTTGTGTTCTATTTGTTTTTTCTAGTGATGTTTATTTGTCATCAAGAGACAGGCAAATACTTGACTGGCATTTTGCAAACCTAGAATTTGCTAATGCTACACCCCTTTCCACACTTTCACTGAAGCACTGGGACCAGGTAGGTTGTCAATTCTCAGCAATTCATTAAAACTTGAATTATGTTTATTTCATTCTCATGAAAGTTTATCCATGTTAAGAGTTTCTAACTGTTACCTGCTTTTGTGCAGGTACTGAATTCTTACGTGATTATTGTTTGATGATGAAATTCCAGACAGCTTTATGTTAGTGCCAAAACAATCTCTAACAGTACTGTCTGCTGAAAGTTTCCACACTTACTACTTGATGAATAATCAGAAAGAATTTCACATTTATTTGACTCTTTAAAAAAAGTTTTTGAAATAATTTTTGCCATTATGTAGAGCTGTTGATTATTTTCTGTTGACTTAGGGGACTTCATTATGAATGCCTGCTTTTTGTCCCTCCTCATTTTAGGATGATGACTTTGAATTCACAGGCAGTCACTTGACTGTGAGGAATGGATATTCCTGTGTGCCAGTAGCCTTAGCAGAAGGGTTGGATATTAAATTAAACACGGCGGTGCGACAGGTTCGCTACACAGCCTCAGGTACCTGAACCCTCCAGGAGACTGCTGGGAGGGAGTTTGAACATAGAAATAGATTTCAGTGCTTCTGGAAGTAAGTGTGAGGACTGATATTGTAAAACCCCTCCCATTACATGTTTGGGGTTAGAAAAACAGCCATGTTTCTTATTGGGATTCTGTAAGTAGTTGCTGGAGGTTTATTAATCTTGAATGGTTTTTTGATTATTTCTGTGACTCATTTGACACAGTCTTTTTCAGATGTATTTGCTGATTGTTCACATTATTTATTTACTTCATTGATTGAAGCATTTGGAGTAAGAGATCTGGGACTTCTTTAAGGCTTGGTGCCACAGGACCTGGTATTAGAAATATAAATGAATGTAATGGAAGGAATATGTCTTTTTGTTGTTCTTCAAAACACTGGGCTTGGGAAACTCTTAGCTGGGAGAGCAATGCAATGAGAGGCTCCCTCTCTACTTGTTGTTTATTTATGGATATATTGAAATAATATTTACTGACTGGATGAACCTTTAGGCTTATCCCAGTAAGGCCATTTTCAGATGGAATTTCCTGGAATAGAGCTAAATGGCCAGTAACAACTTGCCTACAAGTTAAGTACTGTTAGTATAAAGCTGTCCATAAACAAAATACTTTCTGATGTGGTTCTGGTAATTTGTTTACATTTTAATCCAGTGCTTTTGCCTCATGGCCTATTAAACTGGTTTTCTCTCCTTTTTCCAGGCTGTGAAGTGATAGCTGTAAATACCCGATCTACCAGCCAGACCTTCATTTATAAGTGTGATGCTGTGCTGTGCACTCTGCCCCTGGGAGTGCTGAAGCAGCAGCCTCCAGCAGTGCAGTTTGTGCCACCTCTTCCTGAGTGGAAAACCTCTGCAGTGCAGAGGATGGGATTTGGCAACCTGAACAAGGTGCATTGTCACTGGGGAGCTGCTGCAGGCCAGAGCTGCCACAGAATCTGAAATGTGGGTGGGATCTGCCTGGTGGGATCTGTCAATGCCTTTCCACAGCTGTTTTGTTAGGGTTTGATGATCAAAATTGTCTGAGGAACTATAAGGGCCTCTTTCTTGCCTATTTCCCACACAGGCTTAAAATAATTAAATTGCAGAAGTAGATCTGGTGGAACTTGTTAACCAGAAAACTGGTAAACTCTGAGAGCACAGTAACCTGTGGGAAGGCAATTGTAGGCAAACACCTCTATGCATTATGTATATGCACTATATATTCACCAGATTTCCCTTTCATGATGTGTCCAGTGATAAGCATCAATGAGTGTAATTGTCTTTATTTTTTTCTCTGCACTCTTCCTAACTGTTGATACTCTTTCTCTCTAGGTTGTGTTGTGTTTTGATCGTGTCTTCTGGGATCCAAGTGTCAATTTGTTTGGCCATGTTGGGAGCACTACTGCAAGCAGAGGAGAACTTTTCCTCTTTTGGAACCTGTACAAAGGTAGCTGTGGTGCCTGTCTGCTTTTGCCAGTGTCTTATTTGTATAGCTTCAGATCTAGAAAAAAACACTTTTTAAAATGCTGTTAGTGTTCACATGGGGGTATGATAAGAAGGGAGGATTTTTAGGAAGACAGATGGAAGCAAAGAGCAGCACTGATTGGAGACAGTTCTGTAGTAGGTTAGGGCAGCACACAGATAAGGGTGAGTTTACTAATGCTGGGTTCCAGGCCTGCTAAATTGCATTACTGCTACAGCAGGATAGTAGTTTTGGTTTATCTGTGGCAGGAGATCTCTGCAGTAAGTGTACTGGTTTTGTTACTGCCATTGCCCAGACTAAAAGCAAAGGTGAATATAGCTAGCATTATTAAATGAGTTAGTTGTTTTACAGTTGGTTTTCTTCCATTCTGTCATAAGCTAGTCACCCCAGGACAAGGCCAGGTTTCTCTGTTAACTAGAAAAAATTGCTGTGCAAGGGAAGTGCCTTTCTAGGCTATTGAATTATTAAAATAGTGAGATTTTACTGGAGGAATATAAGTAATGAGCAAGGCTGTTCTTGTGGCTTTTGTGGCTTTATGATGGCTCTATTATAAAGTTAACGAGTGGGGTCATGGTTTGGTTTAGATGGAAAGGTCATGTCATGTGCAAATTAGGTTCACATGCTAAATTCTAAGTCTTCCTTCTCATGAAGATAGGCAGAGCAGGTAGAAATGAAACAGAAATGCAGTAAAACCTCATGTTGAAGCACCAGTCAGATGGCTGAAATAAAAAACAATTACCATTTCTCATGGACAGTTGGGTAGTAGTTAAAGTGCTTAGACTGTGAAATATTGGACATCACTCCTGATGTATTTATTTACTTTTTAATACATCAGTTCTCTGGATAATTTTAAATAGTACCATGGCATATATAAATTCATTTTCTTTTTGTTATATTGACATGATGGTGGAAAATATAGGATTACTTTTGTTTGATTTATTTAGTCTCTAACCTCGTGGATTAACTGCAGATCTTTGTCTATCCCAGTCCAACTTGTCCGATCAAAATGTTCAATTTCAATAATTCCATTGGATTTTTTTCTCTCCCACCCCCTCCCAGCACCGATTTTGTTGGCCTTGGTAGCAGGAGAAGCAGCAGGGATCATGGAGAATATCAGTGATGATGTCATTGTTGGTCGGTGCCTTGCCATTCTCAAAGGCATCTTTGGCAGCAGTGCTGTGCCCCAGGTGAGAGCAGCTGGGGCTGAAGGACAGGGGAGAGGCATTGGCATTGTGTGGGGGAAGAGACAGAGGAGACAGTGCACACACAGCAGGCCTGTGCAGCTATAAAGGCCTGAGTTCCTCTACATGCAGCAGGGGCTGGTGATATATTGGAAAGACTTAAGGAATTGCCATCCAAGATTTATTACAAAGAGTATAAACGTGGAGTTCCACCACTAACGTCAGCCCAAGGACTTCGTCCCTTATATTGTTGCAATTTGCTTTGTTTGTGTTTGTCACAAACTGTAGAATTTGCACTTTCTCAGCAACTGAAGCTCCTGTCTTGTCTCAGCCTAAGGAGACTGTGGTGTCCCGCTGGCGTGCTGACCCCTGGGCCAGGGGCTCCTACTCCTACGTGGCTGCTGGATCCTCTGGAAATGACTATGACCTGATGGCTCAGCCAATCACTCCAGGGCCAGCCATTCCAGGTGCTCCACAGGTGAGAAATGTCCCAGTTATTTTCAGAAAAACCTCAAAACAGAATGATTTTTTCTGAAAAATTTACGTACTTATCTAAACACAAGTTTAGTTAACTTGTATCTTACCATGAATGATTAAAACCTGTAAAATAATTGGTTTTTTCATTCATGAATTCTGTCATCACAGGTTTGGTGTCATTTGTTTCCTAAAGAAAGAGCATTTTTATTCAGAAAGCCAGTTGGGTTATGAACAGAGTATTTAACATTATATCTGCTTTGTACTCCATATTTTTGTTGTCCATGACCATATTTAAGTGAGTTGTAGCCGGGACGTAGGACAGAGGGCTTGGGCTCTGTGG
>JANRGV010000057.1:2442060-2468517 GCA_024734035.1 Alethe castanea | reverse complement strand
AACACCAGCCCTAAGCAAAGAAAGCCTTGCACCCCAGCACAGCCTTGACAATGACCCTGTGAATGTGCTCCTTTTCCCAAGTGTGAGAGGGGGGAGTTTGAAAGCAACAGCCACTCTTGAAAGCACTGCCAGAAAAGGCTGTGTGGCTTTGGCTTTATTTGAGTTCTTGTTCTAATGATACAAGCCATTAATACACACAGCTATGAATAAAATAATTCCCTGCAAAACGTAATATATGAACATTTTCTCCCACTTTTTATGATTCTGTGGGTAATTACTCAAGTATAATAAAATGATATAAAATGATTCCCTGCAAAATGTAATATACAGACATTTTCTCCCACTTTTTATGATTCTGTGGGTAATTATTCAAGTATAATAAAACAATAGAAAATTATTCCCTGCAAAATGTAATATACAGACATTTTCTCCCACTTTTTATGATTCTGTGGGTAATCATTCAAGTCCTCAGTTTAAAGAGAAACTGATTTGAGTGAGTTGTTGAAGTTTTTGCTAACTGTGCTAGAGTTCATGTTCCAGGATTAGAAAATATTCTTCCTAAACACATTTGACAGTTTGGCTGTAGACTTACCGTTACAGCTGGGACATGACCCTGCTCTGCAAACATTTCTTATCGAACAGAGCTTTATTTTCTTAGTGATTTGTGCACAGCTTAAAATAGGTTCAGTATGTCCTACCTTATATGCATTAATGGAGATTGTGCTGTGATCGGAGGCCTTCTGGCATTCTCAAAGCACCGCTGAGCAATTCCTGCGGGCCTTGTTTCCGCAGCCCATCCCTCGGCTGTTCTTCGCGGGCGAGCACACCATCCGCAACTACCCGGCCACGGTGCACGGGGCGCTGCTGAGCGGCCTGCGCGAGGCCGGCCGCATCGCCGACCAGTTCCTGGGGGCCATGTACACCCTGCCGCGGCAGGGGGCGCCGGCCGCGCCGGCCGCGCCGCCCGCCGGCCTCTGAGAGGGGAAACCGGCCAGAGGGGGAGCCCACGGTGCTGCTGCTGCTGCTGCTGCTGCCGAGCCGGACACGGAGACACCCGAGTCGTTTGTAGCAGTGTCTGCTGAGAGGAGCCTGAAATCCTGCACGAGAATGGCCTTACAGAGAGCCTTTTACAAAATCTTAGAGCTGTTTGATGGGTTGGTAACTAGAATCCGAAGGGTTGGTAACTAGAATCCAAAGGGTTGGTAACTAGAATCCAAAGGGTTGGTAACTAGAATCCGTTGGTAAATAGAATCCATTGCTAAATAGAATCCATTGCTAAATAGAATCCTTTCCTGCAAAGCTGGTCAAGGACTGTGATTCTGCAGATACTTCTTGGAAGTCAAAATAGCTGGAGGGTTTTTTTAGGGTGTTTGGGGTTTGTTTTTTTTCTACCGATGCGTGTATTTACTGTTTGGTAATTGCACAAGGACCTCTAGAAGCTGGTTGCTATGAATACTAGCTTAGTGTAGAATGTATGTAAATTTCTTTGTGGTTTTTTTATGGCTTTGTTTTGAAGAGTAATATTTTTGACCAATTCTATTCCTGTCTGGCATTCAAGAATTTGGGGCAACTGTTTGCCTACCAGTAACAGCAAATCACATCTCTCTAAAATGGTCCATTGGCTGCTACACCATCTGCATCCTGCTGTAAAGTATCCTGCTATCACTGAGTATGCTAAGCATACTGTTTTATTAAATACTTCAACAAAAGGAAAGGTACTGAGCCGTGTTCCAATGTCCTGAGGTGAACTGTGTGTGCAGTGTCTGCTGCTATACTGCTCAGCACCTGTTGCAGTGCATGGAACCACTGAATGCCCCCTGGTGTGTTCAACATTCCAAAGGAGACTGAAACGATCATCCCAGGGCATCTAAGGGCAATGCCAGTGCTTGTCCTTAACCTTACAGGGACCAGGAGAACAGGCAGTGCTGCTGGGGATGAGAGGAACCATGGGACACCCCCAGCCTGGAAATCCCTGCTTTGGAGCTGCCATCTGATGTATGGATATCTATAAAACATCTATCAAATCCCTTTGTTGTGGTTGTATCTTTCTGCCAGAAAGCTCTGGCACAGGGCTGACTCCTGGTACAGTAGCACTGTCTGCCTGTGACCCTCTGCCTTAACCTGCAGCAGAACAGGGGACACTCTCTGTCCACGTGGTGGCTGTGACACCAGGCTTGTGGCAACGTCCACTGCTCCTAGAACCCCTCACACAGCATAGGCCTGCCCTGGCAGACACCTGTGTTCTCAATTATATCCACCTGTGTTCTCAATTATATCCACCTGTATTCTCAGTTATATCCACCTCTTTTGGGATTAGCCTGTCATTTGTCTCTGCCCTCTCTATGGCCTGTCTTTGATATAGGCCCATGTCCCACAGGTGGTGGGAATACATTCCAAGAAACCAGCAAAGAGAGTGGCAGGAAACTTCAGCACAGGTAGGATAGTGGTTAGAATGAATATTTGGACTGGGAATCATTTGGATTTATTAGTTGTCTCAATTTTGTAAGCCTCTGCTACAGAGGCTTGGAAATAATGGTGTATGTTCATCTGTGCAACTGCTGAAACCAAGGAAGTGAGTCTGGGTTTCAGACCCCTGGATTGCAAAGCACATTAGTGAAGATAACAAGGATAAGAACACTGGAAGCTGACAGAAGGAAGGCTGCTGGGAACATGAGTGAGTGGATGCAGGCAGGCAGTGCCCTGTGCCAGTGAGAAGCAATGCTGCACACTAAAAGCAGCCAGAGGTCAGGGGGACTGGCTGCAGCGCTGCTGGGCATTCCCTGCCTCTCTGCCAGTGAGCATTAGGCTTCTTGTGGGGGTTGGGGTGGTGGCAATGGTGTTGAGCAGCTGTTTACAAGGAATCAGAGTGAAGGGTATTTACAAGGAATCAGAGTGAATCAGCTGCCTCTGCAGCCCTGCATGTGATTCTGGAGGTAAATGTGCAACACTGCCCTTTTGTGAGCAGCTGACTGGGAAGCCTGGGCATGGGGCAGCACATGGGGTCTGCCTCAACATCTCACCAATGAAGATGATCTACAGCAGCAGCCTTCTGCCAGGTGCAACTGAGGCAAAGAGCTTTGCAGCTGGAGCAGTCAGAGTCCACCTGAACCCACTGAAGCAAGCACATGTGACTGATGAAAAAGATGAGAGTGAAATAAAGGTTTTGGAAACAGTTTTCTGGCTATTGAGCAGCAATGCAATGGGGGGTGGGCACTGGTGCAGTACCTGCACTGTTCCCATGTAGCAGTGGTGAGCCTGGGCTTGACCCACAGGGCAAAGAACCCCTCTCTGGTCTGTGCCAGAGTTGTAAGCATGGCATGGTTATTCTTTGGAGAATAACCACTAGCACAGGGACAGCTCTCTGCTGCTCTTAGCAGGCCACACATAGCAGTGATTTTTGTAGCTACAGGTAAACAACCCCCTCTATAATGATGGTCAGTAGCTGCCTGCATGAACTGGGACAGAAAGGGCTCAGCCAAGCCAAATTCAATTTTCTTAGACAAGTGTTTAACAAATGCTATCTCTGTAGGACTTCACCTTGCATTAATGGGCTCTACCCAGGGAGCAGCAGCTGAAGTGACAGCTGTGAACGACTCCTTAACTGCCCATCCATTATAACAACCCATTTTCTGTAGCTCCTGAAAATATGTCCGGTTTTGCAATCAGAATAAACCAGATACAAAGAGATTTTTTTTCTACAAATTGTGGTGCATCCCTTGCAAATCAATGTATTTCAAGTTATATACATGGGCTCATCCTGTATGTGACAGCTGGAAACCATGCAGGAGACTCTTGTACTGCTGCCATTGTCCAGGAGTTGACCAATGGCTCCTGGCTCCATTACAGTCGATACTGGCAGAGTGTGAAAGAACTCCAAGTGGTGACTCAGTTCACGCTGTAGTAATGCCCTTCCTCCCCCCATTCTCAGCAGTGCCTTATCCAGCTCTGGGAGCCTCAGTGGATGCACCATCCCTGCCTGAAATGCAGCCTGGAATGGCTGTGTAAGATCTGTCTCAACCACGGCACAAAACTGAGTACAAGGTGCTCGGCTCCAACACTGAACCACCCAGCAGTGTGTGCAGAGACACACAGAGACACAGACAGACAGACAGACAGACAGACCTCTGTGCACACACACACAGACACACACAGACACACAGACACACCTCTGTGCACACACACAGACACAGACAGACACACAGACACACCTCTGTGCACACACACACAGACACAGACAGACACACAGACACACCTCTGTGCACACACACAGACAGACACACAGACACACCTCTGTGCACACACACACACACAGACACACTCTCCCAGGGGCAGCAGCACCCCCAAGCACTGGGCACTGCTGTAAACAGGGCTCAGCTGTAAACACCACATCACACCCGTGTAAAAAGAGTGTTTATTGGTTATATACTGTAGCACTGACAGTGTTTGAGTCAGGAGAGACATGCAGATAAGTGTGTGTTTACATTTGGCATGCAGACTAAGAGCACTGTGTCACTGGAAGGAGGTGAGCACCATCTGTATCCACTGCATGGGCAGCCTGGGGAGGAAAGCACTGGCTTTCCTCTGCTCAGCATGCTGAGACAGGGCAAGTTCTAGGAGGGTGGAACACTGCTCATAGCTCTATTGGACACAAAGTTTATTTTAAGGGAAAAGGCAAATACTGCAACCCCGGAAAATCTTAACTTGGATGAACCTGTGATTATGAAAAGATTTCTTGCATTATTTGTCTTCTAACTAAGCTGCCCCACCCATATCTATGTTCACAAATACAAAAAAATAGATTTATTCTCTTAAAAATACATTCCATGCAGCCTGGAGTGCTGGTTCCCCAGAGCAGGGGCTGGCACTGCCCGTGGGGCAGCCCAGGAGGATCCTTTGGGGCCTGGGTTCTGCCCAGCAGAGGCACCTGCAGACAATGGCTTTGTGTTCACACACAGCACAGCCTGGGGCAGGCTGGCCTGGAGCAGTGCCCTGATTGCTTCAGCGGTGTGCAAGGGTGGCAGAGATGACACCAACGTGACTATTGCTTCAATCTGTGGCTGGGAAATTGCTTGTGTCAAGTGTCCCTCGAAGCACCAAGGCACATTGCTCTGCCCTGTGCTTCCTGCCCTTCTCCCTTGCCGGGGTCCTGGCACCCCCCAGCCTCTGGGGAGCAGGGCAGGCAGCTCTGCAGGCTGCAGAGGTGGTTCTGGACATGAAGGAAGCCATTCCGTGAAGCAGTGAGCTGCTGGGCCCTCAGACTGGAGCCAGCCCTTTGGGGAAAGCACTGGGTCTCCAAAAGGGACCAGCAGCTGAGGTTCCTTGGGAGCAGCAAGCACTGACACTTCCTCTGTACAGCAAATACATTTACAACTTTGGAATTACCCGAGGGCTCAATGCATGGCCTTGTGCATAATCAAGCCTACTGAAAAGCCTGTTATATTTATATGCTAAAATTACAAATACTTCTTCAGTGGTGGCAATATTTACACATATACTCTATTTTACAGCTGTTCAAAAAAAGTGTGCAATTCGAGTAAACACATTGTGTTTCCTGAAGTCCTTGCTATAAGATTAAGAATACAATCAGCTCCTATTGCACTCATTGACTAGAGGGCATGGCCCCTTTCCATACTAGGTAGGGTTTTCTTTCTCAGATTTAATCTCAGCTGTGGCAAAAACAACCAGTGTGCAGTTACCAAGTGACATCTGTGTCCAGTATTTACAAGCAGTGAAACTGGGTCTAGAGCAGGAGTTCAAGGTATCTGCTGTAAAATATTGAACAAATAACTGAGGCAGCTGGAGAAAGGAGAGAGATCCTCTGTGAAGCACCTGGAGACAGTGCCAGCAGCGCTGTGGGGCAGTAACTGGGCTGAGCAGCAAGGTAAAGGCCTCCTGTTGCTCAGGCAAAGCCTGGTCCTGGCTGACAGGAGGAGAAAGCCCAACAGCTCTTGCTGCTGGTGGTTCTTCCCTTGCACTTCACCACGGGGCTGTGTTTGTGGGGCGAGCAGTGGGCTTGAGAATCTGATGAGTAATTCAGTGTTTTGTGCTCAGGCACAGGGGAGCCTCACCCCACACGTTGAATCACAGGCATGCAGAGATTTCCTCCCCACGACTGAAACCACTTCCCTTGGAAGGCTCTTTGGGAGCACCATGCTAAGCCACATCCGTGCCAACAAGCAGGAGAAAGCTGGTGAATGTGCAGGAACATCCTGAGGGGTGTGGAGCCATGTCCTGCAGCAGGATGGGGCTGGGACTGTGAGAAAAGCCCAAAGTCACTGCCCAGAGTGATCCTTGTCCTCCTCAGTAGGTCTGTGCTGCAGTTTGTACAGGCTGGGGCAGCCCCAGCCCGTGCTGGGTTTCTGGAGGCAGAGCAGCAATGCCCAGCAGGGCTCTGTGGCTGGTGCAGGTCACAGAGCTGGAGAGCTCCCAGCAGCACCTTTGGGAATGTGCACAGAGGGAATCCTGGCACACCTGGAGAGGCAGGTGCATGCCCAGGTGCCTGCCAGGGCAAGCAAGCAGGGACTGTGAGAGGCATTTGGGCTGCTGAGGCAGCAGATTGAGTTTGGAGGGACACATGAAAAGAAGGGGCAGAGTCAGAGGCAGCTCCCTGTGGTGGGCAGGGGCAGCAGAGCTGAGCTGAGCTGGGCAGAGCTGAGCTGAGCTGGGCAGAGCTGAGCTGAGCTGAGCTGAGCTGAGCTGAGCTGGGCAGAGCTGAGCTGAGCTGAGCTGAGCTGGGCAGAGCAGAGCTGAGCTGAGCTGGGCTGAGCTGAGCTGAGCTGAGCTGGGCTGAGCTGAGCTGGGCAGAGCTGGGCACTGCTGGGCAGCTCTGAGGGAGCAGGGCACAGGGAGGGGAGGGAGCTGCTGCTGCTCAGGCAATCCAGCTGGTTCTGGTGGTGAGGGTGACACAGAGAGTGCTGAGCAGAGCAGGGTGCTCAGGAAGGACACAGCCACTGCTCAGGGCTGTGACATCCCCTGTGGTTTCAGATTGCACAGTCCATAAGGATTTCCAATCCTTCCTGATAAACATGGGGCAGGGGGAGGCAGTTCAGAAGTCTGAATTTAGCTTCAGAATTTCACTTTCATTTTTAGTTTGGAGTTTGAGTTTAAAATTTTTTCTCTTATCTCATTCTACTAGCATTAGCTACCATGTCAATGGTAAGAGAGAGCAGTTGATACAATCTATTTTAATATAATTTAAAGATTATTAGAGCTGCCACTCAGTACTAATTTAAAATCATTATCTTTTTGTCTTGTTATGCAAGTTGACACATATGTCATGACATGTAAAAGAATAAAATGAAGGGTTAAAAATATACACTTGGGAAAACATCTTTGAAATTCCAAAAAGAAACATTTTTTTTTCAAAAATAAATTTTTCCCTTCCTCCAAACTATATAAAAAAAAAATCATGTCAATATAACACATCCCTTTTATACAAGTATTTTCATAGATATTTTGCAACCAGCTCTATTTTTTGTTTTTGATTCATTTTCTTGTCAGAATTGAGGTGTGTATTTCCCAGGCCAGGGAGGAGCTGCAGCACCGGAAGGTGCAGTACAGGCACTCAGATGGCTCCTGCTCCTCTGGAGGTGGGATATGGGAACAGGTGTGGGGTGCAGCTCACACATGGAAGCCATTGGGGTGCAGCTCTTCCCACAGCACCTCTGAAACAGCTCAAGGACCTTTTCTGTCTGGAGCACTGTCCTTGTCCTGCTGCAGAGAGGCACAGGCAGCACTGGGGCTGGCAGTGGTGTTTGTGCAGGGGCCAGCTCAGCAGCTGGGGCTGGGGTGGAAGGGAAGGATTGTCCCAGGCCTGGCTCAGGACAGATCCTGCTCCAGCTCTGAGCAGCTCCTGGAGCTGTGGGGATTTGTCTGCCCAGCAGTGACAGCAGCTGCACTCAGTGGCCTGCTGGCACTGATGGGGACACACAGCTCTGTGCTTGGAGCAGGCTCTGCCCACACCTGGGTCCCAGGCATGGCAGATGGGGGATGAAGCACAGACTGAAGCTACTGCAGGTCAGCTGAGGGGCCAGTCCAGCTCTCTCCACCCTGTTTTGGGAAGGAGCAAGGACATTCTGCTTGTCTACGAGGAAAAGCACTTGCTTCTTTTTCTCTCAGGGCTCAACTGTCTTGCACAAGCCACAGAGTTGTTGTCTGCAGAGTGTAACACATAAAGCTTCACATGAATGGCACCCTGGTCCCAGGCAGGAGGAGGTGGTGCTGCTGTGTTGGTTTGGCTCAGTGGATGACTTCTTGGTGCAGGATCTCAACTGGTGATGAGTAGATTATGCAAAGTTTATTGCAGAGACTGACAGTGATAGGGAACCAACTCCTTTCTAAACAACATTTTCTGGTCTCCTCTCTCAATTTGTAAAGTAACCAGTGGGGAATGGCCTCCTCTTGCCTGGAGGCAAAGGGTGCTGGAAACACAGGTCCTGAGGTGACCACTACCCCAGGCAGCAAGGGTGGATGAGCAGAATGCAAACTCTCCATGTGAACTGAAAGCTTTCACTTGTGGTGGACAGCTGTCATGGGCTGGTGGATGTAATCACAGGGACACTGCTGGGATCCTGTGTGAACACAAGCGAATAAAAAGAAGTTCTCTCTTGTGCAAGGAGTACCATTGTTCAGAGAGGCTGTAGGCAGTCAGAGTTTCCATGTGGAGACAGACCTATCATCCTACAGGGAAGATTAAGATTGCAGGTACAGAGATGAGAAGTGGGAGTGCCCTGAGCAAAGTCTCTGCAGCTGCTTCTTCAGCAACGAAGAAAAAGAATTCACTGGTAAAGCTCCTGTACCTTTCAAATCGCATTACAAAACTGGTTTCAGGCTAGTTGAAGCCTCTGGAGAGGTTACAAACAGGTGTGATGCCTGTGAGTTTGGTACTACCCTGCCTCTTGCTTCACCATGCTCACAGAGGGGAACGCAGCTCATCTCCGAGACGTGCGGCCGGCCCGGGCAGCGCCCTGCAAGAGACAAAGCCAGAGATCACAGCCTGCTCACAGATCAGACCACAGCCTGCCCACAGATCACAGCCTGCCCACAGATCAGATCACAGCCTGCCCACAGATCAGATCACAGCCTGCCCACAGATCAGATCCCAGCCTGCCCACAGATCAGATCACAGCCTGCCCACAGATCCCAGCCTGCCCACAGATCAGATCACAGCCTGCCCACAGCTGCCTGCAGCACTCCTGCTCTGCAGACATGACTGCAGTGCCCGTGGCAACCAGCCCAAATCCCACCAGGATCACAGCCCCGTGGTGCTGGGGGCAGAGCAGTGATGGGATGAGTTTGGAAGACAGAGGCTCTGGCAGCTGGCAGTGAGCCCAAAGCAGAGACCTGGCCCTGCCTCATGCAGGCTGAGGTTCTGAACTTTCTCCTTGCTGCCATGTACCCATTTCCACACCCAGCACGTGGGTCCTGCAAGTGAAATGCAGAACACTTAACAACAGAGGAACTGGAGCACACCTTGTGTGACATTTGGGCTCCTGCTACAGTCAGTGGAGGCCTGGGCAAGGCAGAAGACCCAAATGATGGTCTGCAGGTCACAGGGATGACTTTACCAAAGTTTTTATTTGCTGTTGAGCCAGTCTGTACAAAGGAAGCACAGCACAGCCTCAGATGCAGGAGTCTGCACCTGGCCAGATGTGGATTAGACCTTGTGATGACCACACAGACTGTTGCTGGTTTGCCTCTTTCCTCAGCTGCCAACAAGGACAGTGTCAGTTCACCACTCTGCTGCAAACACTACCTTCCCTTAAATGTCAGTCTGCAAAGCTCAGCTGGGACCATGGCCCTCTGGGATCTCAACTCTGTGCCACTCACCATGAAGGGTGACTCTGCAGGGCACTCAGCAGCACCTCTGCAGTCCTGCTGCTCCCAGTGAAATATACTGGTGACAGGTATGGGGTCTGAGATATTTCCTGCTGTGGATGATCCATGAATGGAAAGATGCACTTTGCTTTGGGCAGCTGAACAGGCCAAGAGGGAATTCCAGGGGAAAAATAAAAAGTCTTTTGTACAGACTTAGGCATGACTGTACACCTGAGAAATCTGCCTGGACCCCTATATTGTCAGAAGGAAACCCCCTGTGAAGAGGCTGAAATACACTTTTTTTTTTCACATTTCAAGCAGTAAGTCATAATGACTATAATGCAGGCCATTTTCCACTCCTTTGTGAGTCCAGAAAGATGTTTTAGGTGGCAGAGCAGCAGAGAAACACTCTGGTAGTACAGCTGAGCAGGGACTCTGCTTCTGTCTCTCCAAATGTTTTTTCCCATCCCTGATTAATTCATGTACCAGAGGATGACAGAGATGCAGTTCCAACTTAGTTCTCAGAGAATAATCTCATCCATAAAGCTTGCTGAAACAAGTTTATAACAGAAAATACAGCAGCCACTCCACCCCTGGCAAGTGCTAACTCCAGACTTGATTTCTCTTCCAAGAGTGGAGACTTTTTGAACAACTTCTCTAAGTTTGGTTCCTGGGAGGCCAGTTCAGATTTTGGCTTCTTGCCTTGTACCTCCCTCCCCTCACATACCTGCTCCTCTCCTTGCAGCCCTGCTGCTGCAGGGGAGTTGGATTCAGGGTCCTGCAGCCCCACCTTGGTGGCTGTCCTTTTCCCCACAGTGTCAGCCTGAAGCAGGTACTCAGAAGAGCCATACTTCTTCCTTCTGGAACTGGACAGAAAATCCTTGCTTTCATCCTGTGTGAAGGAAAATAAAAAGGGTCTGTGAAAGGTCTGGAATAGCACTGGGGTCCTAGTCCAGGTTTGCAGGCCAGGGTCAGCCCACCACAGATGTCCTGTACATGAGTCCCAAAGCAGGGCAGAGACAGGCAAGAGGCAGCACATCCCTGGACACTGCCTGGGAAACTTTTCCAGCAGATGCACTTCGACCATGAGAAGTGATGATGGCTTCCCTTGAAGACAAGCCTACCTTTAGAGTTTTGCCAAATTCATGCAGCAGACAGCCCAGCTCCAGTCATTAATGCCAGAGGCACAAGGAAACCATGCATCCATCTGACACTGCTGCTGCTCATCCAGCACATTTGCACTAGTTTTCAGCAAACATCACACCAGAGGAATACAGACTTTAGGAAACACCAGCTCTAACAGAATGACTGCTTGAGGCCTTGCATTGCCTCAGGTCTTCAGGAGCTGGAGAAGGCTGGCTGCCAGCAGCAGAGGGAGCTGGTCCCCAGGCTGCAACACCCACTCATCCATCAGCAGCTGCTGCTCCCTGGGGCTCCCAAAGCAGCATTCCAACCAGCTGCTGCTTCTGCAGCACAGAGCTGCATTACAGAGTCAATATCTCCTGCAGCTTCCTTTGAGGTATTTGCCTGCATCAGCAATAAAGGCAAGGCTGCAATGGAAGAGAGGAAGGTAGAAACAGCAGAAACAGCACAGACCCCACATTTCCCATGTAAGATTCTCAAGGCAATGTCAGACTGTGGATAGTGGAGCTGGAAAGAGGTGACAGTGATACCTTCACAGGACAGCTCAGTGCCCAGCCTTCTGCCAGAGCAAATAGCTGCATTTTTCACTGAAACACAAATCCCAGCAGAAACAAGCTGCTGTGATATGAGGCATTTTATAAGCCTGAAGATACCCCTCAAAGGGTTTTTTTTTCCCAAGAGCACATGCAACAATTTAAGTTGCATACAATTTGCTATATGTAGGAAAATTGAGTATCTGCAGTCTTTCAGATTAACTTCATACTCCTGATTTACAAACTGAAAGTACACTATCTATGACCCAGAAGTCAGGTTTGTGACTATGTGGTGCCAAGGGTGATTTCATTGCAAAGAATGGCACAGAGAGAGATCCTGAGCTCAGTTCTTTGTGAACTGAATGTGCTCTCACAGGCAAGGCTGAAGCCAGCTCATCCTGGATACACTCTGATTGACCAGGCAGAGACCAGGTTGCTCTGTCAGGGACACCTCAGCTGCTTTGAAGGTGCACTGCACAGCTGGCAAATCTGATCTGACAACATCCTGCAGAATGAGAGCACCTGCAGAATGCGCTGGGGGCTGCCAGGAGGAAAACTGAAAAGAAATCCCTGAGTGCCTGCTGTTCTGCAGGCAACCACACATGAACTCAGTTGTGAGCAGAGACTGCTTCAGCTCTAAGAGTCAAGGTTGTGGGTGCAGTGAATTGAAACTCCTGGGATAAAGGACACCCTAGGAATGGCTCTCATTTCCCAAGCACACAAACTGCTGTTATGCAGAAGGACAACTTCAATCATATCAGCTCTGCTTGGACTCTTGAATGAGCAGTAGAGATTGTCTGGCCAGGCAGACAATGTATTCTCAGTTTCCAAATGTAGCTGGAAGGCCACCCTGTACTTTCTAAAACCAGGCAACAGTCTCTGCAAAGCTAAGTGCAAATTCTTCTGTGCTTCTTATAGCCAGAGAAGTGGAAGAGTAGATTTGAAAATGTAAAACTCCCTGCCCATCTCCACCAGTTCATCTTTGTCAATGCCAAAGTCATTCAGTCATGAACCTATCCCACCTGTCAGATTATCCAGCTTGGCTCCTCCTGCAGGCTGGCAATAGCAGCAGCTGCTCACAGTAGTGCTAAATGAATAGCAGAGGCAGGAGCTGCAGCACAAACCAACGTGGGGTGCAATGGCCAGAAGGGGTCATTGCTGCCAGTGAGTTCACTTGAAATCTGCCCAAGCCTGCAGCTCCAGGGGCAAGCACATCTCACCAGAGCAGCTGTCTGCACTGCCTCAAGGGACTCCCCTCACTGGTACCAGGCAAAGAGCACAGCAGTCCTTGTGGCTCTCGCTCCTTTTCAGGTGGAAGATGGACACAGGGCAAGGAGGGTGTTACCAGCCACCATCCATCTGTTCAGGGGATGCCCAGGAAACATTCCCAGACCAGTCTGGTTTCACATGAGGACACAGTGAAGCTCTTACCAAAAAGAGCTCTATATCTATCTCTACAGCTGCCATTAGAGCTGCAACCCTGCCTCACGCACAAACCCACTCAAATCTGCTCCTTTCCATCATTTTTTTCATTGCTACTCCAAATTTAAAATGCCACACAAAGTCACTCTGAAAAGCATACCACATCCTACTTAAGCTGTGACTATGTCCTCTCTGATGCTACTATGCAGATATTCATATGGCATTACAAGACCCAAGCAGATGGATCTCATTTCAATAAGGCTAAATCTGGTAATTCACACATGAGAAAGCTGTGGGTGTTGTGAATTGTGAATTCACTGCAAGAAGATAGCAGGAGCTGGGAGAGGCAGCACTTAGGAAATGAGCTGCAAGAATTTCAAATCATGCATCCTACAACAGGCAGCTTGGAAAAGCCATCAACTGAAAGAGTGTTGAGTACAGGTGATACTCACAGGTAGTGTGGTCCTCTGCCAAGCAGCAGCTGCTGTAGAATCACTGCCATAGCTCCTGCATGTCAGCAGCTCAGATGCACTTAAGCTACTTCTGGTCCTTTGGGACCCAAGTACAGGGTCAGGGGCACCCCAAGAATTAGCAGTGGCACTCGTCCTTGATGAAGTCTGCTCCACAAAGTCTGTTTTTGAACTATTCCCTTCCCCTTCTGAAAGATCCACTGAGGACCTACACAAGTTTGTGACACTGAAAGTTGCACTTTTCTCCACTTTGGTTTGAGAGTCCTCCAGGGAATGTAGGCCTTGTCTTGTTCTCCAGGAACTCCTCACAGTGACATGCTTTGTTTCGGATGAGCCCGCATCTGAGGAGCCATGGCTCTTCCAGCTGATTGTCTCCAAAGGTGCCTCACTGCTCCTCTCCATGAGCTCAGAAGTCTTTAGCATAATGCTGCTCCTTGAGACCACTGTTTCAGCTTTACTTCTCGCTGCCTCTCCACTTCTGTCTGTCTCAGATGACTTCAGAGCACTTCTGTTAATCGAAATCTCAAAGGGTGAAGGGGCATTGTTTGTTGTTGATGGTGAAGGCTCATTTGAAGCAACTCTGATGTTGCTGGTGGTAACATGCCTTTCCTTTGCTGCTGTATCTGAAGTGGTCCTTGGAGCTGTTGGCTCAGAAGGGAAGATTGTGATGCTGCTTGACATTTTATTTGTTACTGTTTTAAAAGTAGACTTTTGTTTTTCTGACTCTGCCTCTGAAACAGTCCCTCCCATGATTGCCTTCATATCCTTCTCAACAATTGCAGGCTTAATGATGGCTTTTGATCTCAGAGCTTCTCTAGGGCTGAAGGTTCTTCTGGATTTCAGTCCTCCAGGGCTGGCATCTAATGGTTTTATGCACTTAGTAGAGTCTTCATCATTCACAGTTCTTTTGTCATCTTCAAAAAGTGATGCTCTAAAAACTCCCCTAGAATTGGAGAACTGCTTGAAACTGGCTTTCTTTCTTGTCTCAAAATCTGACTGAGTGGTTGGGTTTTTGCCTCTCCCTGATTCTTCATCTGAATTAAGTTTTTCCTGGTTACTCTGGGTGGTTTTGGAGTCAGTTTTTAAGCCCATATTTACATGACCTGTTGCTGAACTTGAAGACTGCTCGGTGCCTTCTTTATCCAGACCTGTGAGGATCTGCAGAATGTCCTCCTGGCTCCTGGAGCGATGGGAACGCTTCGTTAGCGTTGAAAGCTTCACACTTTCAAGTGAGGTATCTGCAGCTTCTTTTTCCTGGGAGCTTACTGCCCTTTTAGCCCTCCCCTCTGAGGGCTGTCTGTGTGATGCAGCAAAAGTGCTTGCTGCTTCCACTTTAGAGCCAGCAGAGTCTGACACACTGGAGGACACGTGGTACCTGTATGCTGAGACTGTGCCATTGGAAGAGGTGTGGTTACCCCTTGTGAGCTGCATGTCCCTCAAGCACTCACTGACTTCATCCTGACTTGTTTTCAGCTTCTCAGCCAAAGAACCCACTGATTCTCCTTTGCTTGACTTTTCATCCCGTGTGTCAGCGCCATTTTGGCAGCTGCCACGGAGCACCTGAGATGGTTTTTCAGCCTTGGATCTCAGGCCTGTATCACCAAGAGGTTTGGAAAGTGCTTTCCAAGACTTCTGCTCCTGTGCAGCAGGAGGATATCTGCTGAGGACAGATGGCTGCTCTTTGGATCTCTTCCCCTCATTCTGCATGATGCAGCCTTCCTTCTGACCAGAAGAAACAGTGGAAACTGAAGATTTCTCTTCCAGTTTTCTTGTATCTGTGCCAGCAGAGTCTGAAAGGGCAGATGCACCAGAAGCTTTCCCTGCTCTTCTGTTCACTAAGCTTGGACTGGGCACCTGCTTCCCACTGTGGCTGGAGCTGTCATTGCTGCTGGAGAAGTCTCTGTTGCGTGCCCTGTCCCGGCGCTGCTGCGGTGAGAGCTCCCTTGGCTTGTGCTTAGCAGCTGTCAAATCACTCATCACACCTCGGTATTTAGGTCGGTCATGTTTTCCCCTGCTAGAAAAACTTGTATCTTCATTTTCAACTTCTCCATTCTCCAGATCTTTCTGTTTCTTTATTTGCATTTTTATTTCTTCTAGCTGGCCGGTTAAGAGTTTGTTTTTATTCTGCTCACTTAAGTAACTGTCTTGCAGATCATTATTTTTGGCTCTCACTTTTTTAAGTTCTTCTTCTAAAGATTCAAAATGTTTGATCTGAGTTTTAAGTTTCTCAATTTCTTGGGTGAGATCTTTCACTTTGTTGTCTTCCTGGTTTTTATTCTTTTGGTTTTCTGATTTATTCCTGGTTTCATTTTCTACATGTTTCAGGTAATCCACACTTCCTTTCCTCCTGGTCTCCTTAGAAGGCAGTGCAGAAGTCAAGTCATCTTCAATTCTCATATCATTTCTGTCCAGGAGATTGTTGGATGACCTTTCCAGCAAGTTGGATGCATTTCTAGTTTGATCTGCTCTATTTAGTTTATTGTTTTGTTCTAGTTTCTGTGTTAGCTCCTGGATTATTTTTTCATTTTGCTTTTCCCTTTCATTAAAATGTTTTCTTTCAGTGATAAAGCTCAGGGCTAGGGATTTCAGCTTTTCTAACTCAGCTGTTAAGGTCTGCTCAGTTTTATCCAACCGGTCCTCAGATGATTCCAGTTCTTTCACTTTCACTCTAAGGATTTCTAATTCTGTAGATATCTTTTTGGTCAAGTTTTTTTCTTCATTGAGGCTAAGACACAGCTGTGTACAGTCATTCTTGCTCCTGCTGAAGGCCTCCTCCAGCTTCTCCAGCTCTGCCATTCTCTTCTGAAGGAGCTCAATTTCTGACTTCAGATCTCGAGTGAGGCTCTCCTCCTCTTCAAGCTTCTCTTTCATTAATCTGCAAAGCTCTTCTGCCTTCCTAATTTCTTCATCCTTACCTTCAATCTTCAGCACTCTCTTCCTCAGGGCTTCAATGTCAGCCAGCATGCTGGAGTTGCTGCCTTCTGCCTGGATAACTTTGTCCTGGAGGTCAAGCAGCTCATCCTCTGCTTTCTGCAGATTTTTAGTTGCTTCCTCCAGCTCATCAAGGCGGCGACTGAGGCTCTGCAATTTGAAACGTAGGTGCCGATTTGAGGTTTCCTTGTAACCTGTACATTCTGCCATGATTATTTTATTCCTTTTAGGATAAAGCTTTTCTTAGTCTGGGTGAATGGTATATACACCTTGCTTATTTCCAGTATGTTACTGTTCCTTTGAGTGGAGGCAATCTCACCCTAAAAGAAAAAAAAACCGCTCAAAATCAATATAAGAGCTCAGAATATAAATATACTCACTGTTTAAGCTGGAATATAGATATTTATATAAATAACTTTTTAATTAAACACATTTCTGAGTACAAAATTAGGTGAAATGAAATTGCAGAGAAGAGCCACAGTTCATTTACTTTGGTTATACAAGGTTTCCAAAACCAGCCTGTTAAAGGGCATGAAGCATCCTCTTCTGCTGTCTGCACAGATGGTTTGTGCACCACCAGTGGATCCTCAGCCAGTGCTCCACAGTCAGTGCAGCTGCTCACATGTGAGACCCCAGGCTGCAGAGGGTCACACCCGTGCAGGACCCAGGTCCCTGGACATGCCCAGGCAGCAGATATCCCCCTTTTCAGCACTGCACCAGTGATGAAGATTCAGGAACCACAAAAAGAATTAGAAAAAGGCAAACCCCAGCCATATGGTAACCTCTGAGGATGGGGCAAGCCCCCCACACTAGCCTGCAGATGCAGGGGACTGGGAGCTGCTGCCATTTGACACTGCCAGTATTTGTCCAGCATCTCAGGCTGCTCAGCAGAAATCTTCACCTGGGCTGTAGTCACATCCCAAGAACACTCTACCAGCAGAGTTTCAAGTTTCTCCCTCCCATTTCAAAAGCTGTTGTTGCCACCCACTCACCCACCCAGAAGATGAGCAGTTGCTTATTCCTCTCCTTGCTGCTGCTGAGCATGAGCAGGAAACACATCAGTGCACTCTGACACACTCAGTGTGAACTCTTCCCAGCTCAACTCAGAGCTGGCAGGGCGTTCTTTAAACAGCCCCTCTGTGCTTTGAGGGAGAAGCAGGAAGGGGCCCCTGGGCAGACCAGAATGGCCACTGGGAGGATCTGAAGTCCCCCTGTGGCACTCAGCATTAGCACTGTCCTGTCCTGGGCCTGAGGCACGGCCCAAAGCGTGCAAGGGCTGCTGCAAACCTGAGTGGAGGCAGGGTGGCACAAACCTGAGTGGAGGCAGGGTGGCACAATCCTGAGTGGAGGCAGGGTGGCACAAACCTGAGTGGAGGCAGGGTGACACAATCCTGAGTGGAGGCAGGGTGAGTGCAGCTCTTTCATCTGCACCCCTGCTCAAGCAATCTGTCCTGCAGCAGGACTTGAGCTCCAGAATTTCTGTGGACCTCTTTGCAGAGGAAACACGCAGGAGTTTCCTATTACAGAGTGTCAAGAAGTGCTGGGCAGGATGTGGGGAGGAGACAGTGCCCGTGAGGGAGGCAGCAGCACCCTGGCACACAGCCTTGGGCTGGAGATGATCCATTTCCAGGCAGGCAGGGGCCCTGGGCTGTGGACAGGCACCTGGCACACATGCCATGGGGACCCTCCTGGTGCACACTGGCACCCTGTGAGCCATCTCCTGAAGGGCCTCCCTCACTCTGGGGGAATCACCATCCTCCCTGGCTGGTCTCAGGCTCTTCCAGCCCCTGAAAGGAGCACCACAAACAGTACCTGGAGAGGAACCTTGGTGTCCTGGCAGCAGTGCACCCAGCCTTGGCCACATGCCTGCCCCTCCCTTACCACCCTGGCCATGGCCTGCTCCTGAAGCACCTTCCCTCATGCTGCCCACACACCACGGAGGCCACAGCAGCTGCCTGCAGGCAGGAAAGGCTGCTCAGACCCCAGCAGAACCCCATGAGGAATGTCACTGGGCCAGCACAGGAAAGGCCACACCGAGCAGATTCGCAGTGCTCTGAAAACAAAAGCCTGTCCCCAGCAGGCCATGGAGCTGGGAGTTAATGGTTAATGGTTAACCCAGCAGCAGAGCAGCCTCCTCCCAGCCAGCCAGGGCACGATGGAGGCAGAGCTGTGCAGGGCTGGTGGCTGGTGCTGGAGCTGGCATTGGTCTAACACAGCCACAGGGTCCAGACAGGCTGTGGGACCTCTGCTCATGGAGGGGTTCAGAGCTGTACCAGAGATGGCTCTGGAACTCCCCAGCACCTCCCCAGCTGACATGATTTACTGCCACAGAGGAAAGAGGCTCCATCTAATTAGTTTAATAAGGAGAAGGAGATGTAAAGCAACACAATAAGAGAAGGATCTACAACAAGCCTCCCAGCTGAAGGCCCTTTAACTTCCTGGCATAGCCAGGAGTAACCTGAGTGCTTGGAGACAGAACCAAACCAAATCACCACTAGAAGTAAAATGCATATTTATAAGATTGAGGGGAATTGGCCAATATAAAATATTATCTTAGGTAGTGACTGCTTTGAAGTCATGATTTGAGTTAGGGCTTGGACCAGAGAACTCAAGGGGACTTCCAACCTAAACTGCTCTGGCTGTTCGTGACTGTTCTTCTCCAGTCTGTCAATGATATCAAAGTATCAGAAAGAATGGTACGGGATTCAAACACTAGGACTACTGTTAATGCTAATTAATATTGTTGGTGGATATTTAAACAGGAGCTGTTAAATCTCATAAAGCTTGTAAATGTACTGACAATCTGATATAGATGCATGGACTTCGTATTTTTCTCTCTTTCTCTCTCTTTTGAAAAAGTAAGCAGTTCCTAGCCTACCTCTACCTTACAATTTTTGGAAAAAAACCCATCAAATACCCACACCAACAAGAAACCAAAATGAAACCCCAAAAACAAACAAACAAAAAACTCACTGAAAACCCACACACAAAAAACCCACAAACAACAACAAAAAATCCCACTCAAAAACAAACAAACAAAACAAAAACCCAAACTGAAACAACAAAACCACAGGAAGATGATAACTTTCATAAAGAGCAAATAAACTGTGGCAGTGGCAAATGTATTTATTGGAGCACATGAAGTCAAACCCCAACTTCACATATTTTAACCAATTCAAAGTAGTAACACAATACCAAACACTGCAGTGAATTTACCAGAATTCACTATTGAAATGACTCATTCTGATTCTGCTTTTCCCCAAGGACTTATCATTGGGTTTTCTGATCTTCCTCAACAAGTGTGCATAGCTCCTAACTAATTTACATTTAGCATTATCAATTGCCTGCTCCCACTGTTTAAGACAGACTGCCTTTGAGGGCTCTTCTGACTCTGCATGGTTCTGGCTCCAGCATCCTGTTAAACAACTGTGGGAATTCAGTGTTCAAGACACGTACTAGAGTCATAACTCTCAATTACCCTTCATATTCTTCAATTTAAATTTTTCTGCACACTCACTTTCACTCATTATCTACATTTCTATGAAAACTTTTCTTTAGCAGAATCATTGGATTTAACTTCCCTTAGAACTACTTTATCTTGCCTGCACAAAGCACATACAATCAGTTCACAGCAGTGAACAGAGGGGAAAAAACCTCTAGCTAGAAACATTTGCTAGAAACACTGTATGAATTGGGAGGTAAGAACCATCTATTTCAGGAACAGCAATTACATAACTACTACCTGAGACCTACTCACATCATCTCTGCCAAAGTTCCTTAGGCCCACGATGCTGTTCCTCTCCAGAGGCACAGAAGCATCTTACCCTACACATCATTTTCCCTGCTCTGATTTGGTTCTTACCCTACACATCATTTCCCCTGCTCTGATTTGGTTCTTACCCTACACATCATTTTCCTTGCTCTGATTTGGTTCTTGGGATGAGTCCCACAAGCACCCACTGCTCTTGATTTCAGGATGTCCCCAAAACACTGATGTGGGACAATAACTGTTGAACTGACTCCTACTGTTCCTCCTGTTATGCCAAGATAAAAGTGCAGCCAGCTGCCACACACATTTGTTGAGTACTAGGAGACACTGATATCTCTCATAAGCACATTTTGCATTTAATCTTTGAGGTTTTTATTTTGCTTGCACTGTTATACTGATAATGCAACATCCCTCACTGTGGCTGGGAGAGCCTGAGCTCCCAGTGATGGCACTGCTGGTCTGCCACAGCACCAAATCATGACAGCATGTATGATACATTTGGCTTTACCCAATCCTAAAGAGGAATGAGAATTAATAATGGCTTAGTCTGCAATCTCTTTTTACTAATTTATTTGTTTGCTCTTGAAGTTGCCAGGGTTTCCCATAGAGTCTGGAGAGCAGCACTCATTAAAGGCAATAGAAAATCAAGAGATTCATGCACAACTATAATCAGAGAATAGAAAAGCAATTTGCCTCATAGGAGTTTGAGTCCTTGGGATCCTCTGTGTTGTGAAACCACACAGGCTGAGGTTTGCATTCCTTAGCTGACAGGTGGCCCAGTTTCAGGTGAGGAGCAGAGCAGGGCTATTGTCCATGCTCTTATGAATGGAGCATATATCTGCTACTACTCCCTCCACTTCCCCAAATGCTGGGGTGAACTTAGATCCCCCCTGTTCTATTTTCTGCTAAACTATTACTCAGAATATCCCTGGGAACGGTATTTTTGCATTGAGCACAATGCTAGGAGTGTTTGGACACATCTGGGGAAAGGGAGCCTTAGGCAAAGCAGGTGTCCAGACTGTGTGTTCAGATTTCATTAAGTGGCTGACTGACTAGTCACTTCAGACATGAGGACACCTCTGTGGATGTACATCAGCAAAACCTGGGCTAGACAGGGAGTTTCTGAGCAGTCCCCAATGGCCAAGCAATCAGGGAGAAGCTGATGAAACCATCCTCCTGTTTTAATGCATACTTTTCCACCTGAAGTATGTAAGTTAGATGTGTTGGTTGGATTCTGCCCCATGTGCACATACACCTGCAGTTTTAATTACAAGGTTTCTGGTGTTGCATACGTAGGCAAGGGAGTGTGAACATGTCACGCTCACATACAGTAATGCTGCTGATGAATCATGCTTGTATCACAGCTCAGTGTGCTGAAAGCACCACTGGGACTTTTCTTCCCTGCCCCAGGGTGAAACGGGCTGGGAGGAGTCCAGCATGTCATTCTTCATTTGTAAAGTAAAATTTCTCTACCATCTATATAGAAGAAGGACATAGATGTCACAAATTGCAGCAAATGGCAATACTGTGGCCAGAGCCTTCAATCAGTTAAAAAGAGATGGAAGGAAAGGTTTTCTTAATATGATTTTGCCTTTTGCAAGTTCTTTCCAGCACCTGGTTCTTGACTTGACACAATAACACACAGTCAGGAGAAAAACACTCAAGAAAAGAAAAAGGGTATAAAACAAGACAGACTGAACAAGAGCCAAAGTCCCCTATGTGACATCAACCCTGCATGCCACCTGCAGGCATCTAACAACCTCCTGGGACAGCTCATGAGGCAGGTAACATATTTGCTTGCTTACATGGGAAGGGGACAGGGGCTCCCTGGCCCCACTGAGCACAAAGGCAAAATGCCAAGTGATTTTTGGGGATGCATGTTTTGAGGAATGAATTGTCTCAGAAATGGCATCTAGTAGGAAAGGAAATTCTAAAAGTCAGGAAAAAAGCTCAGCAATCCAGAAGTGGATTGACTATTGACTAATATGAGACTAGAGATGTGAAATAATGAGACAGAAGTCAAAAATAACCACAGAGACCACAACCTTCAAGGAAACTCAAATTATGACCCCAAATAGCATCCACAGCAATGTGAGAGACTGCAGCAGGCTCTGCAGATGCCAGAGAGGATCTGGCACATCACTGAGTCACACTGACCCTACGTCGACACTCCAATCACCCAGCGAACTCCTCAGCATTGCTCTTCTCCTTGCAATTCAAACTAAGTTTCCCAACATGGAGCTGGCAGGGCCAATGCAAAAGCAGCAGAGCATAAAGCCTCCCATGGCTGCTCACAGCAGATGCCTTGAGCAGCACCGGGGTTTCAGCAGTTGTGCTTTACTGTGCACAGCACAGCAGAGATTTTGCTTTCCTCTACAAAGCTCCTCTGGCTCCCCCATGAAATCACTGTTTGACTCACACTGGAAGGGCCCACTGATAGCAGGTCTGAGCATTTGCTGACCAGGTGCAGCATCTTCCTTTCAGCAATACAGAACAGTGTTAACCTGCACAAGTGCCAGTGGGAGGGCTGCTGGGGCATCCTTGCCCTGGGAGCCCCATGGCAAGGAAGGTGTTACCCACACTCTGGAGCTCTTGATCAGAAATGGATTGATACTTCCAAAGCCCCTCAGCATGCTACTCCTATGTGCTATCCTGCACTGCAATCAAAGCTGAGAAAGATGTTTTATTTCTTCCCATGCTGCCACTTGTACTGTCCTCAGAAGCAGATTTTACTGTCACATTTGATTTCACAAACACTATGCAGGCATCTCTTCAGCGAGTCACAAACTTGGCAGCATCCTGCAGATGGCATGGGAAAAGCAGCCCCAGCTCAGTGGTGCTTTTGTGATAATTACTGGACCCACCTCCTTCACCCTCCATCCCTCTGTCCCTCCAATCTCTATCAAGCTCATCTTTGAAAGGACTTCAGGGGCCATGGCTCTCAGCATCACTTCAGCCCCAAAATAAGTGCCAGCATGAAGGTACCTGAGCCACCCACAGGCTAGCTGAAAGCCCCAGACTAACTAAAAAAATTCAGGGGAGATTCAGGGCAAGCAAGATCCAGAAAATCATCAGAAAAATGAATGAAATAATATGTCAAAGATCATGGAATGCAAAGAACCCAAAGTTCTGTGACTCAGGACATCCCTGGAAGCAGACCATAGAGAAACACATATTCATTATTTTCATGTTCCTCCCTACCATCCAGTTTGGGCTGCTAGTACAGCCAGGATGCTGAGGAGACAGGCACCTCAGTCAGACCTTCAGTGCCTTCTCTTCCACTCCCTTTCTTCTCTCCTGCACCACTGCATCTTTTGTGCTTCTCAAACTTCCATTATTCCCAAATATTTAGCATACAGTAAAAGCTCTTCTCAGACTTATCTTCCACACTGTCACCTTAATAAGCTTGACTCCTGAACTTGCTCTTCTTCCCTCTTGATGTGGCCACTAACTTTCAAGCACAATGCTCTCCCCTCCACTCTCTTCTGCCATACTTGTGCTGAAGGCTGGGTCAGTAACATCAATCCCAGTTCCTGCTGGTGTTTTCACTCCCTTGTCCCATCCTGTTACCTTCTGCTTGACTCTGTTCAGTGCCCTACTTCTGCTTATATGTAGTGGTGCACTAGGGAACTTCTTGCTGCACAATGTTATGGAAGCTAGAAGTCCTCATGGGTTCATAAAGAAGCAATTAGATACATTCATGGAAGAAAAATCCCTCAAGGTCATTCCTTGGGACCCACTCCCAGTTCAGCAATGCCACTTGAGACAAAACTTGCAGGTAGGAAGAATCCTTTGATCTGCATGGTTGCACTCCCTCCTTCCTAGGTGTCCATTTCCAGCCACTGCTGTCACCCAGTAGAGCTCTTACTGTCTTCTTGGGCTCCTTTATTGTCCTGTCACAAACACTTGTCCAGGTGAAACAGGACTAACACTGCACATCTGACAAGTACCACACTGCAAACTGGCTACACACCCAAAAGCATAAACCCACAACATTTTTTCATCCAGCAGCATCTACAGAGGTGGGAAAGGCCTGCCTGGTACAATACACTTAATAAGATTAACTTCAAGTACTCATAACCATCTCTGAATCATTTTGCTCGTTAGGCGTAGGCAGCTCTAACCTTCACATTCTTCCCAACACTATACCCAAGAGCCACATGGCTACAAACATATCCCTGTTGGCATGACAATTACAGAGTATTGTGTGTTTCTCTGCATCCTGTCTGATACAGGGCACATTCCACTCTCCTAACAGAGTAGAAGGACATCTGAGTCAGCTCTGCAGGAACACTCCTTTGATTGCTGTGTTTTTCTGGCTAAAATATTGGCTCAGTCACTCAGAGGTTTCCATGCAGGTCCCTATAAACCCTGCAGAAAACTGGGATTGCCCCTAAGGTCCTCCCAAAAAAAACAATCTCATGAGCTCTGTAGCACAACTGGCAACTCTTGTGACTTTCTCCCTGGAAGAATTCATCCAATGAAGTTTGTAAGTGCTAAAAGGAAAGTTTTTCAGCTCCCTTACAGCTGCCACAGGAACAGCCTGAGGAGCTGCCATAGTTACTGCTTCTCCTGGACTGCTGCAGCTCCCAATCCATCCATTTTCTGCCTTGGACAGAAATGAAAGGACAGGGAGGCAACCAGCCTGTGTGTGTACCCAAATGTAGTTTGCTAGAGCTGTGCATTCAATATAAAAACATTCAGGCACTCCCCACAGATAAAAAAAGTCTGCAGCACTGTCAGATGATTGCTCACCTGATCCCAGTTTGTTAAGGCCAGGTGGATGAATGGCTGTGCACTGCCACCAGTGAGCAAAAAGAGCACGAGGGTACACCTGTATCAGTACCTGAGCCTGGCTCAGGGCTCTCCTCTGTGCCAAGGCCAACTGGCACAGAACAACCTCTGCCATTTCAAACCTGCTTTGCCTCCAAACATGACAGACCTTGCTGACTTCTGAGCCATCCCCAGAAGATGCCTGGGAAGATCCAGGCCAAGTCATGCCAAGAACTGTACAAACATAAGGCAGCACTGATGTGATCAGTGATCTGTGGATCAGGATTGTCCCCACTCCTCAGTACTAAGAGGGAAAATCTTTTGGAAACAGCTCAGACAGTCAACTTCAGTTTCATTTCAGGAAAGGTGCCCTGTCCTCTCTGCACACCTTGCTCTGCACTTCCTTCTGCTCTGTGCACCAGGACTCTGTTCTGAACAGGTCCAGCAGGCACTGCACAGACCCTCAGACTGATGACATACTAGCACAAGGAAATAAAATGGGGCCTGAAATAAAAATGATCATATTTCAGTGAGTGTCTAAATTTTAATTTTCCATTAATCTTTCCTAATGGCCCTTTAACTCAAAAATTCTAGGCATACATATAGGACTAATTACTCTGATAATATTCAATATTCAAGCATAAACCCAGTTTTAACTTCTGTCTAGTAGATCAACTTTATAAATCATTAGCACTGCTATCCACCCATTGAACTAAACAGCCCTACCACTAGAAAGAACCACGATCATCAGAAATCTCCCAAATCAGAAGTTTTACCCCAAACCTCTGCAGAGCTGATCTTGCTGAGGGGATCCCTCTTCAGGGCATGCTGCTGTTCCCCTTGATCACCTGTGAGAAGCTTGCCCTGGCCTGGCTGAGACCTGACACAGCCTCCCCCATGCACATCCACCCCTTGCCCTGCTTAGTGCAGATGCAGAAGATGAAATTGCTGGCACATTTTCAGGACCCTGTCCTGGCACAGATGGACAGCAGTACTTCTGCAGGCACGCTCAGCAGTCTGGCTTCCCCTGTGTTTACAGCCTAACAAAGTCTGCATTTAGCAGCAATTCAGGCTTGTGGAAAGGCACCTGAGGCAGCCAGGGAATCTGATTCAGGTTACAGGTGCCACTGCTGCTGCTCTTGGAGCAAAGCAGGGTTTAGACTTGAACTTTAGAGAGGGCTGTGTGTTAGGGGAGCTGCAGTGCCTGGCATGCAGGAACAGCACTGCAGCAGCTCAAGAGTGTGCTGGAGCTCACTGCAGCTGTGCCACTCTGCAGCTTTTTGGACAAACATTTGTTAGACATGTGGGAGAGACTAGCAGCACACCTCAGCTCAGCCTGCTGGGGAACAGCAGGGTTAACATCACTGTCATGAAAAGTCCAGGAGGAACCTGTCAGCCACTTGAAATGCCTCTGGCATAAAGGCTGGCAGGCTTGGGTTACACCAGCAGCCTCACCTCCAGCTTGAGGCAAACCTTTTGGCTGCAATTCATGAAATCCACATGCTCTGAAGCAAGACACTGGGTGCTGTTACCAACCCAAGGTGCCATCACCAGCTCAGGGCACCTTCCAGAGCTCCTGATCAAACTGAGGGTGCTTTAG
>JANRGV010000057.1:2416519-2439655 GCA_024734035.1 Alethe castanea | reverse complement strand
AGAGTAGATTAAGATTGAATATTATGAAGAAATTCTTCCCTGTGAAGGTGGTGAGTCACTGGCACAAACAGCCTAAAGAAGCTGTGGGTGCCCCATCCCTGGAAGTGTCCAAGGTCAAGTTGGGTGGGGCTTGGAGCAACCTGGTCTAGTGAAATATCCACCTGAATCTCATGACACTTCAGCCACCATCTCACCAGTACTGAGCAGAGAAGAACAGCCTTTTCTTGACCTGCCTCACTGCAGTCACTGCCATGCTGTCAATGCTTTGCTGAGCCTGTCCAGCTTGCTGCTGCCATTCTTGCTTTTGCAGAGAGAGATGCTCTGTGTGCCCCACCAGCTCACACACAGCTGGGCTCCAGAGCAAGGACTGTGCTGAACTCCCAGCCACATGCCCCAGCAGTTGTAGCAGTCACTAGAGGCACACAGAGCAGAGATTACTAAAAAAAGTAAAAAGAAAAAAAAAAGAGAAAACCCACCCTGCTCTGCAAATCAGCTCCAAGCGTAGGCAGTAGAGGAGAAGTGAATGAAGATGATCTGTGTGTAAGGACTTGGGAGCATGTTTCTGCTGTAAGACTGCCAGAGAAAGCAAGATAGAGAATGGGGCTTGCCACTCCTGCTGCTCCAGGAGGGAAATGAGGGGCAGGTGACCCAGACCCAAGGAATGCCACCTGGCAATCTAGGCAGTCAGCAAGGCACAGCTGCTTCCCTGCACTCACAGCTGCTGTTTCTCTCTGCCTGCACCTTCAGGCAGCCTCTCAGCCCAGCTCTTGCACACCAGCAGCCTGTTTGTGCTCTATGCTCTGCAGAGACTACACCCCAGAGAGCCTGCCCATCTTCCCCTCACTGCTGGAAAAGAGGGAATGGATGGGTGGGAAAAGAGTTCCCCACCTCCACAGCTGGTAATGCTCCACCGCAGCATTGCTCCTGCAGTCACCTTCAAACACCATTCCACAGCTTTCCCACAGCACTGCTGACACTCTGCATCCCCTTCACAGCACCTCTGACAGTGGTTACAGACAAAAGGAAAAGCCCTGTTCCAAACTGTGCTTCTTGTTCCCATACTCTGCCCAGTGCAAAAAAGGTAACATCCAGAGAATTTCAGAGCATATGCAGACAGTTTACAATATACTAACAGCCAAAACTCATACAGAAACATCAACACCCACGTTACACAGGATACCTTTATGCAAAGACATTAGTCACACTCAGCAACATTAAAAACAATCTGAAGAGCAGCTATACAGAATGGGATGCAGAAAGAAGAAAGACTTCATTAGGAATTCTCAATTGCTTCAAGTTCAAATTCTCACCACAAGGCAGTACTAGTAGTTATTTATTATCATCCAGGAATTATTGTTTCCCAGTAAAAACAGACATATTTCCAAATGATTCACACTACCTGAAAAATTAATGTTTTTGCAGCTCTGTTCCAGATCCTAGGTCAGGAATCTCCATTCTATTCCGGTAAATTCCACTAAGATATCACATGTAACAACAAGTTCTTGAAGAAGTTTCATCAGATTCTCCCTTTAAGGTAACCCACTGCACTCCCACGTGAGGCACAGGCACCTCAAAGGCACAAGCAGCTGAAAGTGCTGCAGTGGAATCAGATGATCAGCACAACCTTGGAGCCTCTGCAGCCTCAGAAACAATCCTATGATTTTCAAATCAATCCGATGGGGAAGACAAGCCAGTGCTGAACCTCAGGAGCCAGATAATGCATATAGAAGCAATTTTAATTAAAGCAATTTTGAGAATGAACGTGAAAACGGAGCCTGACAGATTTTGCTGCAACACGTCCAGAGGGTGCAGCACTGCAGCAAAAGCTGTCACTCCCATCCGTGCAGAGCTGTGCGGCATGCAGCACGCCTGGCAGGGCTGACATGCAGCACGCCTGGCAGGGCTGACAGCACCCCCCAGCACAGCCACACTCTCAGGAGTCCCTGCTGCACAGCCCAGAGCTACTTTTCTGCAAGCGCTGCATTGCATGCAGCAACACAGGAAAATGTGAAAAGTAAGCATTCAAGGTAAAGAGAAACATTCTTGAGCTAATTAAAGAGTTGCTTGAACTTATGTTCATCGTGATCAGTCATGTAGAAAGACATTTTCAGCTTAGGATGAAGCATCTGTTTTTAGAGGTCAATTAGAACACCGCAACACTTACACAAGAAGTAGGAACACGGCCCTACCCTGTCACACAATAACGTGCTCCCTCTTCTGCTGCCACACAACCTTCACCTACCCTGGCACTGGCACTTCCAGTGCAGTGTTCTGTCACCTTCTCCAGGACCCTCAGGGGAGCCAGGAGCAGTCAATGAGATCCCACTCTGGGACCTGCTGCCCACTGGCTGCTGTCCTGGAGCAGAGCTGATGTGTGTCACCAGAAGCACCTTCCTCATCTGCCCCACAGGACTGCTGTGCATGGCACAGGTCAGCAGCCCTCTCACATCACCTGCCTACAGCCACAGATGCTTTCCTCTCCTACTGTGCAGCCTGACACATGAGCCCCAAGCTCCAGGGGTTTTGTAATATTAACCACCAAAGCCGAATCCTACCAGGGCTAAGAAAGCCTTGGTTCTCATCTCCTGCTGCTCTGCTTTCTCAGAGGTATGCATGCACAATCAAGGACAGCCACAACACTATTTACAAGGGGTCTGAATGAAATCAGTCCTACTACTTCTGAGCCAAACAACCACAAATCCAAGCAAGGAACATGGGGGTTTTGTGGCAAAAAAATCTTATTTAGATCAATGCCCCTTCCCCCCACTCCAGGCATCAAGTTCGCAAGCTGAAATCACAAACCTCAAAATCGGCTGAGTTAATGAGTTAATTCAATACTAAGTAAGGTTTGATACTATGGCCTGGGCAGTACAGCAGGCCAAACTATGACTTAATCTATGACTTAAAAAACAATTAGCTAAGTAAATTCAGAACTATAAATGTTTACATGCAGGGGCTTGTCCATCCAGTACTGATTAAAAATCGTTAAAGCCTACACTCTCCCCTTTGTGACTTAAAGCAGCAAAACCACCACATTCCTCACAAACCAGGGCAGACAGAAAGGAGGAGTGATGAGGAAGTATCCACACTTGACAGTGCATGTCTGCCTTTACTTCATCCTAGAGCACTCAGGAGCCCATCTGCCAGAAGTAGGATCTGCCCATGGAACCAGGCCAGGCTGCATGTGCCTGCAACAAGGGAGGATAGTGAGCATGGCTGGGTTGTGGACAGCTGGTCCCCTGACAGGGCAGGGCAGGGCAGGATGACAGCTATTATGCTGCAGCAGGCCAAGGAGCAGCCACACGGAAGTTTCCAGCTCACACAAAGCACTTACACGTGAGACTGGTGCACTTTGCTGGCCCAAGTTCAACAGAGCTGCCCAGAGCCCAGATGATAGGACTCTGAAGTCACTTTGCAAGGAGGACATTTGAGGTTTGTTCAATTCAATGAAGTCTGACAAACAGGGCCAAAAAGATTGAGACCTAATAAATGTAGAAAATTTTCTACAGAAGTCATCTAAACACGATGTCTCTATTCCTCTGCCCAAACCTGGGCAGCACTTTGCACGAGCAGGAACTTTGCAAAGGTAGCATATCCAAACTCACTGTGAAAGCATGGTGGTGACAGAGAGAGCAATGCTTAGATTGCACTCACAGGGTGCATTCACCTCTCTGGACTGTGTTTCTATGAGAAATCCAAATGTTCAGGAATACAAATGTTACATTTGCTGCACAATTATTCAAGAAAGCACCAAAATATTCTCAGCTTTCTTTTACAGAAGCAGAAACTGCCTGTGCATAGCATTCATGCTCCAGTGCATGCTGCTGTCAAGCTTAGGTAAAGCTGTGTGCTGCACCTGCATATCTTACTCCACCTTGGTGAGGGTTAAAGCACACAGGGCTGAGGCATCCTTACAACCTCTTCTCTGCCAACACTAGGTCCTCAGCAGGGGAACATCACTGCCAAAACCTAAGACACCACGAGAGACACAAAAGCATTAAGGCCTAAATTGCCACATTCTGATGGCTGACATGCAATGCCACACTTTTTATTTGATCACTTCAAAAACACTGGTTTTCAGGCTGCTGAATCAACCCAAACCCCACCGACTTCACGGGAATGGCATGCCTGGCATGCCTTCTCAGTCAGGGTGGTTATGAAGGCTCCTAAATCTGGACACTTAAGGACAAATGGTTTGTGGATTTTCCACCAAACTGACTCTGTCACCAGCTCTAAACCCTCAAATCCAGAGATGTGACTGTCCACAGAGTGTGCAGTGAGTGGCTGCAGTTGCCACCAGAAGGCTGCCAGCCCCTGTCACCCTGGCAAACAGCTGAGCTTGGACAGGGAGATTAATCACACCTTTGGTGGCTACTGAGGGAAGAGGAGATCAAGTTAAAAGACTAAAGCCCTCCAAGGATTCAGCCCATTGAAAGCAGAAAGAACAACAGTATGGAAGGACAAAATCAACCACCAGCTTTGGGAATGCAGGAAATGCTACCAAGCAACACCTGCTCATCAGCTGTCACCAAGTATTTGAAAACATTCATGCTTTCTACTTCATATGTGCGAATACAACCATTACCCAAGGCAAAGAGTCTGTACAGCAGGCCTTAGACATGTGAAGACGTCTGTAACCACGCCATAACCATCACAACAAAGGTTCACCATTCTGACACGTTTTAAGGGCTCCCACAATCTGCAGTCCACTAGTTAGCGTAGGACAAATGACTGCTACAGATCATCACCCTCGTGGGAATCCGCCAGTCAAAACGACCTCCTAAAGAGATTGTGCTTCCTTTCAGTGTAACAGTTGTATCAAAACTGTCCTTTATTCATCATCTCACTCAGTAATGCCAGCCATACTTTCTGAAAAACTTCCATGAGGAAAGAGGCCTCTGGTTCCCCACCAGCTGCAGCCCAAGGTGGGAAGGAAAGGTTTTATGGAGGATATGCACAGCCTCAGAGTCCTTGGGTACAATACTCTGGTAAGGCCATGCTCATAGATGTAATCACCAACCCATTTGAACACACAAAATAATGTGGTCTAGACTGCAAGGCATTCTGGGCTTTTAAATATTATCATTTCTTGTAATAGCCACAATTGAGAGTTCTCTTTTTAAACAAGACTTATTTTTGCCTACAATTCCTAGCCTCATATTAAATACAGAAAATCAGTAACTTACTCTCAATTGGGCAATTTTCAGAACACAGAGACAGACAGAAGGCTAGTGAAAATCTGTGCTCTTGTAACTTATTTCTGCTTCTTAGGAAGTCAACACTGGCCTGTATTGTAGCACAGAAACTTTACCATTTCATAGCATTATGAGGCAGCCTGGGTTGAAGAACTACTTAGACCAGGAGATGCAGGGGTTAGTTAATGGGGACCTGATTACTCTTGAACTGTGCTGTTCTCCCACACTCCCTTTGCCCCAGCTCACTCCTTCCCCCAGGAACTTTCAGACACATATCCAAAAGAAACACAGCAATCAGCTCTCCATGTCCTCCTCCTCCTCGCAGCGTTACAGAGGGCTGGCTGCCCCCAGCAGCCCCAGGCACCCAGGCTCGATGCCTGCTGAGGGGGTCCCATGCCCAGGCGGGGTCTTGCACGCCAGACCCCTGCACAAGGATCACAAATATGGGTGGAGGTGTCAGCCTGGCAGGCACTGCTTTGTGCAGTCCTTACTGCCGCAGGGCCGCTACAATGGAGGAATTACACTTCTGCAAGTGCCGCAGATGCAAAGCAGCCCCGGAGCACGCTGTGCCTGCCGGAATACGCCAGCTGGCCACGGGCTGCACGAACTGACCGCTGCACACACTGTAACGCTGGGGAACGACGTGCCCCTCCGAGTCCTGCAGGTCAGCAGATGCATACCTCTGCCATGAGGCTGTAGGCATGTGGTAAGTTACTGCGTTTTTTCCCCTTAAATATGGAATGCCACAGACGACTCCAGGTTGTAAAAGTCCCCCTTCCCACTGTCATCGCTGTAGTGCTGCTCGGAGAGGCGCTCGCCCACCCCAGCGATAAGCAACAACCCCAACACACGCGGCAGCGCTGAGCACTCCTTCCCCTGATTTTTGTGGAGCGTTGTAACAGAATTTATGCACCAGTTAAAATCTAATCCCACTGCACCTAACTCAAATGTGCTGATTAGTCAGGATGGTCGCTTTAACTTGTGTTTAATTGGTTTAAAGGCTTCAGATGTAGCATTAGAAGGGGAAAAAAAATGCAGATTTGCAATGAGAGCGCAATCACCAAGGACAACCAGCAAAGGTCTACTGTGCCACTGGCTTCACATGCCAGCACATGGCACACCTGACAAAGCCAAATGGGGGAAGTTTAAGAAATTTTCGAAAGAGGCAAAGAAAAAGTTTCACAATGCTCCATCAATTAATTCCCTCACGACGGGGGAGCAAAGAAGACAGAAGTGATTAACAAAGAGCATCAGAAAAGCACATATATAAAAGAACGTTAGTAATTATATGATAAACGTGAGAGCGCTGGGAAAGAAGGGGGAATTGAGGAAAAATAAGTAACAGGAAAGAGAGTATGTGGCTGCAGCAAAGAAAAAAAAAATGGTTATCCAGCAGAAAACGCGTTAAGCGCTTGGAAACCTCCAAAATCTCAACCCAGCCCCAGCCAGTGGGCTCAGCAACTTCCTTACGGGCAGCTCGCGGCAGCGAGGACCGGCGGGACGGAGCCCTTCCCGGGCGGGGACGGCACCGATCTCCGCTCAGGAAAGCGGCTGTTCCGGTCCCGTCGGAAGGAGCCCGACGGCGGCTCCATTTCCGAGCGGGAGCCGAGGCCCGGCGGGCGCCTCAGGGCCGGCTCTCCCGCGGGGGGTCCCCGCCGCCGCCCGTGGGCAGCCCGGCCTTGAGGCACCCGCTCGCCCGCACGGGAAGAAGGGACGGGAAAGGCGGCGGCGGTCAAAGACAAAGCGGATGCCTCGAATTCCTCCCCGCCCCGCCAGTCTGCGGCACCCTCCGCCCTCCGCCCCTTCATCGCCCACCTCTGCCTACCTGGGCAGCAGGAGCGCCAGGCTTCCCTCCCTCCCAGCCCAGGCTTGGGCAGCCGCAGCCCGCGAGGGGCTCCGGAGCTCGGGCGGCGGGTGCGGGCGCTGACAATGAGGGGAGGGACGCGGTACCGGGCGGTGCTTGACGTCAGCGGGAGCGGGGCGGAGGCGCCCGGCCCGGCCGCCGTGCAGCTCCGCCGCGTCCGCCCCCGGCCCTCAGGAGGGCGGGCAGGGCCCGGCCGCCATTTTGGGGGGGTCGGAGGGAGCTTGGGGCGGGGAGGGGAAACTTTCCGAAAGGGCCCAGGGAGGAGCTGGGCGGGCTGGGGAGGCGCGGATGAGGCGCAGCGCAGGCGCTGCCGTGGTTTTGTGCTTCAGAGCCTGCCGGATAACCTCTTTTGCAGCCCTGGCCGCCTACCCCGCCTCGGGGCTTTGGTGTCGGGGCAGGCAGTGCTGGTCCCGGCTCTTTAAAAGCAGGGCAGAGCCCCGCACCTGGTGGCACAAGGAGGATTTTTCCTCCCCTCCCGTCTCACCCCCTTTCCCCCCTTTAGTGCCATCTCTTGGAGAGTTTGGGACTCGGTGGTGAATCCAGCTGAGGCTGGTTCCTCCTCTGGTGTGTGCAGCCCGAGGATGCCGAGATGGGATCGGAGACAAGAGACCTCCCCCAGCTGTGAGCGGGAGATGCTGCTCCCGGTGTAGCCGGGCGGTGAGCGGAGCCCCGGGCGGTGAGCGGAGCCCCGGGCGGGCGAAGGACACCGGCATGGGTCCCGGTGCTCTGTCCGTCATCGCACTGCCCTTGCCCGGCTGAGTCCCCAGCAGACGTGGTCAGAGGCCGGTGAGCGATTCCAGCCTCCCGGCCAGGCAGCGAGACGTGGTAGGCTTGGAACCTACTGGCCATTGTGGGGACATCAGGGGGAAAAGTGGAGCTGCCTCCTCACCTTGTAACATCTCTCATTCCACTTGTCCATTTTTGTACTTCTGTCTGCAGCTTCCATTGGCTGCACTAAATCCCCAAGAATAAAATTATTAAAGAAAAAAATACTGCTTTCTCTTAGAGCTTCCTTGGTTTTCCTCTACATCATTTCCTTTCCCTGGACAGAAGTTTCTGAGTCTCTAACCTCACACCACTAAGCTTTTTTCTCTGAAATACCAGCCTGGGCAGTGGCAGCCCTTGTTGCCACAGGCACTATACCGCCAGCTGTCGCCGTGCTGCTTCTGCATGACACAGAGCAGGCAGGTTGTCTCTCACTTGGATCCAGGGACTGGACATTTATCATTCCCTGGTTTTCCATGTTCTCTCTTCCTCACACTGCAGACTCACCCAGCAGCTGGTTCAGTTGCCACCTTGGTGAGCGGTGTCTTTCTCCTCCTTTATCAGCTCATCTCAGTTTGTTTCCCCTCACCTCCTTCCATCACTGGGTGGTCAGGACTTCACCCCACACCTTGTGCTTTCCCTGCAGCAGCAGCTCACTGTGCCAGTGCTGCTGGGATCTGGTGGCACAGGAGGCTGAGGAGTCTCTCAGTCCTTAGTGAGCATTTGCTCTTGTTTGCACTACTGCACGATGAGGATTCACCAAGGCCTGAGGCATGGTTGCAATGCTTATCTCTTGGATTGGAAGGATGGGTGCTGGGTTACCAAAACCCAAAGCAGGGTGCCAGCACCACTGGTAGAAAACTTTTTCCCTAGATGTCCCCACAGTGGTTGACAGAAAAGCTGTATAGTTCCAAGGGAGCAGGATGTAAGTAATGTGGGCAGGTGTGACCAAAGATGATGGGCAAGGGGAGATGACAAACACGATAAAATCATGAATGACATGCGGAAGCAGCAGAAGCTGTCAGTGTGTCTGACAACAGAGGATCCACATGGGTGTAGTAGCTTTAAACAAATAAAATTAACTCATGCATCTTATGCACAGCTTGATAACGTGAGAAGTGGATGGCTCTAGGATGCCATGAACACCAGAGGCATGAGATTCAAAAGGGATTAGCCAAGCTTACAGAGAGCAGATTCCTCAGTGGTTATTAAAAATGTCTATCTGGGTCATCTTCCAGTTCATGAAGTCCCTGAACTGACTCTTCAGGTATTGCTATTCTGTACCCCCTCTGTTTGTATGGGGAATGTAAGTGAGGTGTTTGAGTTGATCTTGTTGCTGCTGATGCATGCAGTTGCATGGCCCTCCTAAAATTACTTATGTGTATGTGCTGCTTCTTCTGCATCAGTTCTGGGATTTGTTTATTAAACTGGCAGACAACTAAATCAGAGTGAATACTTCTCTGCCTCTAGGGAGTTGAATTAGCCCACTGTTTTCTAAGTGGTTATTTGCTTCTCTCTGCAAACTAGAAGTGGAGATTCTGCTGTTATTACCTGATTCCCGGTGTTCAAATTTTAATTATTTAGAAGATCAGAGTCATGATAAGATCCTGATACTTGTTAAATTAATTTCTAACAGCCCCCGACAGAACTGGAGCATTGGTTGTGCTAGATGCCACAGAGAGTTTCAGAGCAGTACTAAACACAGCAAGTAGGGGAAAATAAACAGAATTATGGTTGTGTGGACAGAAGTGCTGCATGGCTTGCTAGTCTCATGTCATTATCAGCAGTCTATACGGCAATGTAAGTTTTGATGGGTTTGGGGTTTTGTGTGTATAACTGTTTCTTGTTCCTAGAATCAGCAAGGTGCCACCACAAGCCCTCAGAGAAGCCTGCAACCATGTCAAGTAACAAAGACACTGAGAAGCCTGCAGCACATAATGGGTTGATGGAAGTTTGTACTGCTGCTGTCTTCCTCTCAGTCAGAAAGCATAAACACCATCTCCTCAAACTGAGTCTTCATCATATCACTCTTCACCAGCTGCATAAGGAGCCAGAACCTGACACACCTGGAGAACACCAGGATGGGGAGTGGCAGTTGCTGGAAATAATAAACAGGATTTACAGACACTATGAGTAGGGTTTGTCTGAATACATCAGACATCTCCACTACTGATTCTTCTACACAAGTCTCATTTCAATCTTGCAACCTAGGTAATGTAAATAATGCCAATAAAGTCGGTTTGAGGGGATGTTTCACCTCTTCGTGGAGCAGACATTTTAAAAATGTTAGCTGAATTAGGTCTATACATGGGGCTGGAAAGGGTGCATTTAAGGATTTCAAGGGTGCTTGCCAAAATAATTTCAAGATTAGCATCTTTGAAATCGTGATTGAAAAGGTGTTTGAAAAGCATTCCTGGTGATTGAAAAAAGCCCAATGCCATCATACCTGTCATCAAGAATGGCAAGAAGGAGGGTTCAGGCAATACTCAGCTGGTTGGTCAGTCTCAGCTCAGCCACTGGGAAGACTGGACAGCACATCCTCCTGGAAGCTATTTCCAAGCATGTTAAGGACTAAGGAGTGACTGGGAGGAGTCAGCAAGGATTTACCTGACCATCCTGATTGCTTTCTACACAGAGACAGCAGCCTGTGTTGCCAACAGGAAGGCTTGGTGTTGTACTGATTGATTGTAGCATTGGCTTTATCAAGTCTTTTGATACGATCCCCACAGTCTGCTTGTAGGCAAGTTGGTGAGATTTGGACTGGATCTTGGACTTGAGTGTGAAGGGAATGAAGAAGTGTCTTGGTGATTGAGTTGAAAGGCTCATATCAACAATATGAAATCCAATGGGCAGCTAGTTCCTAGGGGCATCCTTCAGGGATGCATGCTGATAGGTCAATAGTGATTAATGGCTTTAATAATGACCTGGACAATGAGTTGTCTTGCACACTCAGCAGGTTTGCAAACCAAACACGAAACTGGGGAGAGCAATTGCAATATGTTGTAGGTCAGGGTAAGAGGACCTCCTCCTCAGTAAGAGATCAAGAAACACAACTGCTCAGGAGGTGTAACTTGCCACCAGAAGCTGGAGATACCTTAAATGTGAAAAAGATGACATAGAGGAAATCTGGCAGAAAGGGCTCTTAACTTCTCATTTCTTTCTTTGTCATCAGTGATGATGAAATCTAAATGCAAAAATCTGTTACTGACCAGAAGTGTATGGAATATGTGACTAGTCATTGGTGTTTTCAAGTGAATCATCTTGGCTGTATTGAAAAAGAATTCAGAAAAGGTGGATGAATTTTGCTGGAGCTGTTGGGAATTCCTCACCTGTGAGTGGCAAGAGGTACTGAGCACCCGTAGTGAAATTGTCATAAAATAAATTGCATGGGAACCATAGCTACATCTGTCTCTCTTGACATTCGTTCAAGGACTTATAAGGTTTACTGCAGAGGGAGTTGTGAACTCAAAAAAGAAAAGCAGGGTGCTGAGATGTTTCCATGGTAGTTCAGAATTTGAAATTGTCTATCCATCATTAACTGCTATGGAATAGACAGGAAAATACAAACCATATCTTCACAGTACCAAAATACCTTTTGTATTAGAATATCAGAGTGGTATGATAATTGTAAATGAAAGCATTCCAACACTGTGTTATAAAGTGTGTTCTACAAAAATATTTCCTTCTTATCATAGACTGATTACATATACAAAACAGGAAGAGGGTTTTTGGACACGTTTGTGAGGATGTGATCGGTTCATCAATAGGGCTTCATATACTTAAGTAGTCACATATACAGTGTTTGTTCCTTTGTACTTCTCTGCAAGGAGCTGTTTGCAGATTGGTGAGCATGGTAGGATTGCTTCAACCCATAAGTTTTCAATGACCACCTTTCTTTCACATAGGAAGGTTCAGGTTTGTCCTGGGAGGAGTGATCATGTTCCACTTTCATTGTCCTCTCAGTCTTCAGTCATGGTGACTCCTCATTGCTGAAACTCATCCTCTTCCCTGGTTGTGGGAATAACCTGTGCTGGAATTTAATTGCAGGGTACTGCAGTGAACAGACATGCTTTGACATATATTTGGCTATTTCTTCTGTTTTCAATAAATTTTACATTATCATTGAAATATCTATCTTCTTGGACACATCAATATCAATACTTCTATACACACATAACATGTTTTAACTTACCTTTGTGCTCAGTATTGCAAGAGCTTCACTGGAGACACACTGAGATATCACTCAGTCCTCATGTACCTTCTGTGAAATACATTTGTGTGCTCTGGACTGCAATTCACAGAGCATTGTAAAACATGGTAAATATGGACATTGATCTCTGTGACATGAGAGCCTCCTCCTTTCAACTCAGAGGCTGTGAGTGTTATTTATCTCTAATTTATGATCATCCCTGGCAAGTGTTTTCATCTCCCAGTTCCATATCACTGTTTTTTTCCAATATAAATTGTTGAGGCACACGATCTAATATTTACTAACAATAAGAATGGTGTAATATTAGACCAAGTGCCTTTTAAAATTAACTTATAATCTAATCAAAGAAACGGCTTACTTTGTTTACTCTTGAATTAAACAGGATCAAAGAAGCATGGTGGATCATCTTTCTATGCTGTATTTTGCCATTCTGTTCTTCATTCAAAATCAAGAGTAGGAAATACAGGAAAAGGACAAAAGCATAGTTGATACAGGTAAGGAATGAACTAGCCAGCCTCTCAAAAGCCCTTCCAGACCATGATCTGTAATTTTTTTGTTTCACATTGAGCATGTGAATCACCCAGGGACCTTGGAAGACATCACAAACTGGCCCAAGGTGAACATTTTGGACAATCATCATCAGAGGAGGATGAAAAATTGACTGCTGTTATAGCAGAAAATTGAACAGCACCAGGGACTGTTCCAGTGTGGGAGTTCAGTTGTCTGCACTAGTTAATGTCCAGTTAATATCTGCACAGTTAATGGTTCAGCTGTGGCCTGTCTCAGCTCACATGTCCCCAGGCAGTGCAGCAGCACAGCTCAGGAGTGAGCACAGGCAGGAACCTGCACTGACAGTGGCCATTCTGGCACACTTTGGGAGCAGACTGTGTGGACATGGCCAGGTAGTGGCACCTCAAAATCTCTTAAGCTTGACAGAGCTAGATCAGTGCACTTTTGGGAGAGTAGAGGAGCAAACAGAGCAGCTTCAAATTCCTTCAATGAGAGAGAGGACTGCTGTTCTCTGGCCACACAACTGCTCTGTCTAACTCTGCAGCATGTGGGTGCTCCTGGGGCATCACTTTATGGTCCATCCCCAGCACAGGCACCAGCACCAGGGAAAAAGCTGCAAAGCTGTGCTACAAATGCAAAGGAGAGGCTGAAACCTGTGGTGGACGAGCACTGTGGTGGAGTGTTTTGGGATGGCCACAGCAGTGGATGGTGGAGATGAATTGGGGCAGGCTGAGAGGTGGAAGGGCAGTCAGAAGGATCATGGGGTGATTTTCAAAGCAATGTGTGGCTCTCATAGTCAGTATAGAACTGACTATGAGAATAGTCATAGTATATAGTATATAGAATATATATAAAACGTTGCATGAAATTTGGACTGCACTACTTGGTGTGCTGTCCTGTCTGAGACTTCATCCAAGACCTCCATGGGCCACCTTCCCACCTGCCAAATCAGGGAAATAATCCCAGAGGCAGAGAAGTGCATGTTAGCAGAGACCTGCTCTGTGACCCCAGCAGAGGGTCCTGACAGTCATTTCTGACCACAGTTTGTTTGAGCAGTATTTAAACCAATACAGGGATAGGGGTGCTACATCCACCCCAACAGCCTTAATTACTAAGAAAGTTTTCCTTGGTGTGTCACTTCATTCTCCCCTCTCTAACTTCCCATATCTTGTTACCAAAGAGTGAACCATCTTGATATTTTATGAGGTCCTAGTCATTCCCCACTGCACTAACCATATTCTTCTGTTTCAGCTTATGCATGCAAAAAATTAATTGACAGAAATATAAGATCAATAATTTTCATGCTATTTATTTTGTAGCATTTCTGCACTGGTTGTTCTATTCATGATAAAATGTGTCATAATTAATTCAAACATATTGTCTCCTTTCTACACTTCACCAAAAGCATAGCTTCAAATGCAGCATTTGTGAAATATCCACATAACAATCTGTGCTATGCTGCTCTGCCCTGCTGCTGAATATAGTCAGGCTGTGTTATACATCTTCTGAAAATATTACAGGTTTTATCAGCTTCACGTGGGAAAAATACATGCCATAGGAAATGTAAGTATTAGATGCTCGTCTCCAGAAACTTTCTCAGCCGACATAAATGGTTAATAATACACAGCAGAAACACTAACATCTTGTAAATATACACACAATGTCATCCCATCAGGTTAGAAAGCGTGGGCAAATTGGATAATGTGTCACCTCATCACACAAGACAAGTTCCCTGGGTCACACACCTTGTCTTGTTGCAAAGCTTATTTCGTGTGTCATTGATCTTATATACAGCCATGATCACTGCAGAGACCATGGACAAGTTCTGTTATGCCACGTACAATCCCAGGCAGAAAGATCAAATTGGCAGGAAATTCCCAGTTACATGCACAGACCAGGGTAGCAGCAGAGATGGCAATTACCACTCTGTTCCTCAGGAATAAAAGCATGGAAAGTTTCAGGTGGGCTGTGAGAATGCACAAGAGTCAGTTACACAAGAGGAGAGTCTCAAGAGGAACACTTCTGGAAAAGTATTAGTTTTTGGAAAGCCTGTTTAAATTCTTCATTAAAAGCTGTATAAATGACTGGATTGATTAATGAGTTTAGGTAACCCAACCAGGTAAAGAAGTCCAGGAGGATGGGGTGAAACCAACAGGCATCTTGGCAGATTGGTACCACTAGGGATATGACAAAAAAAGGCAGCCAGCAGAAAATGAAAGCTCCCAGAATAATGCCTAAAGTTTTGGTAGCTTTCCTTTCTCTCGCAGCAGAAATTCTTTTCCTTTCCAGCACACTATCTGCAAGTTTTATTTTAACATGACCGAAAAATATTGGGGATCCACCTGAATGGGAATGCCCTTCATGGAGGCTGGCATTGATGGAGCAGAGGGAAGAGCCTGCAGAACCAGCAATCAGGTGTGCAGTAGTAAAACGTTTCCCATACAGCGGGGGTGGCTTCAGAATCCTGGACCGAGCTGCTACATAAATTCTGCCGTACAGTATCAGGAGGAGCACGGTTGGGATGTAGAAAGCTCCACAGGTAGAATAAATCGTGTAGGAAATTTGATCCGTGTTGACAGCACACTTCGCAATTTCTTCAGGAGCTTTCGCCTGCCTCCAGAAAAAGGGTGGCACAGAGATGCTGACAGAAATCATCCAGACCACGGCCACCATGAGGGCTGCCCGGCCGGCCGTGCGGCGCTTGGTGTACTCCAGGGCGTCGGTGATGGCCCAGTACCTGTCCAGAGCGATGACACACAGGTGCAGGATGGAGGCTGTGCAGCAGGTGACGTCTGAGGACAGCCAGATGTCACACAGCAGCTGGCCAAAGGCCCAGGTGTGGGTGACAGTGTAGACAATGCTGACAGGCATCACGAGCACGGCCACCAAAAGGTCGGTCACTGCCAAGGAGCCTATGAGGTAATTAGCAGGAGTGTGGAGCTTCCTCGTCAGGAAAATCGTAATGACAACAAAAGCGTTTGCAAGGATTGTTGCCAAAGTTATGATGGACAGGAGGATGGACAGTGAAATCTTCAGCCCTAAGAGTGTCCTTTCATCCCAAGACAGTGGGGTTTCGGTGACATTTAATGATTTATTTGCTGAGCTCTGGAGAGAGAACTGTGCTGAATGGTTGTACTGAGCCATCCTCTGCTCTGCTTTCACCTTCCAGTGTAATATTTCTGGGATGATGAAGGAAGATGCTCACTTTTTTTGATAAAATAGAATATTTCATACTTTGGTCCTACACTGAAGAATTATTAACTTGTTGAAAACTTCAGCTAATGCAGTAGATGATTCTCCCCTATGCAATATTTTCCATCACATCATATCAATTACACCATTGTTGAAGCAAAATATCATCCAGACATGAGTCTGGTGTACGACAATGAAAACACTACTATAAATTATTGGAATTTAGGTGGTTTTCATCTTGAAGAAAATGAAATAATTATTTATTATAGTTTTTTCACACCTCCTTTCTGACATAATCTTCTGCAAAGTCACATAAATCAATAGTGAAGAGTAAGAGATGGAAAAAAACATCTGGGCATGCAGTCGATGCCCCTTTGCTACACTCAAGAATATTTTCCATTTCTCTCTAATGGCGGGGTATGGGTCATGATTTTGGTATTTACAGGGGACCCTTTATTAGTAGAGTACCAAATATATAAAACAACACATCTGGATTCCTTCTGTAAACATAATTTTTGCCAGATTTGAAAATCAAGGCTTCTTCAAGTGCAAATCTCCATTTTCATTTATTTTTCCAGACTATTCAGGCTTTCCCTCCAACAATTAGTCTTCAAATGCTGAAATCAGGTGTTGAGCATCAGACCCAAATGCATTGGAGCACATTGCTGCACTGCATGCAATCTACAGGCTTCCCATACTTTTCCTTGTATTCACCAGGACTGGATCTCCTGAAGTCTTCACAAACCTGAAGGAAACACAAACAGTTGCTGATGTGGATACTCCATAGATTTATACTTCAGCATAATGGTGGGGTTTTTTCCTCATTTTTTTGCCTAATGATTTCTGTGAAGTACTTTGCTTTTTGAATCATTGCATAGCACCAATCTGACATTTCCACAGAGCAGTCCCAATTAATGTAATTCCGAATACCTTGAGTGGTGATACCAGCTTTTTTTCCCTGTCTGCGCAGTTTTTGCATCTGTGAGCATTGTATTCCTACTCCCACTTTTTAACTAAGGCTCTTTGCAACTCTGCACAGTCAGTCCTTGTGTTTAACATCCTGAAGAGCTTTGTTTCATCATCAGATGTCACCACCATGCTACTCATGGACTTTCCAGATCACTGAAAGTCTCTTGAGAGTCTGAGTAATTTTATCAGTTGGGCTTCACTCACTTCATACTTACTGGCTTTTCTAAATTAATTAACAGATTGGTGAAGCATATCTTTCTTTACTAAAGTTGGAACTTCACTGATGATTACCCAAATCACCGTATTTACTGTGTGTAAAACAATACACTGTTTCTTGTAATTTCTGCACACTGGCTGTGGGTTCAGATTTCAGGGTATGGCTCAGCAGTTGGAAACTTTGGGTAGCAGCACCACAGTGTTTGTCCTGCAGCTGGCAGGTGCAAAGGGAGTTGAGTAGAGGCTGACCCCTGCTGATGCCACCATCACACTTCCAGTTGCATTGAACTTTCTAGCTGAGCACTGACAGTAAAATTTTGTTGTTGTTGTTGTTCCCTTTGGCCAGAAATAAGTTCCACTTGTAAATATCTCCTGATTTCTCTTTAGTGAATAGAGATGCTGAAGTTAATCTTGTTTCTCTAAGGAATTGCCTTGATTTATTTTTACCATACCTTTAACTCTATGGCACAGTAATGGCTCACTCCAGAACTCTCACTTTTAGGGACTAAGAAATCCCTTACCTGAAATAATGAGCTGATTGCACATCCCACACAGGAGAAAATCTAAACTAAAATCACCAGACAGACTTATTAGCACTATTAAAGACTGTTAAATGGCTGTATTACCTAAAAATCAAAGCCAAATCCAACCTTGATGTAAGTTGTCACTGAAAAAAAGAGATATCAAGCCTTTCCCATATTCTGTATCAGCTTTTTCTCTCTGTTACAACATTCCAGCAATGTGAACTAAAGTGACTGCACCTCACCTACCTGAACGAGTCTGTTAGTAGTTCCATTGCTTCCACCAGTTTACAGTCACTGTGGGAGAAAAATAAACTGATGTGAAACATGGTGTTTGCAGTCTAATGAACTAGTCTAGAGTTCAAATGAATTCTAGATCTTCAACATACTGTTTTGAATAAGTTCTTGCATATTTGGGACAATTGACTCAAGTACGCATCATAGAGCAGGTATGGAGCTCAACCTGAAGACAAAACAAGAAGAAATACATTAGTATTAGCTTGAGGAATCTGCCCATCCATAACCAAATATGGATGCAGCTCCTGGGAGAAAACCAGGCAGTGCTATAGTGTGTTGCACTGAAAAATCAAAGGTACAGTCTCTGCAAATCCTCTTTGCATCTGAATTTGTGCCCAAGCCCAGCAGTATCTGGGCCCTTTAGGGCTGAGCATCTCCCTTCACAGCCAGTGAGGGGAGCTGGTAGAGAAGAGTTCATCCTTCTGGGAAAACATGCCTGACTCAGAGAGTGTTCACTCCAGCACAGCACATGCAGCACAGCTAGATGTCTAATCTGCCAAGATCCTTGTGACTATTTCCAAGTAAATCAAGCATTCCTATTTAGTCCATTTGATATATAGAATGGCATTGTATATGAGAAACTATATGCAAAACATTTCTAATTTTACAAAAGCAACTATAGTAATTAGCAAGCAAATATTAGTAACATTTAATACCTTTACTCTCTTCTCTCCACCTTCTATTTTCACTGAGCTTTTAAGAAATTATTGGTATTTTTCCTCTCTTACCTTTATTTACACACCATCAATATGTATTAGCTATCCAACCCATTGTTAATTACCAAGTTACAATTGCTGTTACACCTTTTATAACTTATAAACTAAATATTACTTATCAAAGAGATAGTCTGGGATTTAATGGACAGTGATTCTGGTAAATATTATATTGCAAAAACAGACTCTACAATATGTTACCAATAAGATCTTTGGAGGGAGCAGGGGCTGGAGCACTCAGCTCTCAGCCATAAAGTCTCCTATAACAAACATCCACCACACAAAATCTTCAGCTAACTTCTTCCTTCTCACATTTTTTCTCCCATTGTGATTCAGTGTCGTGTAATCAGTGTAATGAGTTGGGTTGTGAGATTGTAATGCCAATTGTGTCCAAGAGCCAGCAAGGTGGGGTCTGGAGCAAGCAGAATGACACTGACTCTGATCTGGCTGAGCTAAGTGATACAGAAACTTTGATCTGACACACGAGTGGCTGTTTATCTCACTCAGCTATGGAAATTACTTTCCTCTACTGTTCTAGAAGCTGTTGAGTGGTGCCCATTTTTTTCCAGTTTCTGACAAGGACACCTGGAGTGACACCACACCACCCTGTAAAAGCCTAACTTGAGCTATCAGCCTTGCCTGATGTCTGGAAGCAATGGTGGAGGCAGGAGAGCTGGAGTAGGGACAGGAGATCAGGTGGGGTCTCCAAGAACCTGCCCTGAAGTACTAGAAAAAATGGGGAACCACTGTTAAAAATTCCTACATAGTACCTCTAGAATGTTTTCAGGCCTGGGAACTTTTCCAAGTGTTTAATGATGCTTAAATACCTTTATTTTTAAGTCAACAAAATGTTACCATACATCCAATGGAACAACAGGCATAAGGTTCATACTGAGTGCTCTGGGAAATGCCATGGCATTCAGAGTCCTCAGTGCTCAAACCAGTTTTTAAAATCAGCTGGAATCTATAATGATAAATACTAGAGAGATCTGCAAAGAAGAAAAAGTTCTTGCAAGTCTCATCCACATCATCCTTGCTTGGTTCAGCACTTCACTGTGGTCTGTGGCTATTGATGCTTCACTGAATTCAGTTTCAGTATGCATAGACACTCCCATGAGACTTCATCCACAAGCACAGTACCCCCAGTCCATTAAGATTTTTAAGGGATGTCCATATTTTCACTTTTATGCTTTGGCCATTATTCTTTGCCTGACCTTTTTGTCCAGTCCAGAAGTCAAGAATTATATTTTTTCTAGAAAGGGTCTCAAAGGGTTGCCTGCAAAGGGATTTGAAGGGCGTTGGTTGGTGTGCTAATACTTGCACTGACATTAACAGGTATGCTTTAAAAATACAAGCTGTGATGATAGGTCATAATTGGTCTGCCTATAAAAACTGAATGAGAGTGTACCCCTGGTTGCCAACAATGAGGATAAGAGTGCTTCAGAAGGCTCCTCCTGCAGCACTTCCTCACCTAATAAATAAATGAACTTTTGCAGAAATGTCATTTACACTTGGAAGTAGCACCCTGGATCCCTTTACCCTCTGTCCTGAAGGCAATTCAGGAAAAAACTGGGAACAATTTCTGCCTGAACGACCTCCAGCTGCAGGAGGTGTGTGAAGGAACATACAGGGATTTTACCTAGATACAAGCAGGATGAAACATATTCTACCACCCAATTCCACAATTCTAACAGCAATTGTACCGTGATAGGAATGAGGAGGCCCAGTGGTTGGTATTCTCAGTAATTGTTTGGGTGATGAAGTAGGTGATGTGTTTCACACTGCTGGAGTTCCAGCCCAGAGCACTAGGGAAGAGGATTAAGGTTGAAGTTGAGCTTAAGGACAAGTGTGAGGTGTGCAGTTCAGGTAGAAATGTGCAGTTCCCCTGTTGTGTGATGGAGAAAAACCAGCTCAGCAAAGGCTCTGCACAGTGTCAGACAAATGTGCACTGTCAGCAGAGCTGGTGACATTGTACCAGGGCGAAACAGCAAACACCTTGGCAAGTGTGTAGCTGGTATAAGGCCTTGAAGAAATCTTGTTCTGTTCATTTTGAACAAGACCAAATGACAGCCTGGCATTCAGCTTTGGGCACTCTTGCCAAGAAGATGCAGAGCACACAGCAAGAAATCAGAAGATAGCAGCAGGAATCATCAGGAAAAAAAATGTATGGGAAGAAAATGTATGGGAATGAACTGCATGGGAACAGGGATGTCAGGGTGAGCACAGCTGAGGGAGATGTTCAACAATCTTCCTTTGCATGAGATCCTGCAGAAAAGGAAGGAATAGTCTGTTCCCTGGGGCTGTGACTAATATCTCTGGAAGGAGAGGGACTCTACAGCAAGGAAGACTGAGCCATTAGGAAAACTTTGGAGAGACTAAGAGTAGTGAAACAAAGAATTGCTTAGAGACACTGCGACATCTCAATCACAGAAAGTCACTAGGAGAGGGCACATAATCTTTTTGGGGTGTGATTTCCTTAAACCAATTAAGCACCAAGTGAATTATTCTACCCCATGTAAAATGGTGAAAACCAGAATTTTTTGACTGCAATGTGCTTGATTCCCAGCCCATCAGAAGTGTGATATATCAGAAGAAAATTAATGAGAGACTGGTGAGAATGCTACTTTGAGATCATGCAGATCTGGGAGTAAATGTAAAAACCAGAGAACTTTACAAGCGACATGGAAAACAAAAAATTGACTACGTTTTTGGTATTTGCTCATTTAAATATTTGAGAAGCATGTGTGATGTACATCCTAAATCCTTTGTTATGATGCTGGTTTAACTTTAATGACAATATGAAAAGAAAAAGAAAATTTGCCTTGAGAAGCCTCACAGATCCCAGATTTCTTTCTGGAATAATCTGTTTAACACTCTATTGACAGCAGTTCCTGGAAGGAGGAGGTTAGAATTATTGGCAAAGTAATCTCACCTTTATAAAGTCAGTTGTCCCCTTAAATTTGCAAAGGAAATTTTTTTCCTGGGATTTGCATGAGGCTCACAACTGGGAAAGGGACTGTGTCTGTGGAAGAAGCATTATTCTCCCTGAAGTCCATGTTCCAGTTTCATGCATTGCTGCCTGCAGCACACTGGAAACAGCAGACTGCAACGCTGGCAGTCTTTGTTCCTGGCTGGGTCCTGCTCTTTGTGCAGGACCAAAGCTCATCCCCAAAGTGGTTCACATTCATCATTGATACAACAGCTGACAGGTGGTTCATTGGCTCCCTATGAGAAAACATCGAGTTTTGTCCCAAAAAGCCTGACTTGCATCAAGCAGGTACGGATAGGTGAGGATTCTGAGGTTTCAGTATTACAGTGGACACTCCTGGCTTTACCCTAGCTCCTGAGCTGAGGTGACCTTTGGCTGCCATCATACCTGAAGCAGGAGGAAGAAGAAACCAGGTAGCTGTGTCACTCGTGGAACACAAACCAGGATGGTGTGGGATAATTACAGGAAAACACTTAAAGTAACCCAAAGCTTTCCCCAGGGCAATCCACATAAAATGACACTTCTAAAGGTGTTTACTTCATTTAATACAGTATTACCCTGCACCTGGCGGAAAAAGACCTGCAATGAGCATTTAAAACTCTAAATCGCCTGTGAGCTTCCCTCCCACATACACATACACATAAAGGGTCATTACAGGCTGCCCAGAAAGGCTGTGGCTCGAAACATTCAAGGTCAGGTTGGACAGGGCTCTGAGCAGCCTGATTTGGTTGAAGAGGCATCTCGTGGCCGGGGGATGGACTGGGTGACCTCTAAAGGTCCCTTCCCACCCAAACCATCCGGTGATTCCGTGGAGCCCGTGTCCGGCTCTGCGGGGTCCCCGCTCTCCGCAGGGCGATGCCCGGGCAGTTCTGCCCGCCCCATCCACCTGCAGATCGCAGGGCCGGAGCGCTGCCGGCTGATCCCGGCTCGATGCCGCCGCAGACCCCAGCCTCCAGCTCCCGACCCCCGCCTCCCGCTCGCCATCCTCTGCCGCCGGCTCCCTGGGCTTTCTCCGGGGCCACCGTGGCGAAGCACCCAACGCTCTGCTCCCAGGAGCCAACTTCAGCCGGGGCCAAGCGCCTGCCCCGCCGGCAGCGCCCCGGCATCTCCCCGGAATCACCCCGGCATCTCCCCGGAATCACCCCGGCATCTCCCCGACATGTCCTCAGCATCTCCCCGGCATCTCCCGGGAATCACCCCGGCATCTCCCCGGCTTCTCCCCGACATCACCTCGGCATCTCCCCGGCATCACCCCGGCATCACCTCGGCATCTCCCGGGAATCACCTCAGCATCTCCCCGGCGTCACCTCGGCATCTCCCCGGAATGACCCCGGCATCTCCCCACATCTCCCCAGCACTCACCCGCTGTCCCCGCCGTGCTGCTCTCGCCCGGCTCCGCCAGCGCCCGGTGTAAAGCACCGGCGAACCCGGCCGGGCTCGTCGCGCCCGCGCTGCTCGTCCCGCTCCGCTCCGCTCCCTCCCCTTCCCTCCCCTCCCTCCTGCTCCTCCGCTCCTCAGCGTGCCTGGGCGGGTCGCTCGGGGTCGGGGTGCTCGGAGCTCTGCCCGCCCGTGGGTCGGGACAGCGAGGGTCCCTCCTTGGCCAGCGCCCCCCGCCCCAGCTCCAGCCCCAGCCCCACCTCCAGCCCCCGTCCCGGCCCCACCCCCAGCCCCAGCCCCCGCCCCAGCCCCCGCCCC
>JANRGV010000057.1:2349538-2391405 GCA_024734035.1 Alethe castanea | reverse complement strand
TCCCTTAAAAAGCTCAGGTTGGCCATGGCATGGTCTAACTCAGCTCTTGTTGCACTCCACGGGGAAGAAGCTTTTCTTCTCCAAGTTCTCACTGCACATCTGGGCATCATGCCCTGGCACACGGGGGGCTGTGGCCCCCAGATCACACAGGAGAGCATGACCCACTTCCCTTCAAGACAACCTTCCCTGAAAACAACCTCCCCCTAGCCTGCAGGCTCCTTGGGAACCTCTCTCTGATGCTGCCTGCAAGAGCAGGCAGCTGGAGGAGCTCCAGCTCTCTCACCTGGCTCTTGGCTGCCCGTGCTCCTTCTTCCCCCACACTGGCAGTGCTCAGCTTTCCAGTGACCCTGCTCTCATGGGATATGTGGATCACAGCATCCTCTGCCTTTGTGAGGCAGCTCAGCAGCACTTTGTGATGCTTCCCCAAAGGATCCTTCTCTGCAACCCATCTGTGGCTCAGGGGCTCCTGGACATCTCCTGGACTGGAGTAACAAGATTGTCTGTGTAACAGGATTTTCTTCTCAGATCATTTTCCAAGAACATGTGAGCCCTCACCCTCCCTACCACCCCAACCAACTGTGTCTATGTGTTTCACTGTGTGCCAAGAGCAGGGACTGGCTGTGGTTTGGTTCACATGCACCAGCTTCTTCTGACATCCCCAGATCTTATTCTGAAAAAGGTATTGAGTAAGTATTGAGCCCTTCAATCTAAATGGGATAATCCTGAACACACTCCTGAGGAATTTTCTGTGCAGTTTGAGCTGTCCTGATCTATTCAGTCATTTCTCTCACAAAAGTTATTCCTTAACTTCTGTTTTCTTTGCTGCTCCTTTCTGAACTTCTCCCTGCAAGTTTACCTTCTTCAAACAGCTGCTACAGACAGCATTGCTATATGGACAGGCCAGGGATTTAAAGAGCATTGCAAACACATCTTATATTCTTTTTAAGCACTTTTCTTAGTTTCTAGCATCTAAGTTTTCTGAGTTTCTAGCATCTACATCGTGTAGACCCCCTGTTGTCTGGAAAAAAATCAGGATCACTTTTCCTATACTGATGGCATATCACTTGCAGTAGCTTTTCCAGCCTTGCTGAGTTGTCATCAGGGCTTTAATAAATAAAGGCAGAGGACTCTGCTATGTTATCTTCAAACAGGCTTCAAACCCTCTGTAAGTATTGTACCCTCTGCTCTACTCTTTTAGTACATCTTTAACAAGACTTTCTGTTTTCATTTTTCATCAAACACTACTGCATATGACTTTGTCATTTCACTGTCCCTGCACAAGGCAAATCAAACAAACCCTCTGCCAAACCAGGCCACGTCAAAAGTCACTTCTTTTGTGGCTTCCCTATTCTCTGCTGCTCAAAACACTCACCTTTCTTGCTTTCAGTCGTTCCAACAACCCTTTGTTTCCTGAGCCAGCTCTAAATGTTCCTTTAGCTTTTAGGCCTGTAACTTCCTTCCAAAAGGGCTTTGTGTTATTTGTTGAACCACTTATTTGCCTCAATGTTCCCTGAGTACATGGCACCACACGACACTGACACTGGAGATGTGTTACATATTGTGCATCCTAGCATCAGTGCATTGCTGGCACCAGGTGGCTGCTGTAATGTGCTTTCTGATGTCCTCATTTAAAACTAGGATTTCAGCTCTTCTCTTCTGGCATCTGTGAGGAGGAATGAGACATTTTAGGGACTAGTGGGCCTTAAATGAACATCACAGCTCCTGTAACTTGGGATTCTGTTATCCAAGAGCCTCATGTGACTGTCTGCTGGCCATCATGCACTGCTATTCCTAAATCAAATAAGTTTTTAAAATCACAGTGGTTGACTTTGAACTACAATCACATAAGCTTGTTCTCAGCATTGATCCCTCACACTTGCTCTGCCTAAAGCAGACCTAGAAATTTCTGTAGCATAAGCAGCAAGAGATTTCCTCCCTGCAGCCAACCTTTCATTCCTCAGTGCAGGAAATCACAGCCACTCCTTTATCTCCCAGCACCTGCCAGCTTTCCATCTCAGCACAGCAACATCAACACCCCAGGGTGACTGACAAGTACCTGCTTGGAATAAACACAAGAAGTGTGAATGCCTTGGGAATGGAAGATAAAAGCCCTCCCACTGCCCACCAAAACTGGCAGAAGAGGTGAAGAACAGACTGGCACAAACGGTGGAGAATGTGTGCCCTGCAGAGGGCAGATGTGCTGGCACATCTGTGAGGCTCTGGAGGGCTGCACGTGCCATGTTTGCACATCCCATCCTGGCACTTCCTCATCTCCTGGCTCTGCTTGCACATCAGCCTGGATCTAAGTGCAACTTCCAAGTGAGTTTGTCCCCGGTCCCAAAGGGAAGCCTCTTGCTCTGGATGCAGGATGTGCTGTTTGATGCAGACACCTCCCAGACCAGCCCAGGAACTGCTGGAAGGTCTCAGTAATTGTCCTCCCATCACATCCCTGCAGGCACCAGAGCCAGGATTTCCCCAGTCCTTGTTGGAACCATCAGGCAGCAGAGCACTCCTGACCCAACCATACCTGACCCAGTGGGACACAGACCCTGGGGACAGCTCTCTGCACCATGGCCCTGACCTGGCAAGAGGCAGACTCTTGCTCACAGCAGAAAGCCACTCTGAACTCCTGAAGCCCACGGCCAGAGCAATGACTGAGGACAAGCTGGCCTGGCACAAGACAAGCAGAGGTGACAGGAACACCTGAGCTGTCCAAGACAGTGACAGCCATGGTCTCCTTTGCCCAGCTGTACCTAGCAGTCACAGCAGCTACAGGACAGGGAATGGTTCCTTCATATTTCACCATGTTTCAATGCAGCTAGTTCTGCTGATTCCTGCTTTCCACATCAATTCCTACACCTTTTCCACAGTTTGCCAGCTTGTCATCCCAGGAGCAGCATGTGGGAGGGCGTGGCTCCATGGGACAGGCTGCCTCAGCCTTCCTGTGCAACTCCTGCACTCCTTTGGCCCCAGTCCCAGTTTGCTCCCACTGCAGGTACTGCCCAGGCAGAGCCTTCCTTACCTGCTGCTTAACATCGACCACCCAAACCTTTCCATGAGCTCCTCAGAATGTTCTCAAGGGTCTCTGCAAACCTTAGATCAGGCAAATGTGCCAGTACAAAGATGGCTGTAGCAGGAGGCTTGTGGGCAAATGCATTTTCTAATTGTTTTCAGAAGTGTTTCTTTGGAAGGTGTCACATTCCAGATCCAGGATGGTGCAAAATCACTCTGTGTAGGGACCATCCTTTCACTCAGCACATTTGCATTTGTCCTACTTCTATTTCTGTAGACCTAAAAACCATCAAATTCCTCCTCTCTGATATGCAGTACCACCCTCCCCAGGATGCTATACCATAGCATTTGAGCAGAATATGTCAGGACTACAGAAAATATTTTAAGATCCTACCCCGTGTCAGGAACTCCCCCAAACTCACGTCTGTTCTGATTTCACTTCACCCCAAATCGCCTGAGCAGTTAAAAGAAGAGACAAAATATGAACAATACCTGTTTTATTTTACAGCTTCTCTGTACAATTTCTTTTTTCTGTAACCAAAAGGCCTAGGGCAGCACAGGGCTGGAGCTCCTCTGCAGGGCCAGGAGAGCAGGAGCAGGGGTCCTGTGCTCACATGCCAAGGCCACACTTCAATGAAACAGCATCTCTGAGGGGACACACAAATCCTGCAGATACCTCTTGTCCTATTCAGAGGTTTCTGAATGTGCCAAGCAACCAGATCCCAGGTGAAAAACCTTCCCACTTGGTTCTCTTCAGCAGCTCTCAGCCTGGCTGGAGAACACAGAGTCATGTCCTGCCTCCAGCACACACTGGAATTGTGTGTTCGGGTCACAGCATCTCCATTGCACAAATCTCCCTGAATGAGCATCGTTACTGCTCTCATTATCCCAGCAGTGATTCCCTCCTGCCAGGACCCTGCTGCTCAGGAGGAACCAGGAATGCAAAAATTCCCACAAGTATCACCAAGGTTGCTGCAGTTGTCTGGAAACATTTGTTTCTGGAGCTGTAGGTCAGAGTTTGCCAGCACTGCCCTGTTGATGTGCTGTCCCCATTCCCAAAGCTGCAGCCCAGGCTACACCTGCCCCCTCAGCTGACAGCACTGACATTTGCACACTATTTTCCAATTCTGTCTACTATCAGATTTTTCTGATCTCCTTATAAAGATAAAATTCAATTATTGGCCTTCAGTTGTTTTCTCAGTTGATCTTTACAAACAAAATGATGAGTCAATGAGTGGTCTGGTAAGGGACACGTTACCTGCATTTCCTTAAGTACATCTCTAATGTACCTGCCCTCATCCAAGGGCATTTCAGGTAGCCAAAATAAAAAAAAAAAAAAATCTGACTTTTTATTTGAACTCCAGTAGGTGGCAATAAAATCACCTGTAAGAGCTGGTTGTTAATTTTAAAAATGCAAGAACTACATGCCAAGAAAAATTTTGTCTATGACTAATCAAATAAATTGTTGGGGAAAAAATAAAGTAAAATACTGAGAACATAACTCTGTTCCAGTTCTCTTGGAGCCACTTAGGGCACTGGAAGGGGCTCTGAGGTGTCCCCCAAGCCTTCTCCAGGTGAGCACCCCCAGCTCTCCCAGCCTGGCTCCAGCCCTCAGAGCATCTCTGTGGCCTCTTCTGGACTCTGTCCAGCAGCTCTTTGTCCTTGGGACCTCACACAGGATGCAGCACTGCAGGTGGGGTCTCACACAAATACAGCTTACACATGAGATTCATTTCCAATTCACAGGTGCCTTTAGAAAAAGCAAGAATTCACACAATCAAACACAAACATTGAACAAGTTTATTCCTGTTCTGGTGGACTTGCAGGGCTGGGGATGGCTCCTCATCTGTAGCCAATGATTCCTTCAGGCCAGTCCTAGTTGGAAAGTGTCTCCTCTCTCCACATGAAAGTGATTTGCTTGGTTATTCACAGGATAAACATTTTTCATAACAGGAGACATTCACTGAATTTTGATTGAACACAACATCACACAATCCTGTTCCCAGGGAGGAAGGTGCCTGCCAGCAGGCCACACCAGGGACTGTGCTCAGGGACTGCACACACAGCACTCACACCACCACGTGCCAAAATGAGACATTCAAGAAGATTTTGTTTGTTTGAGGAGGGTTAGAGCTGAATCAAACATCAAAACTTTTGGATTTCAAGTTGACAAACATGTTTGGTTTTGCATTTTTTTTTAAGTTGCCAAACATATTTGTCATAGGATTATCTATAATCCTGTTTTCAAGGTCAAGTCTCCAAAATAACCTCATGCCAGCTTCTTGATTTACATTTCTGTAGCAGCTGTTGTTAGGAAACGTACATTCCTGCTATTCAGCAAGATTAGTACAATACTGCATGTAAAAAGGATTAAGCAGAGGAAAAAAGAGTGTCTTTCTGAGGGATTCTGGTAATGTCTGCCCAGCTGAACTGAAAAACAAAGGCAAACAGATCTCCACAACATGCCAGAACACTGCTATAGAAAAAAAGGGATTTTGAAGCCAATACACACATGCACACAAATTTTCACCTCTTGAAAACAGATCTGCATGGGCACACAGGCCACCTTCCATCCTCCCTGGAAAGAGCCAGATGGAGGAATATTGAAAACACCTCACTGGGGGCATTCTACTCTCTTCTCAGTCCTCCTTTGAAACACAAACTTGCAAGCCAGGATGAAGGCAAACTCTTGGTGTTCATGTAAGCACAAGGTAGTTCACCTTCATATGGCTGAAGTTTCCCCACAAGGACTTGGCACTTCACAGGAAGAAAAGCCCAAGATCACAACTTCCCATTTGTTTCACCATCATTTCCCAAGCCAACTTTCAGAATTTATTTTTCTTCATGAGAAATTTCTTTTTGCTTACAATGGTTTTCTGTGTGATCTTAAGCATCAGGACAGTCCAAGAAAACACTCATAACAGAGAAACTACTAGCAAAGGTCTTGTGTGGATGTAGCAGCTTCAAATAAGTTTTTTTATTCAAAGGAGGCAGTTATGAGTTTCTCTTCTCCTCCCTGCATGATCCAAAGAATGTATCAGAAGGATGCACCCAACACATGGGAACTTGGACTCTTGGAAATCAGCCACAAAGTAAAGACTTCAAAAGATGTTTATTAAAAAACCTGGACATTACAACAGGGCCAAACAGATTGTACAAGGCATGTGCGGTTTCCAGTACAATGCAGAGAACAAGAAAATTCTGCAAACACCCACCTGAACTGCTACCATGGGCACATCAATGCTCAGGTCACTTGCCATGAAAGGCAGGTGCTGGGGTTCTTCAGGCAGCCAGCCAGTCCCTGGGATGTTCCACATTTTCTGCAGAAGTACAGATTGCACAGAGAGCTTTAATGACAGTTAAACCAAAATTACTACTCAGGAATTACTACATCCAATTCCTACACCCTACTGTATCTCACAAAATTTGATTTCTTTGCTGTCATTCAAGGTCATCTAGATTTCATGTTCTTATAATGAATTTTTCCTCAGAGATAATAAAACCTTGCTGTCTTCACATGATTCTGCCTAGCAAAGCATATCTGAGACTGTTTGCTTTGTTAGCTAAGGAAGAGATCCAGATTTAATTACCTGTCAAAACAAGGTAATTCAGATGTATTGACAGGCAAGTCCTTTATAACCCACATCAGAGGACTGAGATATATATTAGCTAATGCTTTTAATAGGCTTTAGAATAAACATGTCCTGAACTTGACCAAACCCAGGAATTCTTGTCTTTTAAGCACAGCTAACAGCAACCAGCAATCCCCCATCACAGAGTGGAGAGCAAAACTCACTGAGCTCAGCAGAGAAAAATCAACATGACCAACTCAATAGTTTCTAGCAGCAAGTGAGACACTAATACTAAATCAGGAAAATGAATAGGAAAAACATCTCACTGAACAGATTGGTGAATTTGCATCTGTGTCTGTATCTTAAAGATACTGCAAGAATGGTTAAAAATCTAATTCTCAAATTAGTCTCCTTCCCTCCCTATATAATATATAACAAATGCCTTGTTTCTTGCCTTTTTTAATGGTTTTAGCAGCTGCCTGATCAATCTGACAGATGTCCATAAATCCAGCATCTGCCCATAAACTTTAAGGATTGTATCAGAAAAAAAACCAAAACAGATTAACTATCCAGAGCTTGGTTGTCAACCCCTTCATCCTCAGCCCCAAGCTCTAAACTTACCTTCTCTGTTGCAACTCAGCTGTTGGATATGCTATAAATAAAGACAAACATTTCAATCAACACTGAAATTAATAAATGGATCCACACAGCACCTAAGCCTTCCTCAGACACATCAGATCACTGGGATCAGATAGGAGTACCTGCCACCAGAGTGCACACTTCAAGTCCATGCTTTAGTGCCCATCACAGTGTCTATCCTTCATCATCTAAAAACAGACCAGAAATAATGGCATTTCAAAGAGGAGAAAGTTATTAAAACAAAGAGCACAGATCCTGCAAACCTACCCATGGAAAAGAGGGAGTTGGCATTCAGCAGATACAAAAGCAACAAACATGAGTAAAATAGAATTCACAGTGTCAGGAAAGGCTCTTCATTAACATGAATAATTCAAGATTGCAAGGTAGTGATATAAATATGCAAATAGTTAATCAGCTCTCACACACACTGTTTACAGAACTGCAGTGAGCATGAGCAGGTGTCACACCATCCTCCTGCCTCTCTCTAAAGCCAAAGGTAAGTGCAACAAAGTCACCTGTTTCACATGCCACCAAATATCCCAAATTACTGAGGCAGACTTGGAAAGATCCTTACTGGGCTTTTTCAAAATAAGCTACAACTCTTTGCATCATACAATTGTCTGTAAGAGAAAACTTAGGACTGAATCTGGAAACAAGAATGCAGGTGACGTTCACCTGAGCTACTGCTTTAGCTGACTAAAGGAAATGTGACATACTGCCAGAGCTGATTTCAGCTATTTTTACACTTCAGTTTTTGAATACCACTTTGGAGGTTTGGTCCATGGTAAGTAATGAATATCCATGTTTCTTGACTTTAGTGGTAAGGCTTTCTTCCTTTTAATTCGGTTCGTCCTGCTATTTTTTAGATGCCTCTCTTAAGCATGCAGACTGAAAAGAAATCCCAGCTATTGTGGAACAGATCATCATCTTTTCCAAACTGGCCATTGAGGAGAGAGAGAAACTGTTCAGAGATGGATCAACCTGAACATCCTGCAGATGAAATAAAATGCAAGTCACTTCACTAACATCTGCTCAGGCAATTCATCATGTTGTGCAGCAGTGACATTAACTGATGTTTGCTTACTCTTTTTTTAAAGACATTTAAAGTCCTAAATGACTCTGATGTACTCACATGAATGATGAATAAGCAGGCTGCAAGATTTCATGTTGCTTATGCCAATGTAAGTGATGATCCATGTCAAGGTGTCACCAGCAAGGTGCTACTTCAGGAGGCAGTGCACTACCACATCCTCAAGAACATTTCCTAAGACTAACAGCCAAAAGCCATGAATACAAACCAGCTTATTCCGAAACTAGAGATTTTGAGATTCAAGAACTGTAATCACAACATCCTATTTCTCTAAAAAATGAATGAAGCCTGAAGAGATCAAGAGGCATAAGCTAAGCTGGGCTGATGATCCAGCACGTGCCAGAGACCAAAGAACCCAGATGAAAATCACTCACCTCAAATGAATGCAACCAACAAATAACTGCTCAAAGAAGCTGTGAAGGTGGATGGGGTATAAAGCTCTAAAGCTCTCTCAAACCAAGCTGACTGCTGGACTTAAAACTCTTGGGTCACAAGCCATGCAATTTGTATCAGAAAGAGCTCAGACAGCACAGCAAAACCACAAAGCCTAAAAAGGCTTGATCTTGTCCTTCCTGTTACCTCTGGTAATGCTCTGGAAGATGGCAACTCTTCCAAGTCAGCAGTGCCAGGAAGGCAGTACTGCAGACATGGGAACTCCTCCATGGAATGGGAAGGGTTTTGGAGTCAATGAAGCAGAATCACCTCAAACATCACCTACTACTGCCACACCTCAGACATTACCCTGGACTCTGAGCAATGTCAGGATGGACAAAACCCACCAAAAGGAACAAAAGGACTGAAAATATTTTACTTATTTTAAACATAAGCCAGGTAGGAGACTGGAAGACCAAGCCTTGAGGAGCCATCATGAAAAGCAGAAAAGGTCCAAGCCCAAAGAGGAAAGGGTCACACATGAAGTGGAATCACAGACAAGCACAGACTTCTGTGGAAAAACATATAAAAGCTGAAAAGCTGCAGGCAAAGCAACACTTTTTGTTTGGATTTTGGCAAGACCAGGAACTTCCCTGAGAGAAACTGGAAAGGATGCAGGTGTGCAGGGCCTGACACCTTGGTGACCAAAGAGAGAGAGGCTGCAGGCAGAGGTCAAGCACAAAGACAGCAAGGGTTGAGCAAGGAAAAGCTGCACCAATCCTTACCTCTCTCCAGCTCCCAGGGGCTGCCCTCCTTCAGCCAGGTCATGCAGCTCTGTGCTGCTCTTCACCAAGTATCAATGGACAAAACACCAAAACTATTTGGTTCAATTCTTCTCCCAACCCAAATCACAGGTGAAAAAAGCAGGCATTGAGCTCCACTTCTGAGAACACAATGGATTTTTATCCTCCTCTGCCTCTCTTGTTGTGTCAGTCTCACAAATATTCCACCTGAGCCTTGAAAAGCAGCAGGTTCCTGAGAAGGCACTGAGTCAGGTGACACTCAAAAAGGCATTTCAGAAAAATATAATGAGCAGTTACACAAATACTTCTCTATCTCACCTCTACTAAAAGCTCGTTAAAGCCCAGCTTCCTAATCACTTCAATTTAAAACATAAAAAACCAGGAAGATGTGAAATACCAGTTTGTTTGTTTTTTTCTTTCCCCCTTCTTAAATATTTGCAAGCAGAATCAGTTCTAAACTGTGAGGTAAATATGAGCCAAGGCTTCTGACTACTGGTGCATGACGAACCTGAAGAGATTGAGAAGGACAAAGCCTAAGTCCAGGAAATGTAGAAAACACCTAGAAAAGGAAAAATATTTTTAAAATGTAACAATAAATATGGCAAAGAAACTAGGGAGTCATATAATCTTCTGTTCAATTTCTCTACTTGTCAGTTATTTCTTCTTCTTTTTTTTTTTTTTTTTTTTAAATTTTTCCCTGTGTAAGGTTGCAAAGGAGCACTGAGAAGCCATCTACTGGTATGCCCAAATTCCTTCAGTCCAGATTCAGCTGAAATTTGTATGCAACACTGTAAGAAGCAATTATAAATACTTCAAAACCAAGTTTTGCCTGAGCAGTTTCAATTCAAAAACCACTGGGCTAAAAATAAACTTGATTTAAGTAGTAGAGCCTATCTTGATTATTCCAGGTATTATTTAACAAGTTTAAGAGCATGGTACCCAGTCAAGAATCCAGGATGAGACTGAGATTTGTGCTCTAGTAATCCCTTTCCATCTGTTTGCTGTTCTGCCACACATCAGCCAGCAGCTGCATCAGTCAGGCAGTGAAGAGCAGCATTGCCCTGCAGCTACAACCCCACAGCACTGCCACAGGCCAAGAGTCACCTACAGGGAAACAGGAATTTTGCTAGATTTTGTAAATTTAAAAGCATATCCAGGCTCCAGCTGACTTGATAATGTACCAAAGCTTTAGTATCCCAGTGTGTGTGCAAAGGCTGGGAATACCAGTGGCATAAATGAAGTCCTGAAGTCCTTTCAGGAGAGCCAGAAATCAAACTTCTCCACACATACAGGGAGAGGTAACTTACCAACTCAATTCATACAGTATCATGAATGCTCTTCAGGGATTATGAGATGAGATGAGATGAAAATGGAAGCTAAAACATTATTAGCAGATAAAGGGGTCCAGGCACTTATGTACTGAAGATAAAAAAACGAGCTGTAACTTCTTCAGAGCCTGATTTCTGATTGCTGTTAATAACTATAGTTTCAAAAATAGCTTATTAAGACAAGTAAGAGAGGGGAAAAAAAAAAAGTGTGCATTTACACAGCCACAGACTTGTGCTTCTCCTTTCATTCTGCCACCAGTCATCTTCTCAGAGGCAGCATAAGACACCTGCACTGGCTGAACTGCTTTAATGACAGGACTGAACTAGGAGTCTAACAAGCAAATGAACATCTAATCAAACTTACATCTCAATTTTCATCAAGCAATCCTATCTCTGTAAGCAACTACAATCATTCTCATGCTCTTGGTATTAAAGTCTGATTGTAGGTTTTTTCTCACTAAAGATTTTGTGGTCTCAGTTTGGAACAGAGAATTTTTTGCTTACACAAGCAGAGGCTCTGTGCATCAAAAAGGAGTCTGTCTCTCCTTGAGATCCACCTGGCTCTGCCAATCCCACTCTTCCTTCTGGCAGTCTTCTTATTTATACCCTGCAGTTCCTCCATGCCCAGGGGATTAATCAATTCAGGCATCATTATCTAATTTTTACCTGCCAACTCAGTATCTGACAACAGAGAATCAATGTGAATTATGTACCCCGTATTTCTGTTACATCAAGAGGAAAATTCACAGTCTCTATGGCCAGATCCAGCTCAGTATCTGCAAAACATGTGGTTTTAAATAGAAAAAAAAAGTTACACCAAATATCCTTATGGTCTGTCCCACATTAATTAACTTACTACTAGAGGCTTTGTAAGAAATACACAATGGTTAAAAAGATGTAAAACACACTACTTCTTTGGATTTCAAGCTTGTACAAGCTCAGACTGAAACAGCCACAGAAAATAGCAGAGATATCATTTAGTGTTAGCACTGCCTACTCCTCTCTTGGTTACTCAGCCTACAAGTTGCTACTCTGGATTTGGGTTTCATGCTAGGAAAAAGCTGGTTCATTGCTGCCATGATTTTCACCACACACTTGTTAAGCACTTTTATGCTGTATCCTTTCTCCAAAGGTGCACTCCTAGTGGGACTATTCGAGCTGAGAGGAAAAGATGAAAATGCAAAGATATAGCCCACTGCAAGCGTTCTCTCAACAAAAAAAAGCTGATGTTACTTTCTTAAAAAAACCCTGCAAGTTTACCAGCTTTCTTCTCCCTACCTAAACACTACTCTTACTTTGTACCCAGCCATCATATTCAGAAAAACTTAAGACATAACAACACAGAAAACCGAGACTACATCATCAGACTATATCAGATTTCTTTTAATGCAATTTAGATGTTATTGGAAGCAGTCCTTTAACTGCCTATGCAAAATTCCTCTGGAAACTTTTACTTCAATTCAGGGTTTTAGACTTCTCATACATTTTGCTTCAAAACCCTGAGACGACTTTACTTGCCTGATATGCACATCTCAGAAGTGGAGTCCACTGGTGTGTGGTGGGCACACTTTCAGGAAAGCACTCCAGAAGCACAGCCCAAATGTGTTCTTCAGAGATATTACAGGGAGATTGAAGTCAAACAGCAAGCTCCTCCAGCATGCTGCCTGCCAGACAGCTCCACAGCACACTCAGAACAAGATCCTGTCATCCACCACATCTTTCCAGTCTTTGGGCGGAATTCCCCTGCTCACCCACACAGATCTGTGTCACTTGCTTTACTCCCTGTCTACAGCTAGTAGAAACAGCAGCCACTATCTGCATCTGCCATACATCACTCCTTTCTCCTAGCCTTGTATATGTCTATTCTCACCAGATTATTTTATTCTTGAACTGAAATGAAAACCTACAAGTAACTTGCCAGCAGCTGTCCTCAGCTGGGGAACGGTCCATCACTACGTGCCTACATCCTAAGCTGGACACCTGAAATAATTTCACATATTTCACTGTCTTAGCCTTCCTGCTCAACTCCTGGAAACTTCTTTATGGTTCCTTTAATGTAGCTACTCATTCTGGCAAGGAATGGCTGCCAGCCTAGTATGGAAATATGGTCACATGGAGATGTAACCAATGCTCTCCCAGTAAAATCACACTAGAAGTGTTTCCCATTTGGAAAGTCATGTGGTAAATGATGGGATCCACCATACTTAACCATTTTGTATGATTCATTCTCCTACAGCAATCTTCCTGGAGTGCACAAAAAGCCATATCCTGGCTCTTTCCTAGCTCTCATTCTCAACCCTAAACAAAACCTGCACTGCACCCAAACCAGAAACCAGAGTGTTAGTGTGAGAAATGAATGAAGTCAGCTTTGTTTTCAAGGACCTGTGTGCACTTAAACATAAAATATTTGTTCCAGCCAGCTCAAACAAATTACAGACCTCTGAGACAAACTCCACTTTTCACTACTAAGAGAACTCCAGAAGGGAGAATAAAGTCAATTAATGAAGAAGACTGCCTATAGTGGTCTAATGTACAACTATTCTCCTAAATGTCTAATGCCCCCTCTTTTTCCTAAGGTCAGTCATTCTGTAGAAGTGCTGAGGAGAAAACTTTCTGAGCTAATTCACTTCCACTCTCTGCTCACATAAAAACAACACAGAAAATAGCCTGTCTCAATAGGAACTGCTCAGAAGATCATACCTGCAGACACACAGTTGCACTTGACAAAGTTCAAACAAGACAAGTCTACCAAAAACTTAAGCAATTTTCTTCAGAATGCCAAAAGACTCTACCCTGCAGAAATAATCTTCATGGAAAGTCAGGATATCACACCTGAATCCCAAGAACTCAAATATATGGCCTTTGTATAATTAGAGAACTGAAAACACAGAATCAGTACAAAAAGTCCAAATGAGTGAAAAACACTGAAGTTAAAGGAATAAACATTCCAAATGTTGCTTCTGAGAAGGATGATTATTAAAAAAAAATTGGACTCTAAACCCTTCTGCTAGAGTCTAGACTTTGCTGTAACAGAAGAGCACTGCTTTTCATGTATTCCTGAAATGCAAATTTCCATTATTACTTATTTCTCAGTCAAAGAAAGGGTGGAGCTAATCACAGCAATTAATGAGCTGAACAACCACATTAGTTTTCTTCCATATGTATAAACAAACACTCTGCCCATCCCACAGTGCACACATCTCACACCAGAAAAATCTCAGAGCTACTCAAATACTTGCACATCTGTATCTCATTTCAGCAACTTCTACTGATGCAGCCACACATTTGATGTTCTTCAGCTGCTCCTATTTTAAATCTCAGCCTAGCTGCTAAAAGGATTTTTAAGCTATTTCCAATGAAAGAAAAAAGATGACCTACATTGATGGAGATACCTCCACACAGCCTCCCACACTGGGCAAGGTGCAGCCTTCACTCCACCACAGACTCCACTTTGGCCCAGTGAAATAGATTTAATTTGTGACCTTTAGATTTTACATGCTACACTGCAAACTCTTCTCTACCCACTCCTCAGGCATGTAGATGGAAACATCTATTTGACATGAGAGACAAGGCTAAAACTTTACAAACAAGAATCAGTCAAGCAAAAAAGCAGAGGGGGAAAAAAAGCACATTTATTTTCTATGAACTGCCATGAAAGAAACATAGAGAAGATTTAATGTTTACCAGAACATTAAAGAAAATATATGTTTTAATGCTTCACAAACATGATGAATAGTTTTTTGCATAAAATTATTTTATGAGCAAATTAGCTCCTAAGTGCATGCCAACATTTCCCTGAAACATCTATCATCCAGAAATGCTGACAAAATTAGAAGCTCAAGTTCTCATACTTCGTGTAGATAAGGAATAATATCAAAGAAATTTGAAGAGTCCTGCAGCATTTTTACCTTTACATACCACATCAAAAAATCATTTGAAGAACAGCAAGGTCCACTCAAAAAAGTCTCAAACCTTGCAACAGGGCTTTGCATTTGCAGCAGCAGCTTGTTGGCTCAAGAAGACACTGCAGGGAACACTTTTCTCCTCTTTCTCTCTACATAAGGAGACAAGTACAGGTGAACATCCAACCAACAATGGGAGAGGAAAGGAAGAGTCAAGCAAGAAGCTACAATGCTACCATTAAAGATTTAAGTATCCTTTAAGGGACCTCCAATTCAATGTCTCTACTCATAATTATTGGTTTGTACAGTATCACAGCAGCAAGAACTGCTTCCAGAGAGCAGCCTTATTACACTGATGGTCAAGTATTGCTTTGGATCTGAATGAGAAGCAGCTGAGAAATCCTGCTGGCAAGTTCACCAGGAGAACTGCTGCAGACTCACTCTTCAACCTGAAACTGAATTTTGCCTCTGACCTGTGTTCAACTCAGCAGTGCTCTATGAAAAAGCCTACAGGATGTTTATTAGATGTGATGCAATGTATCAGCATCCTGCAAATGTACAGCAATTTGGAAAATCAAAGCTACAGACATCCAAAACAACATGTATGGCATAAAGACTAAATACGTATTCATTAATAGGGTTTTTGTAGTGAACCCCTAAATAATACCTGAAAGGAAATCAGTGGGGCAGAAAAACAAATTGACAGAAATGGTCATGGTTAAGAGTCATCTTTAAACTGTGACCACCAAAAAATTTAAATTGAATCCAGAACTGTTTGGAAACAGTATAAAGGTGGCTGCTCAACCTTCTGGAGTAAGCACAATGGAGTAAGCAGGACTGTCCTTATTTATGAGCTTACTGCTCAGCTGTCTGGCTATTAAAGGACCCTTTTATGATCTACACTCCTCCAGTGTCTGACCCTGTTGAACTTGCAGAATGCTAGTGTGCTAATATTTTCCTGATATAATTTTTAGCACTGTACAAGATCTCTGGATTCCCAGCAGAGTTCCATGAACACCTCTCACTGCAGCCCTTTTCAACTCTAACCTTCCTGATACTGCATCAAGGACACTTCCAAGGTAGGAAGACAACACCCAATGCAGCATGAACAGATTTATAAAATACCTGAAAAGTGGCCATACCAGCCAAAAACAGAAAGCAAAAAGAATTCACAGTTCTTTTCCTCTTCCTGGAGCAGCACACAGCAAACACTGAAGGCCTCAGACCTGATGTCAGACTAGAGCCATACCTGCAAAAAACTCATGTTTACTGACAAATGATCCAGCTGTTCCTGAACTGCAGCATTAGTGGGGTGTTTCCCAAACCTGACCAGCTATCACCTACCTGCAGAACACTACTGCAACTCCTCTGTCCTTCCCAGGGAGAGAAGGAAAAGGTGCCCAGTCTGCAGGGTGCTGTGGGCACAGCCATGGCGTCTTTCCTTGTTTGGGAGTTTCGATTTTTTTGCAAAGGTTGTTTTCTTTGTTTTGGCTTTTTTAAGACCTGCAACTATTTTTAATCACAGGACTTTTAGCCAATGCAGCTTCCCTTTTTCTGCAGCAGCTAAAGCAGCACAGCAGGGAACTTCAGAACAGGAAGAAGCATCCATTGCTAAGACAGCTGAATGCTCTCCAGAATTTAGATTCCTTTCCTATCATGAAATTAATGCTTACACCACATCTCCTCTGAAATTCCAGCTGGGTATGCACCTTCTGCACACCAAATCTGGAATGTCTGAAGGTATGTCAGCAAGAATAATGTCACAGGAACAGGGGCTGATGCAATGGATGCTCACTCCTTGAAATTAAAATGGAAATACAATCACCTCTCACAGGCTGCTGTGAAGATTTAAAAACAGAAAAAAACTGAGTATCCTACACTTACACAAGCTCTGCAGGAAGTTCAACAGGAAAATCCAATGAGAAGACTGTATGTTCACTGGTGCTTAGGAAGGAAAATAGTGAAGCTTGTGTCTGAAGCAAGGAGGGCAGAAATGGAATTTGGTCTGCTTTTCATTCTTTTTTCCCCTTCTTTTTTTTGCATTTAATGCAATTTGGTAGCTTACAATCACATAAATGTATACTGACATTGTGTTTTAAACTCATACACTTCAGTGGTAAGAGACTGATGCTTTATGAAAGGAGCATGTCCCATTCCCATCATTTCCAGCTATCTCCAAAATCCACATGTGCAAAAAGTAATCCATTCAGTGGTTTTTTCTCCTGTAAGGACCTTGCCATCTGCTTCCTTTCCCAGAGACAGGCCATCTGAGCATGTATAACACATCCTGCTACACTCACTATCAGCAGCTCTATGGGACATGCAGATTGGAAAATCCAAAATTAAGAGATCCTCTTTTTTCTGTTTATGATCTTTCAAGTGAAACAACATTGATGACTTTGTGTGATCATAACTGTTCTCAAGTCGCAGTATGCCGAGTGAAGTTTATCTGGAATTAAACAAATACCTCATTTCTGAAAAATCCTTACAAAATACCTCTACTCACCAGGCACATTTCTTCTGCAGTTGGTGTCAGAACTGGCATGCTATTCAGTCCCACGGTAAACAATGACTGCACCTGGAATGCTCCTCTAGCCTAGTAAGCTTTTCCAGCTTCTCTGCTCCTTTCCAAGTACTGCATGAACAAGCAGGAAAAGACAAGTCTGCTGGCTGAGGAAAGGTGCAAGATGAGCAGGTGCCATGAAGAATTCAACATGTCCAAGTATTTGATTTGCAAACCTGTTCTTCAGCTTTTGCTATTTGTTTGTCTAGAATAAACATACACCCTCCACAAAAAGAGATGATTATAAAAATCCAGTGGGATTTTATAATGGGATCAATTTCAACTGTCCCTTGGTACAAAAGCCATTCTCTCTCAATTAGTGCCTTCTAAGCATTATCATGTTCAATATGTAAATGATTCAAACTCATGATATGCCAGTTTTGTTATTTCCAAGGCAAAATTTTATTATTTTCCAGAGATCTACTTGGACACATTTCTTAACAGCATCCTTAAGCTTTGAAGAAGTGTGCTGCAAATTCTTTGCTTTTCCACGGTTGGGGAAAGAAATCCAACCCACACCTGGATTTAATTAGAGAGGAAAAGTTTAAATGTTCAAAATGTTTTATGCTTCCAGCACCCCTAAAAGAGCATCCACCCTTCATCTGAAGTGCAAGCCATCTTTATTTTCATATTAATTTCATGAACCTATGCCATGCCTCTCTTGGACAAATTTAACCTCAACCTTTACCTTCCACACTTGCAATCTCTCCATGGTAATGGCAGATTTTGAAAGCTATTCCAGTGCTCAGGTCTGTGGAGCTCATATCCTCCCTCCTCCCACACCAACCCTTTCACCTTAGTGAAGGAAATGAGAAAGAAAGGTTTCTTACCGATAACTCCAAGGTTAATGTCCCCTGCGAACCCCACCTAGCAAGTCGACATCATGACATGTCAGGTCAGCCTCAACCACGCTTCCCTGATAGTCAGGTAAAAGGAAGGAGTTAAAATACAAAATTGACACTTGCAGATTTCTGGACATCAGAAAATATATTCTGAACTGTCTTTCAGAGCTTCTGGTAACCTCCAAGTTGTTAAAACATTTCTTCAGAGGGATTCTCCTGTTCTAAAATTTCAGAAGTTCCTGATCAATAACCAAGTACTGCAGATCCACCTTCACTATTTTATTTGAATGAGACCAAAAGCTTATGGTTTCCCTTCACTACAAGTGATTTTTTTTCTCTTACTCTACACATTTTATCAACTAATACATGCTCAACAAAACTGCTCTGGATTTCAAAGGACAATTTAAGCCAACAGACTACAACAGCTTCATTCAAATTCTAAGTTAACAGAAGCTCTAACTTCTTTTTTTTTTTGTTGTTGTTGTTTTAGAAAAAACAGGAACAGAACATGGTACACTCTTTCTATAAGGCTCTGAGCTACTCACGTAGTTCACGTGAATGCCAGAATTCCACTGACAACCTCCAGGTCCAAGCAATCCTTAATCACACACATTCTCCACCTCAAGTCATGCATAATCAAAGATAGCTGATGACAGATTTCTAGGATTTCCTTGCTGTTCTATGGATGGGCCACCAGCATTTTTGGATAACAATTATTGTCTTGCTGAAAATGCATTCATTCAGTAGAGTCTATCGGTCTTGGTACCAAATGTTTTTGAGAGGTTTAAGACTTTTTTGCTCAGCACTTCACATTTATTTCTCTCCTAGCCTTATAATAAGAGTGCCCTCTGTATTTTTTTTCTATGTAGTTCAAATTACAGAAATGGGCTTAATGTCCAAACATAGAAGGGACAAAAAGTGGTCAGGTTTTTATGCAGAGTCACCAAAATCATGCGGTGATCTTCTACTCCGAGTTTATTTTGGAAAGGTTTAAGCAATGCAGTTGTCATTCTTTAATAATCACACTACAGAAGCTGGGATTTAAAAATAAACAATTGCTAGAAAAAATTAACCCTTTAACACTGAAAAAATGCAAACTACTTTGAATGAAATATTAAAATTGCAAGTTGAGTTTAGTAAACTGACTTGTTAATAAAATGAAATTAAGTATATAGTAACACAGTAGCTGTAAAAGTATTTTGCTCATGTTTTGGAACTGCTAGGAATCTGGTAACTTGCTTCAAAGACCTTATCAATACAGACATTTAAGCAACTGCTATAAATGAGTGATCAAATAATTACTAAAACTCCATTTCATGGTTCCTCCTCCAATGCCAGCAGGACACTCATAAAAGCTGAATATTGGTGTGCAAGTTGAAATCCATTTTCAACATATTATAGAGGATCTTCACTAAGTTATACTGAAGAAACAATCAAAAGAAATGCACAAGAGTAAATTTAAATTTATTTTTTAACTAGATGTCAAAACTGTGCTGAGAAACTCTTCCCTTGAGTCAGGCATGGTAGTTTTCCACTAAACTTAAGTATCTTTGCTTGATAATTTTTTCCATCATTTCATTAAGTTCTTCAAGTTCAGCATACACCACTATTCAAGTAAGCTGTAGCACACCTTATCTAAGGATTAAATAAAAGTACTGCTGCAAAATTAAAAGGTGAATTTGAGTAGCCATAAACGATGTAAATCAAAGAACTTGGTGTATCTTCTAAATATGAACTTCTACTGAGTTTGTTATTTTCATTTATAAAAACGTTAAGCTCACTCCTCATATTTAATAAATAAATGGTGATTTGGGCAGCAGTAAATAAAAGACACAGCCTTACAGTTCTTGAGGATAATTTAAACATTTTTGTTGCTCAGCTGTTTTGTAACCACTATAACTGACGTGTTTCACTTCCTCCCCACTCCCCCCACAGCATTTACTAGCACCTCTTCCTAGGCTAACATGCAATATGGGAACACTACCTTCTTCCAAGATGGAGAGGACTTGGAACATGATTCCAATTAAGCCCCTTGAACTAGATCCCCTTTACAATGAATACTGAAAAGCCAATACTTTTTGGGACTACAGGGTTCTGCTCAGCACTACAGCAGCTGTATAACTATCAGAAAGTCATATGGATAGGGCAGCAAAACTTTGTGTTAGAACAGAATTACAAACCACATCCTTCTCACAAGTGAAAACCTGAATATATACTCAGGCAATAGCCCTCTGAGTTCACTGCTCAGGTAAGAAACAGAGAGGACATGATTTGGCCCCATTAATTTTATGAAGCGGGGGAAAAAACCCCAAACCCCAACATACTAGATATGAATTTTTTAAAAGCACTTTTAAGCTACTTATGACCAATTCTATTAATTGGAAGAGCCTGACACGGGCAAACCCATTTCTGAGAAGCAGATAAGACATCTTCGATTCAGGTCACAGCTCAAACCCTGCAATCCCATTCCAGATCCACAGCAGTGTGGGCAGGCTCATCTTACTGGGTATATTCTGACATAACACACTTGAGACACCAGACAGGAATAGAAGACAAAGGGAGGAGTATGACCACTGAAGTTTAACTTTCTCAATAGTCTGTGTTTGGAATGCTGTAAATCAAGTATGAGCAATACATTGGATTTGGATATTTAGAGGTCCGGCAATAGTTTTCTTTAGAGAAAGTATAAATCCGTTTGTTTCTCTCTTTTCTTGAGAAGCAAATGTTCTTCATTGGGGTACAGAATGGCTTAGATGCAACACAAGAGTAATGTCATGATTTGCCAGTTAAAATTGACATCTGGGAATGTCCAAGACAAGGGTCAAAGCAACACATAATATAATGTAGCTAGCAATGCCCTCAAAAGATAGAGTCTGAAATTTTTTAACAGCCTTTATTATAAGGCAGGAGAATTCTAAGGCAAATTGTTCATCATGGCAGAACATCAAATTAAAATGTCAAGATAGAAATAAGCAGAATCTGGAGAGTATGTTTGTGTTATCCGTAGCAAGAAGTTAGTTTAGTGTGCCACAGCACCCAAGCTGTAATTCTCATTCCTAGTCAAGTATTATTTTAGATTAGACTAAGATGCTTGAGATCAAAATAATTTCCCTGTGTGTCTGTATGCTCAATTATACAATAAGGCTGGATCCTACCAGAACAGCCTCCACAGGGACTCCACAGGACATCATCAAAGGAACAAAATTAACACCATTGTAGGATCTGCTTCCTGCTCCACATTACAAGACTAGATTTAAATTAGATCTCTGTGAATGCTTGGATACAATTCAACACTTTTAAATAGGAAAAAAAGTTTCAAAATTAGATGCTGATAAATTATTGAACAGCAATTAAACAGTGAGTGCCTTTTGGGCTGTCTGTAATTTCTCCTAGTTTTCAGTCTGATGTCCACAGTGCTACATGTTGGAAAGCACAGGAAATTTTGCATGAATTTGATCACTCACATAGGCAGTTATACTTTGAAAACAATATTTTTCACAAGAATTACCAATGAAATAATGTTTTAGGACACAATTGAATTTGAAATAGGTAATGTTTTGAATAGATTTTTGAGTTTTATTGAAATCTTACATGAACAAGAAATTGGAAATACAATCACATCAAGGAACAAATTGCCACGGCTTTGACGTTTTAAGCCAAACAAATTTTGTAGGGCAGATTTTCAAAAAGGTGTGAAGTTATAACAATTTAAAAACACAGTTATCCTACTTCTAGGAATGCAAAACATACAATCATGTTATTTTCAATACAAGAAAACTTAATTTGTTGTAATTTCTTAAAACTACTAAGACAAAGCACTAGCTTTTACTTTTATGTACAGCATACTCCTATGTAGTCTATCCCAAATCAAAAAAAAAAAAAAAAATTAAAAAAAAAAATTAAAAAAAAATAGAAACTGTCCAAAACCAGAGGTTCTGCAAAATCATGATTGAACAGTGTGCCATTCCTGCTTTTAAACTGCTAAAATGAAGCCTAAAATGATAAAAGCGCTGAAACCCCATATGGAGTTCAGGAATTCTGCAAGCCCAGTAATGTCCAAGTGCGTTTATGAAAAAAGAAAACTAAGAGACTCGAGTATATACACAATAGAGTGATTCTTCAGCCCAATACAAATGGCAGCCAATCGCTACTGAAGGATGAAACATTAAGCCAATTTTTTTTTTTTTTTTTAAAAGATGTAGACCTATAGCCAATTCTATGTTTCCAATATTCTCAATCCCTCCTCACTTGTCTACTTCCACTGTTGCCCATAAGTATCCTGATAAAATTCCTGGTTGTCATTATTGTAACCATAGTTACCGGCATAGTCACCACCTTGCTGGAGCGGCTGCTGAGCGATGGGTTGGGAGCCCCAGTTCTGCTGGTTGTTGGTCTGCCGGCGCTTGGAATCAGGCTGGTTGTACCCATCTGCCTTTCTCTTGCCTCCTACGTTGCCCCCACGGTTGCCCCTGGCTCCACGAGCACCGCGTCCTCTCTGCTGCTGCGCGGGGCCCCCTCTCCCCCCCCTGGCTCCTCTCGGCGGTCCCATGGGTGCCCCCCTCTGCGAGTAGCCAGCTCTACCTCTTGGTGGTGGTGCTCCCCGCCCCCTAGGTGGTGGAGGGGCACCTCTCCCACCCCTTCCTCCTCCTCCTCTTCCTCTTATAGCATAGCCATCATCATAGCCGTAATAGGGATCTTCGTAGCCACCACGGTAGTCGTGATAGTCATAGCCATAGTAATCATCGTAATAATCTTCGTAGCCATAGTAATCTGGGGGATAGCCATATCCACCTCTTCCTCCACGGCCTCGGCCTCTCATAGGAGGAGGCATGCGAGGCGGAGGGTAGTAATAATAGTCTTCATACCTAGGAAGAAAAAGAAACACTGAATTATTCACCTCATTTGCCCTTGTTGATTAATAACATGGAGAGATGGAACAACATGGAGAGAAGCTAAGTCACTGAGGTTCTTCTAAAGCAGCCCCTCTGTGCAGCGTTACCACAGTGCGAGGGTGACACTCACGCAGTGCTCCGGGAGGCCTGTCTGGCAGCCTGACGTTCTTTCCTTTTCTTATCCGGTGGCTTTGCTAATACTATTTCAATTTCTTCCCCTTCTATCTCTTTCCCATTCATTTCATTCATAGCCTGTACAAAAATTAAAAGAAGAACAACTAAAAATTTTTTTCCATTCCAAAGGGAACTAAAACTTACTACAAGAAACCAGTCAGTTGGGCTGCTCCAGGCTGAGCTGTGCCATGGGCTTTGCTTTTGTGCTATATAAATAGTATGTTACACATCACTTTTCCAAGTCCCAATTTATTCACTGGTTACATGGAAGCAGTATTTTTTTAAAATATGCTCTTTATATCATAAGATAAAAAAGAGGATTAAAACATACTAAGCATTATTTTTATAAAGTCAGACATAGCACCATGAGTTTTCATGTTCCTGTGTCTCCTAGAAACCTCTCAGAAATAAACAACTTCTCACTACTCACACTGACAAACACTCACTGCACTTTTAAGGCTGGTAGAACATGTGCATACAAGAGAAAGAATTGTTATATTTGGGGTTCCCAGGTAGCTGAATGTGAGTCAAGTGACTGAGAAAATCAAGTATCTGTTCTGAGGACACATACTTGAGGAGAAAAAACCAAAAAAGGTTACTGAAAGTTGGAGATCTCATCAAGCAAGCCTTTAATTCTCCAGAAAACTAATGTGCAAATTTTTACTATCAAATGCACCCACAGTGAAAACTTAATACACAAAGTACAATTAGGACTAGACCCCAAATTCCTCACCTGTTATCAGCTTTGCATGAAACTTTTTTGGGTATCAATACTTGCACTAATGAAGACTGTGTCTGTATGGCTACATGCCTCAAAAGCATTAGAAATTATGGCAATTTATTTCCAGGAAGGTATGAAAATCACTTCCATGCACTCCACACATAATTACCATAACTATCTCAATGAAAGCTGAAACACTCATACACAAAAATATCTCATGAAGTTGATAAGCCAATTTAGTGGCCATGAAGCAGTCACATGAGTCAGATGTGGTAGTTTCCAGCCTGAGATGAGCATTAGTGATGCATTTGATCTGTCTTTTTCCCAACTGCTGCAAGTTTCCAGTTGCTGAAATCTAACAGAGCATTTAGCAGGTAATTGTACTGGGAAGGGGCTGGAGAGTGTTTACACACACACTACAGAAAACCACATGCAGAGAAGGTGTTGCAGACTTACCCCTTGTTTCAACAATTTCTTGTCCTCCCTCAGACATGGTCTAAACTCATCCAAACCAACCTCAACCTCATTAAATACATGATATTCATCCTAAAGCTATACTCAGGAGTATTCTAATCTCCTGTGTAGTAAAATCCTAAGCAATTACATGGCTATAAAATCATTCATAAGAAGATGGAGTACAGAGCCTTTGAACTGTCCATGTAGCCACACACCACATACAATATCTGCTTCAAGACTCCCAAATGCAACAACACTTCCTACTCTCCTCCTTTTCCCCCGAATCATGGAATAAAAAAAACAGATGGAGTAATTTCTACAAAAGTCAATACACTGAAGCACAGACAGCAGATATTTATGACCTTCTCAACAGCTCATGGACACAAAAGAACTCTGAAGCTTACAATAATGACCTTCAAAATTTAACAAGACGTTGAGAAGAAACCTCGGGCACACGCAGAGTTAAGAACAGGTAATGCTTAAAGAGTTGCCAACACCATTCTCCTCTCCTTCACAAAGCATTTTTTAGTTAACTCTCACCTTCTATTTGACACTTTTGTCACTCCAAAACTACACACAGCCTTTATATAGTTGTCTCTCTTTGAGAGACAACTGATACTTTCTGCCAGTGTTTCCTCAGAAAAATTGTCTAGGTTGATTTTTTTTTAATTTCTTTTTCTCTAGACTCTCCTGCATTGCTCTACACCTCTTTTCCAGTCTACTTGTTAACTTCCTACAGTTTTGTCCTTTTAAGTTTCACATCCTCCTAGCTATTGAAATCACAGGAACAAAATTATTAGCATTAAAATTCTCACAATGGGAACCTTATTAAATGGGCTCTACAGTTTGTTTCATCGAATATTTACTGTAAAGAAACTTCTTAAAACCATTCAAAATAAAGTGCTCTCACCAGCTTAGCTTGGAAAGAATGATCAACCTACCTTCACTGCTGCACCTCTGTCCTCAAAATGAACAAATGCATAATCCTTCAATTTCTTTACTCTTTCCAGCTTTCCAAATTCGGAAAAGGATTTCTCAAGAATTTCTTCTGTCACAGTAGTGGCCAAGTTTCTTACAAATAAAACTTTAACCTGGTGAAAAAATGAGAACAAAGACGCAGTCTTTAAAAGTCAAACCTCAAAGGAAACTGCCAGCTAGTAAGATGTTGTTGCATTAAGAAACTTGGGTAACTTTACTAATACTGTATCTGTTTAAAAAAAAAAAAAAAAAAAAAGTGCCTTGTAGTTACCTGCATGAAGTTTCTACAACTTCTCTCCTTCCACAGTTCCCTTCCATAACCAGAAGAATATCCAATTTTCATTTTCTGCTTCTGGGATGCTACAAATCCCAGTAAAATTTTAAAAACAGACCTCAAGGACAGCAAAGAGTTATCCCAAAACACTGGGATAAAGCGCACATCATTCCCCAGACTGAACTTCATCTCACTCTGGAAAATAGTTTTACAAAATACCTACCTGGTACTGATTACAGCTAAAGCAGAAAATGCACAGCCTGATGTGCCAATCCAGCAGGATAACCCTGCACAGGACTAGTTTAGATGTTTCAATAATTAGTTACAGCACATTTCCAACATCATCTGCAGTGCTCAGACCACACCATTTGCACAGCTTACTGTGAAAATGCCTCTAATTGCTTTTTGTGCCTCAGAACTAGCCTTGCTCAGCTGGAACAAATCTTTGTCACTATAGCATAAAGCAACTCCTCCCAAAGCTCAAGGGCATCCAGTGAAGTCTTTACTGACCTTTGCCATGACTTCTGGGTCAGGTTCCTCTACTGGATCAGCCCATTCCACCGTAACAACATTTCCCCAGACTTTTACTTTCCCACTCATCAGGCGTCGGCGAGCTTGTGCTGCTGACTTGTGATCCTCATACTCCAAGAAGCAGAATCCTCGATTCTTCTTTTTATCATCAGGTTGATGATACAAAATTACATCCACCAAACCCTCTGAAAAACAGATCTTTAGTACTGAGCTTCAAAAGGAAAGAAAAAAATCTAGAGTCTACCCTAAAATGCCTTCACTTTTGTTTTGTAGTGAATTTGAATTTTACACCTGAAAAGGGGTGGGAGCACAAGAAAAGCAAAACAAATAGCAGATATCCATTCAATTTACCCAAAAACAAGTCACCTAGCAAGTGAAATTCTACAGAAGAAACTTACCTCACAATTAGGCCTTGCAAAACATCAACCTCAGCAACTCACACAGTTTTAAGTTTTCTGTACTTTTAAAATAATTTTTACATCTTTGAAAGGCAGCCAGCACTAACACATGACCTCTCCCCTGCCTCCTGCAGAACTTAGAAGGAACATCTTGCACATCTCTCCAAAAAAGAGGAGAGAAAACTAAATGAATATTCACCTTCTGTTTTCACCACTTCCCTGAAGTACTTATAAATAGCAATCCTAAAAAAGAAGCAGGAGGTTAAAGCTCTCCTACAGGAACAACAGCAAGTGACTCAAACTCTTAGATAAGGCAGAAGTGCCCTTTCAGTGATGAGCTGACTTCTCTTCTTCCTACTTGCTGCACACAGTGGAGAATGCTGAAAAACTGGGATAAAAATTGGTCTGTTATTAACTATTTCTCTAATAATATTCCCTCTAAACAAAATTTAGTATTCTCTCCTCCCCTTCACAGAAATACATTTGCTTCGGGCTCCACAAAAGTTTTCTCCATGTTGACAGCAGAACCTCCTGTAGATCCAGCAACAAATACAGAGCCTTCAGGAGAAAGCTAAAACAGGTAACAGAATGGAGACCTTCACTTTTTTCTGAGTTCATGTGTGCTGGTTTGTCTGAGTTCATTTGAGCTGTTTCCATCCAATTGTAAAGTTACATCATCATTCATTTAACAATCAGTAAAACAAACACAAGTCTCTTTGCGCTCCACCTTAAGATATAGCACATATATAAAATTTCTAGCGGAATCAAACTTGAAAATAGTTTAAATTATACCTGAACACATCTAGACACATAGTGATGAACCCATCAAACAACTAGATCTATGAAACAGAGACTAAATGGTATTCTGGGACTCATTAAGTCTTACCTGTGACTTTACCAAACTCTTCCAATATGTTTTCCTTAGTTTTGTTCTTTGGAATTGACCCAACAAATAACCTGTTGTTTGCCACGGAGATGCACACTCCAAGGTGCTTTCCAGGACGGATTTCATAGTTGTCACACTGAAAAAACAAAGCCATTGATTTGCTTTATCCACAACACTATGCATAAAAAAATCCCCAAATCATAAGATCAGGTATTTTCTTCATCATCTACTACTTTTATACATAGCACATAGAATTGGCATTGCAAGAGAATTCCTAGAAGAGCTGTTTTTGTGTCAGCGTTCACTTGGAAGAACAGTGCCAAGCTTAGGATTTCCACAAACTTCAGAAGTCCTGTTGAATGGAAAGCTACAAAAAAAATTACATTAACAGGAACAACCATATACAAACTGCATGGCATAAATTTATTCACCTACTGTTTATTTCAGACTTCAAAGATCTTTCTAGGAACTGGTTACTGCTTCCTCTGCTGTCAGTCAACTGCTGCTATCAGTAAGCAAATACATGGCATTAAAGATACTGGGAGCTCTTCCTCTTTCCTTGGATAGCTTTCAACACTGAGGTTTGCCAAGACAATCAACAGCCTAAATCAGTCTGTGACCTGATCAGCCACAGTAAGGTACAGCAGATAACAGTCTTGTAAGTATCTGGACTTACTAATGAGATTGGGAGGCAATTTTTAAGAAAATAAATTTTGGAGTCTGTCAATGGATGCTTTAAAGACTTCATTACTTAAGAAATTATCAACATGTTTGTTGTTTGTCTTGACCTGTCTGGAAATAAGTTAACTCACCAGTTTGACTGCTTCTTGTGCTGCATCTTTACTACAAAAGGTAATGAAAGCATAACCTCTGTTTTGACCAGAAAGAGGATCCATCATGAGACGGAGATCCCAAATTGGACCAGCCTTCTCAAAGAGTGGTACCAATTCATCTTCATAAAGGTCTCGGGGAATTTTGCCAACAAAAACCTATAAAGGAAGAGGACACTTGAAACAAAAATAAAAATAATTCAATAATGATTATTTCCTTTTAATTGCTTGATGCACGTTTTCCACTTTTAATATATACTGTACTCTTGTTTCTTGTCTGTATTTGTTTCAGCTTCCACCAACTGAATGTTTAATATTTACTTAAGCAAACCTGTGAGTTCCTGTGGTTTTGTTCCTTGCAATTAACTTGGGTTAAGTTTTGTCAAGGAATTAATATCTTTAGCTGAGGTCTTCCCAGAAAGATCCCCCAGTTGTTTAATCACTGCAGCTCTCCTCTGAATTCTCAAAACCTCTTCCTAGTTAATAAAAACAAAACATTCCAAACACCCATTAAGATCAAAATACATTTATTTTAACTTCAAACACTTCTTGTAGAAAAAAAAGCCATGAGTCAACATTTTCCTTCTCAGTAAGGCCTTGTCATAATTGTATCTCACACTGAAGGCATAGCAGAATTTCAGAACTAAAGACACTCAGCATGCCCATGTAAGCACCAAAATAGTAAACTCAGGAGAATATGACTAACTTGAAAAACATGGAACATGGTAGAACTTCTGGAGATTTCATGTTATAGATAATCCTGAAATTCAGTTTCCAGAACATTTCTTAGTTGTTTAGCCTCTCTCAGTTCAGTGTGAATATTGACTGATCATTACTTATTGAGGAGAAAAGAAAGGAATTGATTTATCACATTAAGTGAAAGCTTACTGGCAGAGCCAAAAGGTTTTCCCCACCATCTCCCTTGAAAGCTTAAGGTATTCCTCTAAATAGGTATTTACATTGTCATTACTTCTAGAACATTTAATTCTAACTCATTTGGACCTTTTAAAGAAAAAATCTCAATTAGCACAGATCACAGAGACCTAAGCAGAGCTTGAGAATTTACACACATCAGTTATTATCTTTCAGTTCAAGGACTCATTCTAATTATTTAACACCACCACTAAATTAATTTTCCTTCATGGAATATGAACATTCCCTTTAGAAATCGACCTTACTGTGGTAATTCTTGACATCCTCTTGACAATAAACACAAGAGCTTCAGCATCTCAAAGAATGGAAAACTTCTCTAAAAAACTGAAAGATATTTCTCAAATCTAGTCTGATGGCTTACAGAAAAATCTGAAAGAGCTCCTGTATTAGACACACAGCAGTGTGACAGAGTATATATAATGTTGAGCATGTATTACAAAACAACCTGCTAGGGACCAAAACCATGAAGAATAGCTAAGTGAAGAAATACACAGTTTAAGCATTTTCAAAACAAAACCTAAATTTGCTCACAGTTTGCTAGGAAGATGTACAGGTTCAATCATAACCTTAAATCTCCAAATAATTGCTTACAGGCTAGACGTAGCCCTTTGGATGGGGAAAAAAATTAAGGTCTTTGAAACTCTTTAAACTATCTTTTAACTTTAAAAAGAACAGCAGGTGTAACACGGGGTAAGAAAAGGCAGAGAAACAAAGATATTGGAAATTTTGAGCAGAACAAAGGAGCACTGCACAAGCCCCTCAGGATAAGCAGTTATCAGTGTGTGCAGATGCAAAGGACAAAGTGAGTGTAACGAGAGAAGGAAACACCCAAATAACTGCTTTTATTCTCATCAATATAGCAAGTATCAACATCATGTGGCCTCACTACAAGCTAAATGCCTTACAGTGGAGCAGCAAGTCCTTCAGTAAAAGAAACACCCAACATTACATAACAAATCCTACTGCCATTATTTTTACTTCAAAACCTTCTGCACAGCTCTGTCTTTATTACAGAATCACATTCCAACAAAGTCCAACTGCTCTTAAAGCCCACCCACTTTAAAAAAATACACAGGACTGCTTCACCCACCTAATCCTTTCAGCCAAGTGTTCATTGTGCCAGTCTGTTCATGTTCAGCATGCTGAGCAGCCAGAACATAGTTTATTAATACTTCAGCTTTATTGCAGAATGTAGCTTTAGCTCTCAAGACATTCATCTCTATTTTGAGAGCTAAAGCTACAATTAACATACAATGAATTCCACTTTATGTTTCAAAAATCAGTTGGTGTACAGATATTTACAGCAGAAAGACCTGATGCACCTTAGAGGGAAAGAAAGAAGTTCTAGTACACATCTTCAAATCAGTAACAGTACTTGGGAATCCTCAAGAACCAAATGTCTGGCATTATTGTCACGTTAGTGACAGATCTACACCAATGTATCTGAGCTGACACAAACTACCAGAGCTTCAGTATTATTTAAATAAGTTTCAGGCAAAAAATGCACTATCACAACCCAAAGGAATACTTTTAAAAACTTTTTTTATCCCTAACATTGGGAAAGAGCAATATATAACTACTATATAACCAGTAGTGTCAGAAAAAATGAGAAGCGGTTCTCAGAAGCTTAAGAAAAAAAGGAAACAAAAAACTACTAAAAAACAAATCCCACCCACCTCATTGTGGCAGAAAGCACCCACAATGATCTCATCATTTATGTGCAAGCATGCTCTGCCTACCACCAAATCCTAGGATCCTGTTTAAATTGGTTGCTGTGCCTCAGAGCTCAACAGCAGAAGCCTAAGTCTGTGTTTCATAGAACATACACCAGTTTCAGCAACATGTTCAGTATCTCAGGCTGTCAAACCAAACAGCATGTCTAAGTCAGTAAACAGCCCTTAAGTCCCACAAAATGCCAGCAATTAGTCATTTAGTAGAGGTATCACTTCTAGAATAGCTTGCTGAGGTTTGCTGCAACTTCTAATGCTGATTCAAGGCAGAAGTATTTCTATTAAGGGAGTTTCCAAAAGTTACTTGTTCTAGCTTCAGGATATAAAAATATATTCTTCAGAGTATGAAAGTGCAGCTGAATTCATGGCTTTCCTGTGAACTCCTAAAAAGCCAAACCACCAGGGGACAATATACTTAAGAGCAGAAGTCAAGGACTTTCAGTCATGAGAGTAGTTCACTGTAGGGAGGGACCTACAACGATCAGCCAGTCCAATGGCCTGTCCACTTCAGGGCTGACTAAAAGGTAAATAACTTTTTCCATCACATAATCACCCTGGCAACATCACTAAGTTGGTAAACAACCTCTAAGTCACCTTTCTAAGGGCAGAAATGGGGGGAAAAAACCAAACCAACAACAAAAAGCCAAACAAAATCCTGAAGCTACAAGGCCTCTTTTCAGTGTAGTAGTTGTGCTAGTTTCATTGTATCAGTCCGTGCAATCATCAAGGATTTTTTTTCATATAGATTGAAACAAAAGCAAATAAACAAATCCTTAATTATTACTAATCTCAGCTGTCCTCTTCAAAATTTTTATGTGAGTACTTCATGCAACACCCAAGTCTTTTTCATTTTTAGCACATTGCATGAAACCAAGCTAGTGTTGCTTAAATTCCATTTCTTGTAAACAGCATCAAATATCTTCAAGTAACATGTTTACCTACTCATGCAATGGACTATAAACTTTAAGGTGAAATATGAAGTCTGATGATTTAAGAAATTTTGCATAGCCTTTCTTAGTATATTCCACCTCTTTTTTCTCCACTTTAACCTATCTTCCTGTCTTTTGCAGAATACTGAGGAATAAGAAAGCCTGATTAAGACACACACAGATTATTTTCCTCTACAACACGTTAAACTTGTAGTATCATTAATTTTCAAGTATTTCCTATATATGAGTTTGCAGATCAATTGTCAGTTTAGTCTGTATATACCAACCTCTGTTCCAATGCCAGGCTGAACACCAGAATACACAGTATCTGGAGGAGGACCCCCATATTTCCTCTGTCCTGTAGTTACATCCAAAGTGTAACCAGTCCGCTCTAGCAAAGCCTGAAAAAAAAAAAAGTCAGACTACTTACAGGAGAGAGGGCAGTGGGTTAAAATATACAGAACAAAAAAGATAAGCAATTCTAAGATAAGCAATTCTTTATCTGCTCCTTGTCACACTTGATAAGGTATCTATGAAGAGATAGAACCTACAAATCCTGTTGCTTTGTGGGTTTGAAAAGCTATCACAAACAGCAACATTTGTTTTATATTACAAGGTTGCTGGAAAGAACTTGTCTTTCCCCTTATTTTCCATTTTATATAGCACCCCAAGAAGTGCAGAACACAAGAAAACTGAGACAATTCTTAAACAGATATCAATATTTTTATAGAGCTTAAATTTTGGCAACTGTGTGATCAGAAAGAGCTGCATTTCCAACAACCCTTCTCTACAGATCTCTATCATGCATATACTCCTTTAAAGCCAAGTGTGAATATAATTATCCAGGTGGTATTGATGTGTTTTAAGTTCACATTCAGTTCATGTACAAGTAATATATCAGCTAGTACAGAATAACCAGTATCTCTAAGTGTTACCTTAATCTTTGCTTCATCTGGTCCCTTCGTTGATTCCTGTACTTTGCTGCCTTGTTTCTCTCTTTGCCTGTAGGTCTTCATAACTCCACATAAAAATGCACTTTTGTTCTGTAGACACAATTTACAAAACAATTCAATTGGGTGTATGACAAGCCCTGGGAATCCACTGAATCTTACACTTCATACCATGAAGTCACTACTTCAAGTCAATGCAATAAATCAAATGTTAAAAGAATCCTTCAGGAAAATACAGTAATTAATTGAACAAACTTGCCAGATTGAAAAAGCCATCAGATTCCAAACAGCATTTTAACCTATTTTCTCAATTACACACATATTTTTATTATTTGGGAGCTTTTGCTTTGTGCTCAAATACCTACACATTTAAGGCAATTTTTAACAGACTTGTTATTTGGGTTTGAAATATAATACAGCAACATCAGTGAATTTCTAAGTTACAACTCTCCTGCCAGTAGTGCCAGAACACTATTTATGCTAATGTGCTCACACTCCTGGGGCTCCCACCTTACCTGTACATGCGACAGGTCACTTTCTTTAAATTGCTGTAATACAGAGAGGGCTCCTTCTTCATTAAATTCCCTAAGAGCATCAATTGCTCTTTCATCAAGATCGACATAAGCTACCAACCCTAAAAGTTAAAGATAAAGAAGTTACAGATTTCTATTGAATTTCATACAAACTAAGAACTATGCAGTTTGCTTTTAAAGCCAAAAAGTTACATTCCATAGCAACAGAATTATACATTTAATTATATATTCCTACACAAGTATATGAAAGAATATGAGTACAATGAAAAAGTTAAATTAAAATGTATATACCTAAACACTAACTGATGTGCAAGATTATATCCCATGTGTAACAGTTTTCTAGCATTCAGGAATGCAATCTGCATAAAAGCAGTATTACACACCATGGTCTGTGTAACAGACAGTGAACTCTGGCTCACTTTTAACAATTTGAATTTTGTTTGTTTATCCCTCATTTCAAGTTCCACACTTCCTTCTCTTGAGTTGAGCTTTTCTAGAGTAAACTGACAGGTGAACATTACAAGTATCCTGCTGTATGGGAAAAAGGAGCTACCCAACTGATGATCAAATACCTAGGAAGCTCTACCCAACAAAATATCAGGAAGCAAAAATGATTTGTTCACTCTTTCCTCCAGCTTCAATAAAGCAGGAGTCAGTGGACTTCATGTGTATCTTAAACAGTGTTTGGAGTCTCTTAAACTCATTTTGTTGCTCTATGCAGTTCCAAGAGCGAGAATTCAAAAAGGTATTGCTTTGAGCCCTGCTATGTACCCAAAAAAAGCTCATCTTAATTTTACAGGTACAGACTCCCCCAAGAAACACTGGACCAGTTCTGAAGCATTTCCTTTTTAAGGATCTTTACAAGGTTTTGGTTTTTTTTTCCTTTTGTAATGCACTTGCATCAGTTGTGGAGTTAAGACATATAAACTGAGATTTACACTTTTGAAATAATACAACCAAACTTAGGACAAATACCTAAAACTCCACACACTTTGCAACAGCTTGATCTCCAGAATACAGAGATTATTGCATCGCTACTTGATTTGGAAAATGCACAGTAGTGCCAAGCCCAACCAAGGACTACATTTCAGAAGTGATCCTGCATATTGGAAGGCACCTGTATCTTTCATAGAAGACTTCAGCAGAATAAAAAAATCGCTGAATTCAACCCCAAATTTGGCTCAAGTGTCAAAACTAGTTTGCTTCACTGATAAACCCCTCCACAATGCAAACACCTTCAGTGGCATTCATGAAGTGTAAATAAATGTCTTCAGGTTTCTCCTGCAGTGGAATTATACTTGGTAGTCAGGTTCTAGGCTGAAAAGATTTTAAACTCCTTAAGAACTCCTCACAGCACAACCTAACTGCAACACATGTCAGAACCCCACGAGTTCCTGTTTATTTTCACCTTCTCTCAGACCATCAAGTGCACATGATCATGACCCACAGTTGGAAAGTGCATCTCTCCAGCCAATAAAAGCTGGTAAAGGCTTGAAGAAAGCTCACTGTGAATGACTTCCAAAAGACATCACCCACATGAGCCAGTTTCACACTGAGGATTGGTAAGGTCTTGATTTTGAACTGCCTTCACTTGATCAGTGTAATTTTAACTCTTTTCAACAAAAACTGTCATCTTGCCACCCAGGCATTCAAGATAAGCACATAGAGCAGTTCTACTGCTTCTTGTACATCTGTTCACAGAACACACTCTAAAAAGGAAAAGAAAGCCTCTGTCTCTAAGATAAAATAGGGTGGTTTTAAAACAAAATAGGAAAACCTCTGTATATAAAGAAACCTTTTTAGAAGTTGCAGAGACCACTTGCTACCAGCAAGGTATTACTCGAGTTGCTAGATAGCTTAGTCCTCAACTTGGTTAGTGTCAGGCTGAACATTTCAGTGTAATAACCAACATGGATTAAACTGTCCACTCAGAACTAGAGAGAACAAAAAATCCACAGGCAGACTCAATTCAAATGTAGTCCCAGGCAAGTCAAGCTAGTTGCTTCCCTCACTAAGTCACCTATCCAGCCTTTGAGTGCTTCAGAATCACTGTGACAGTAGAAACGTAAAAGCAAAATGATGATTTGGACTGAAGAAAAAAAAAATGTACAGTTTAGTATGTGGAAACATACATCTTCATTTGACCTCTAAGAAACTAGTGCTCTGTGCCCTAAAGCAACTAAGATATCACATACAACTCCAAGGATGTGTCAAAGAATTAGTCAATGTCAAACCAAATTTGCCTTTAGGGAAATCAAAGTAGCAAAACATTCAGAGCTACACAGATCAAAAACAATGAATTTTTAAATCTTAATCTATAAAAATTTGAAAATGGTATGCCCTCACTTTCATAACCAATCAGAAACAAGAAATGCATATTATACCTGTCTGAAATATTTCATCAAGTCTCTCTGCCACCTTCTGTGGGAGGCCTGCCTCTATCAGTGTCTTGTAGTGTTCTGTGTGAGTTACACTGGAAGTATCCATTGGTTCTTCCTCTTCTTTTAACTGTACCGCATTACCATTCACCTGATTAGCCATTTTATTATGCTGCTGGAAAAAATTCAGGAGCTATATTACAATAAGCCAGAAATAACTAGTTTGTAGGACAATGCATGATTTATCTAAACTAATTTGTATACATGCTGCAAAATCACCTGTATCAAGTTTTATTTAATACTGTTTGGATGCAGCTGATCTAAGTTTCAAAAGAAAGTACAACCCTTAATACTGTGGAAAATGTACATGGAAGAATTTACATAAGTTTTTAAAAATGTACTTCATGTACATAACAATGTCTAAACTCCATCTACTGATTGTCATTAACTGGTTACCATAGCAGCTAGAATGTATGGGGACATGGCAGTAACATCCTTCAGCAGAGACTCAGAAGATCTAGTGCTATTTCCATCTCCCATTCTGCTACTTTTAAAACAATCGTTTCAAATGTACTGAACACATAACCCTGCAGAGTAGCTTAAGGTATAAAAATGTTAATACTTGTTTCTTGTTAATACTTATTTCCACTTGCTTGGCTTGTTGCCATGTCTTCCTTCAAACCCAACATGCTGCACAAGACTAGCCACACGCTTTCTCACGACGCTGTCAGAACTCAAGGACAGAAAGAGAAAAATTGCACTTTGATGGACATTGTCATTTGAAGCTGCAATGCAACAGTTTCCATGCTTTCAGTTTCCCTCAAATAGGAGCTGTACAAATCACAGCTACTATTTCAATAATATATACCTTATTGGTTTAAAAGGAAGGCATGACTGCAGCATCTTCAGTTCTTTGTATTAAAAAAAGTACTTGCTTTCAGAATTAACAATCTGATTCCAAATACGTGCACTGAAAAATGCACAACTATCTTCTCAGACAATTCCAGTGGGCTTCACCCAATTCATTAAAGACTGTTTCAATTTCCCAATTAGCCAGCCAGCTGATATTCAGTGCTTTCAAATAAAAAGGCTGCCAAGAGACAATTCAACTACCCGGCAGAGAACGTAAGGATGATCAGCTGTTAGGTTCAGAAATGAAACAAGCCTGAGGCTTTAATTGACAGGGCAGAAGTTGATGAGCAGCAGCGAAATGATAACCAGGTAGACAATGCAGCATGGTTGGAGCAATGCAATTAAGTACTGGAATACAGGTATGAAGATGATTCAAGAACAGGTTTTTTAAAACATGCTGAGGCCTCAAGCTATTTACTACGCTGCAGAACAGGTCTCCAAGCATAAGCACACCTCTAAGAGTCCCTTGAACAGCCAACCTTTCCAGACTACAGCTCATCAACTGGTTGGAAGATATCCTATGAAGATTTGCAAGCTAGAGCAAGGGAAGAAAAAAACCAAATCATTTTTCTTCAGACAGTAATGATTTTACTAAAGCTGTCTCATCTTGAAGGGCAATTTTAGAGACATGTAAAGCAGCCTCACACTGTTTCTGTCACATGCCACTTCTTTAAGCCATTAGTGTGGAAAAGAAAGGAAGTTTTCCATAGCTACATGGCATATATATACACACACATTCTGTTATTTGACAAAGAGAAATTACTTCCCAACCAATTCAGTTTACTTAAAAGCAACTATAGCCTATTTACAGAAGAAAAAAAAAAAAAAGCTGCTACCTGAAGCTACAATAATGCTTACCTATCCTTACAGGTATTAACTATCAAAATCCTAATGAACATCAATTTTCTGTATGAACATCACAGAAGGCAAAACTCAGCTACATGTCTGCTTGCTAGACAGCCTCAGCAAGATCTCAAATTTGAAACAGTGCAGGGCAGAGGGGGTTTAATTACTCCAAAAATGCTTTGGGTACAGTATCATTCTCAACCCATCTTCTCGAAAACTCACAAACTGAGACACACAAAAAAGATATAAAAAGGAGGGCATTTGTGTGTTCATCTTTCTACTGCCTTATAAAATCATTTAATTACATGTATACTGTCTTGTCTGTACACTGAAAAAAGCAACAAACCACAATTAACTGAGAGGCTACAGCAAGACATAAATATAGAAAATGTACTTGAAGCAATTACTAGAACCTTCTGAACTACAATGGCTTATGGTGACACTCAAGGACAGTTTTTGTTAAACCAGAGTAGCTTCCAAGTGTCACATACCCAAAAGTTTAACATTTTTTTCAGTGTTGCCTATAAGTGAACAAAAGTTTGACAAGCTATGCTGTGCCCAGGTAGAAACACCTCCTCTGGAGTACAGTGACTCAAACTTCTGACAGGCAAGATCCACAGCATGAAAAGTTATCAGCCTTCACCACAAGTATACACAGTATGGGGAGCAATATCTAACCCTAAGAATCAGATTACTACACAGCATCACAGCTCAAAGGCTTTTTAAAATAGGCTTTTAGGCAATTTAAATTAATACTGAGCCATAGAATTCACTGGCTCTATTCTTTATTTTTGCTTAAGAATTAGTATCTTCATGAAGAACTAAAGTCAAGTGCAATGCATGTTCTGTTTGGGTTTTCAAATTTTAGCTATTTCCTGTCACACAAACTTAATTTAAAAGGTCCTCCTGAAGAAATATACTGTAGAAAATTCTGAAGTGACACAGCTGTCAAAATATTCAAGTACCAAGAGCATCCAGAAGACATATTACTTCTCACAGCTATAGCAATAGATCCCCTAATGGCTTGGCAAGCCTGGCCTGAAATCTGAAATGAAACTGACTTTTCTTCTACAATAATCACCAACAAGCAATATTGCATCTCTTATAACACTGATTCTTCCCTCTGAGTTCAGCAGAGATACGTGGGTGAAAGTCATGGCTGAAAAAGACTGTTTAGCTCTCCCTCTAAGTAAAATCAATTAGTTGTAGCTAGAAAAAGATTTTTAACTGAATTTTATCTCGTAAGTAAAGCACGCAATGATTACTTTAACATTTTTATTCTGCTCTAAAACTATTAAAAGCATGCTAAAGAGGAGTGCCACCTCTGTTTGTATGCACAGTGTCCATGTGACTCAGCCTATGACAGGCCAGGCCATGCAGAAGAGCACCTGCATACACTCAGTTTTTCATCTGCATTAAATAAGATACGAAAATATCTAGAAAAGAGGGAGACTGGTTGAATCAGAAAGACTTCAAGGCTGGATTAAGTAAAGAATTATGTATATAAGTACATGTGGGATATGTATTTGTTTTTAAAACATGCAGAAATGGATGAATTTAGAACAGCATACACAAAACCATGCTTACTAAATAAGCAGAAGTCATAAATAGACATTGGGGACAATTTTACATAGGCAAGGAGAATTCTCACTGGTGCCCAAGATGTTACCTACCCTCATCACCTCCTAACTGTATACTGGGAAGGGTCCTGTATCAAGTTTCACATTGTTGTTGCAAACAACACTTTTCTAAAGACTGTAAATACTTCATGATAAAAAGCATGTTTTTAGCTGTTCACTATCTTTCATCCAAAATTCCTGCATCTCGAGTGTAATTTACAAAGTTACTAGCTCCTTTTCAAACCTTTCATATGACAAGTAGGAAGTTAAAACTACAGGTGTTTCCAGTGTTTCATAACTCAAATAGCTCAATTTGTTATTTTTCTGGAAAACAGAAAAATGAACAGAGGTGTGGTCCTGACAGTGTATGGCATCTTGAAAAGAGATACCTGATCACAGCCTTAATCTGACAATCACTGATTAAACAGCCATGATGTTACTATTCCCTTATCTTCTACCATGCCTCTAACAGAGGTTGCCACCTACAGACTATCTAAGTATAACTCCATCCAATTAATTATAAATTCAGTCTAGTTAACTCAAAACATGCTTGGGGACAGCTTAATTGAGAAGGAACAGAAATTTTCTGGCAGAAGGACAATACCTAAAATGACCATAATGAACTTCACAGCAATTATACACCAATACTGGTTTTGCTGCTGAAAATTTAGTTGCATGCAGGAATGGAACTTATTCAGCTCAGGTGCACAGGAAGCCAACTAAAGCATACATAAAAACTCTGCACCAAAGTCATTCCATTTGCTTCTGTTGCTACTCCTTCTAACCAATATATTATCTGAGCCAAGAAGTTCAGTTAAATCACGTTAAAAATAACACTGAAGGGAGTTTGGGAGACATTTGTTTGGTTTTGTTGTTTTAATCGACCACAAGAAAACAAATGCAGTCCCTATAGTTGTCTCACACTTCAAGGTTCTTGTCAAGCAAGGAAGATAAACACACAAGTGGGAGGGAAATAAGAATTCACATATAAAGACTGAACTGGGGTTTTATTAAAACCTCACTTGTTAAGAAACATTTCTGTTCATGAAGGCATGTACAAAAGGGCAGGCTCTTTATTCTGTACATGAAGGCATCATAGTTATTTCTTTTGTTCCTGAGCTTATTCAAACACAAAAAGCACATTTTAATAGCTTAATTATGATATGCTAAGTGTTTCTTAGCATGAATTACAAGAAACCTTATTTTGAAGTCATCACAGCCTGAAGACCTTTACACAGTAGCCAGGATTTCTCACTACGTGTAAGCCAAAATGCAGCTGGCACCCTCAGCTCTCCAGCTCAGCCTTGCTCACTCCACAGCCCGTTAGAAAAATCTGAGAACCTCCAGTATGATGCTAAGCAAGAGACCAGCACAGCCCACAGAGAAAAAAAACCTCTGCTTCAGTACCCACACAACTATGACTGGGAGATGACTTTAGCACAGCAGGTTAGCAACGTGCCCATCAGTGCCATTAAAAAACACTGATTGCACCAACAGCTCCTATGCTTTGCTAACCTAAACCATAAAGTCTGCCCATGCTCATTTCTCACTGGAGTTGGCTATTCATAGCTTATCTGCTTGTCTGGGCTGTACTAAAAAACACTCCTGGTACTCCAGTTCCAAGCAACACTTTAATAAAAATGAGCTTTGTTCTGAAGAATTTATCCTCGAAGAATTGTGCAGATATCTGTCTAACAAAGCAGGGAGTATTAGATTTTTGACTAAACTAGGAACTTGAGTGTTACCAGGAGACTCGAGTATTATTTCAATACCTAGACAGAAAAACTGAGAGGAAAGGACATTTGAAGTCTGTGGGAAATATAATTTAAAGGATGCTGAATTATCAACCAGACACTGCTCATTTGCAAATACTACATTTTGCATAGGTTACGAAAACCTTACACTGCGAGATGCAAAATTCGTTAGATTACTTTTACAAGTAAAAAACAAAAGCAAAAAACTGTGTTAAAGTGTAGTCTCAAAGGAAAAAAAAACCTAATCAATCAAAAAATCAAAGCACCAGCTTCATGAGCATTAATGTCCTCTGCAGCACGAAGTGCCAGTGGGAGCCTTTAGAGCCATAAACATGGGAAAGGGAACCCAACACACTGTTTCAAAAAGAGTAGTCCAGCACAGCTTATGTACTTAAGTAGCATGTTCAAAGACTGACAGGTAACAAGGCTGCTCAGACCGAGTAAATAAAGTCTTATTTTGAAAGTATTTGCAGTAACGATGCATTTAAGCAGAACTTTTCAAGATTTAATAAAGGCTTTTGACAAAAATTAACTGAAGAAAAACAATGTCTTAACAACAAAACTTTGGACAGTTTCTCCTTTAAGCGCTTGAGGAGCGTTATCCCCTGAATGGAAGCAGGAAGCGCAAAGCCGAGCGCCGCGGGTGGGTGCAGCTGTCCCTCCCGGCTCTAGCACATTATGCGCTACCTAAGATCTAAGGGCGCGCTGCGGCGGCGACGCATTCGCTGCTCAGAGCGTTCTTCTGTGCCTGCGGGCAGAGCGGACCGGGCACAGCCGCAACCGCCGCGGCTGCTGCGGCTTTAAGAGCCCGGAGGGACCGAGCAGGGACCCGACCCGACCCACAGCCCCGGGAGAGGCGCGTCCCGGCTGCCCGTCACATGCAACCCTGATCCGCAAGGCTGGGCGGAGCGGGCCGCCCCCCCCCACCAACAACCACCAGCCGGGCCCGCCCCCGGCCCCTCCCCGGCGCCGCTCCCGCGCCCGCGCCCGCCCGCCTTGCCCGCGGAGCAGCCCCGCGAT
>JANRGV010000057.1:2322142-2339679 GCA_024734035.1 Alethe castanea | reverse complement strand
GGTGGCAGAGGAACAGGATGTGGGCTATTCCTGTGTGTGGGAAGTGAGAGGATAACTTTCTGGTCTGTTGCTGACTTCTCACTTGTGCAAGACAAGAAAGTGTGATCCCCTCAGCTTGAGGCTGGTAAAATGCTACAGGGAGATGTTGTGAATTCAGGGTAATGAAATGAAGAATGTGCATGTAATTGTGCATTGAAGAAATCAAACACCTAAGTGTAGAATGTGGAACAGCCAACAAAGGGGGGAAAAGGCACTGGCTGAAGTAAATCTGTACAGGACTGAAGGCAAACCTGTTCCTGGGAGCTACAAGCAGGCAGCTGTAGAGTTCCAAAAGTGCTTATTTTGTATACTTCAGCAGTAAAACACTTTCAGTTGCTGCTGTGTACAGCAATGGCAAAAATAAAAGGAGCCATATAGGGTAAGTTGAAGTAACTTTCTGAAAGAGGAATGTGGAGGATGTGGTTTCCAGCCCAGTTGAAGTTCCCCTCAGGATGGTAGTGATCCATCTCCTGTCTCTGCCAGGCAGAGTACAGGCAGGAGTTTTCTTAACTTTCAGTAAAGCAGCCTAAGGAAAAATGACCACTCTTAAATAGCTGGGTGTTTGAACAGCCTTGGGCATGCTGGAGAACTCCTTGAGAGACTTGTTGAAGATTATCTGTTTATGTTTGTTTCCTGTCAAGACCAAGGATACAAATCTTGGATGACCAAGGGGTTCATATCAGCCCAGGCACTGCAGCTGAGGGTTGTTAAATTGTTCCTCTCATCACAAGCTGCAGCTTTTCTTGGACAGTGTGTTTGTTACAGGGATTGTTTGTTTTACCAGCTTGTACTGGCACATACTTATATGTGTTGTCAGCTGGTTTGTCCATGTACAAAGGAATGTGATCTCTTTGGATTCTTTCTGTCTGAGTCTAATTCCCTTCTCTCAAAAATCTCTAAAATACGCTTCATCTTTTACCATGATCTTGATAGCAAGATCCTTTCTCTTGCAGCTGTCAATATTGGTGCACCCAGACAAAAACCAAGATGATGCAGATAGAGCCCAGAAGGCATTTGAAGGTAATAATTGTTCTCTGGCTGCTCTGGGTTAGTAGTTGCAGCTTTTCTGGTGCTGGTTTAAAAGTTCATTAGGGTGGAGGGGACAGAAGGGTTGCTGTAGAGGGGCTTTTGCTGGGGCAAAAGCAGCAGCTGTGGGGTGATGGCATTTCAGCAGGTGGCACTAGGTGGCAACAATGCCATTGTCATGTCACAAAAGGGACAGACATCTTCATGGGCTTTTGGGATTGTTCAGGAAAAAATGTTTAATCTGTGCATTAGATTTTATTCAAAGGCCATAAGACAGAAGTAGAGTGGTGGTTTTGGGTGTGTGTTTGCAGCACAGTAAGGTGTTCATGCCCATAACTACAGCTGGTGGGACTGATGCTTTCACCTGGTCCCTCCAGAAGGTATCAGACAGTTCCTGCCATTACTGTACCCCCAAACTCATTCAACTAATCATGTTATCACTTTCCTAGATGTATTTAGTAACAAAACAGACTGCCAAACAAATGATCTCCACAAATTCTAGGAGCCAAATTAGTAATGCCAACAAGTATCAGTCTTGTGATGCCTTGTGAACATGACTACTGGTGCTATTAATATTGATGCTTTTTGTTAGCTGTAGATAAAGCTTACAAGCTGCTGCTAGATCAGGAGCAAAAGAAGAGAGCCTTGGATGTGATACAGGCAGGAAAAGAATATGTGGAACACACTGTGAGTATTCTGTGGGAATATCCAGAGTTGGGAGTGAATGGTAATCAGTCATTCATATTTCACTTTTTAGTATGCTCAGGTTACTAAACTGAGCAAACCTTGTAAGGGCACTGTGCAGGTGGGCTCCAAGCTCCACAGCAGAAACAAGCCTGCTGTCCAGGACTGCTGTTGAGCTCAGTGCAAGATAAATCAGTGAAATTTAGTACTTGAAATAATCAGGTCAGACCACATGATCTGACCTAAATAGTTTTTTCCGAGTCTGTGAGTGAATGATGCAGTTGAGATATGAGTAGGTGGAAGAGAATAGGTGGTGACAGCAGGAGACTGAGAAGTTTGGGGGATATTGACCTATAAGATAAGAAAAGGAGCTTGGATTGCATTGACCAAGAAGTTAGAGTGATATGGGTGGATTAAAACACAGAAAGCTTGGGGAAGCAGATGATACAGGAGAACTCAGATACTCTAAACACAAGGAACACTTGATGTTCTGTTCATTCTTAGTCACTTGAATATCATGAAACAAAATAAACTTTCTGCTGGTTTGGATGGTGTATATTGAATAAGAATATATCTTTCAAGAAACCAAAAGGGATTATGTTGAAGGAATAGTATCCAACACAGTATTTTTAATTATTACAGTTCATAGTAATCTTGTATGTGCTTATCTGGGCCTAGGAGGATTTGGTGTAAAACAAAACATCAATCAAGAACAGTTCTTTCTATCCATTGGAATAGGAATGCAGAACCACTTGGATACAGTTATGTAAGCCCTACAAAATTTTTGAGGCTCTTATTTTTGTTCTTAATCTTTAGGTGAAAGAAAAAAAGAAGCAGCTGAAGAAGGATGGAAAACCTCCCACTGTAGAGGAGGATGATCCTGAAGTTGTAAGTCGTACTATGTTTAGAGAAACTGGAGAGTACAAAAGGTTTTTTGAGGAATTAAGATGCAAAGCCAGTACAGAAGTATTTATTAGACTTGTTAATGCTGTAAACCCTTACATTTACAGGAGAACATATTCTGCTTAGCCACTGTAGAGTATTGTGTGTCAGGTGGTGCCTGTGTACTGTGGAAAATACCTTCATTGTAGTGAAAAGAGAAAATAGATTGTGAGATTATATAGATCAAAATATCCTGTTCTTTACTCAGAGCAAGTCTTCATTGCTTGTGCATCATGCACTCTTTTTTGATTTGAATTTCTTGTCTTCTGACTGCTGGAACCATGGCATTCCTGCTGCTGGCAGAGGCATGTGTAGCACTCACTGCAGTGTGGCTAACATGAGCTTGTGACTTTTTAATGAGAGCAGTTTCATTCATGTAGCCCTGAGGGACAGATGTGCTGTTCTGCAACAAACCACTTGTATTAAAAAGGGCTGGCATAACTTAGCTCTTACCTGGCTTCTGGAATGGAGAAGTTCAGCAATATGAGAGGCTGTAACAATGATAGGTGATTGCCAAACATGGATTTCATTACTCTCATTGCCCTTTTTTTTCCTGGCAAGTGATTTCTTCAGTATGACCACAGTAACCCCATAACAATTGTATTTTTCATTTTTCAAAAGTCTCTTGCTCTTCTTTAGTAATGAAGATTGGTTTAAGCATACTGATTTCCTACTGGGAAGCCAATGCTAGATTTTTACAACACATCAAGAAGATCTGCTGGATAATTACTTTCTAAAACTGTGACCATTTTGCCTTTTTTTTTTTTTTTTTTTTTTTTTTTTTTTTTTTTTTTTTTTTTTTTGGTCAAATGTAACAATGCAAAACTTAACCCAAGAATAAGAGGCTTAGAAGTGAACAGTTCTGTTTAGGCACAGCTTTGTGAATACAAATTTAAATGAGACTAATAGGAGGTTAATATGCAGTTGTTTTCTGGTACCAGGGCCAGAATTTAATCAGCAGGGTTTATACCTTTCTTTGTGCTGCTGCTGTTGTCAGGGCAGGATAGTGATTATGTGGGCACACCTATGGTTTGCTTTTGTCTTAGCTTCTTACATTTGTGTGTAAAACAGACTTTAACTGTGTTGGTAGGCATTATTTTAAGAGTGGATTTGTGTTTTGCAGTTCAAACAAGCTGTATACAAACAGACAATGAAGCTCTTTGCTGAACTGGAAATTAAGAGGAAAGAAAGAGAAGCAAAAGAAATGCATGAAAGGTATAAATGATGTTCTACTTATGCAATTCAGACTCTTCTTCCCCCTCATGCTTCCTCAGAGAAGATAAGGGATCAGATTCCTAGAAGAGTCTAAATTGGAATGAACCTCTGGAGATCATCTGGTCTGACCTCCTGCTGAAAGCAGGGCCTTGGATGAGTTTAACAAGGGTCCTGTCAAGCTGATTTCCAGTAATGTGGATTCTGCCACTTCTCTGGGGAGCCCGTGGGTTGTAGAGCCCTGTGCTTGAGAAAAGCACACAGGAAATTTGCCCTCTTGTGTGAAGATGTCAATATATTTTATATGCTTTTATGTGTGCACATGGAGGCCAGCCACAACAGTGAAATGGTGACACAATTCTGCATACTGTTAGCTTGCAAAGGATTGATTTTTAATTTTTAATTTAAGTGCCAGAAATACCCTGTGGGATGTGTGATCCTGAACTATTTTAGGTGTTTTGATCACATGATGCCTGAGTGGTCACTGCAAATGCACTTCCTGCAGCAGGGCTCTGTGCTGGTCAGTGAGGTGGGAGGTGGCTGTAGTACATTGCTTTGGATTACAGGTGAAAAGTAGGAGTTTAAAAGTGCAATTGGTACTTTGCATGCTGAACTAGTTATTCATTTCTCAGAATGTGTACCTCAGCAGTTCTAGAGACTTAACACTACAGAGTGATGTCCAGCTTCTTGGATGAAGAAGTCCAGCTTGTTTTGCTGAGCAAGAGAAGACAACTCCTTCATTGTACACCTGCTGTCAGTGGGGATAAACTGTCTTCTCTGCTCCCTGCTCAACCAAATTTGAAACCAAATTCTTTTTGCTGTGCTGTCTTAGGTGTGCATATTTATCTCTTCTGTAATCTGCCAAAAAAATTAGAAGCAATATCCAAGATGTTTTGAAAGTATTGCCTTGCTTTTTAAATTAGGTGGGTTTGTGGGTTTGTAACTTTTGTGGCTTCCCTTCCAGGAAGCGGCAGAGGGAAGAGGAAATTGAAGCACAAGAGAAAGCTAAACGGGAACGAGAATGGCAGAAGAACTTTGAGGTATTTAGCAGTTTAACTTACAGAACAGACCTCAGCAATTCTTACCCAGGGAATGTCCCTAGAGAGATGAGAGACCTTTTGTATGCAAGTCTGTAAGATAATTTAATAGGTGTGCACCAGCCTGGATTTTGTTCATGTGTGTGGAGAAGAGCCCATCAATAGGTCTTTGGTATCACCTCTGCAGAAACAGATCTGATAAACTGAGGTATACTATTTTTCATCTCTGTCAGCAGTTCATTCTTGTCTTTAGTTGTAAAATAGAATTGCTGCTTAGCCCAGGTCACTGGTGACCACTAAAACTTGATGTGGAAAGTGTTTGCATCCAGGTCCCTGTCAGGGCATTGGGCCCTCTCCCATCCTGCCAGGGAGAGGGGGCAGGGAAGGAGACAGCTGCTGTAGCCAGGAGTGGATGGATCACATGCTGTGAACTGGATCATTCCTGCACTTACTCTGTCCTGCTGTGAAATCTCCAGCCTGTAGAGATCATAGGTTGGGTTTGTGGGGAGATTTGAGGGTTTAGGGGTGTTTTTTTTGTAGGTTTTGCTGTTTGGTTTGGTTTCTGTTTTGGGTTTTTTATCTCCTCAGCAAAGGTTTCTGCTGCTCATCAGATAGGGCAGAGAGAGCAGAGAAGTGCACCAGAGGCCTTTTTTCTCATTGTGTCAATGTGATGAGACTTTGGGCAAGAAGCATGAAAGAAGGCAACAGCACATTTCCCTTCTGTGTTCTCCCTGCCTCCCATCTGCAGCACTGGGAGAGTGAGGAGCTGAGACAGAAAGGACATGGCACGTTCTGGGCTGACAGATGAGGAACATCCATTTGAGAGGTTTCTTGTTTCATTTGAGGATTCTCTAGAGAGTAAGGACTGCCCAACCCAATCTGGTGGTTTCTGAAACAAGAGTCCAGCACAATGCTTATACTGGTGTGTGTAAGCTCACTTGTAGTTCCAGTGCACTGTGTTGCTCTGGCTCTTCCCAGTGTCTTTGTGTCCTGGCTGTCAGGGGCTGCGTGCTGGCTAAGGGGAAATTGCTCTGATCTCCTGAAACTGATATGTACAACCTGAGCTTTGGTTCTTGCACTTGTTAACTCTCCACTTCCTCCCTGTTGTTCCCAGGAAAGTCGGGATGGTCGTGTAGACAGCTGGAGAAATTTCCAGGCAAATACAAAGGGGAAGAAAGAAAAGAAAAACAGGACCTTCCTGAGACCTCCCAAAGTAAAAATGGAGCAGCGTGAATGATCCTGGAAGCACTGCCCAAGTGCAGCTCCTCAGTCCCTTCTCTGCTTTTAAGGACTCATTGGCACCTAGAGTAAGATTTGCTTTTTAGTAGACTGTTTGTTTCCAGTACAGTTAATTATCAGTCAAAGTATTTTTTGTACTCTGTCTGTTTGAAATAGGGCCAGAGAATGACTCCACATAGAGCACTTGGCTTAGGAGAGTCCCCGCCAACCCTGCTGTCCTGTGTGTCTGCTGCCCTGTAACTCAGTGTTTTGTACTTCACAGAGACTGTGCTGTTTCACCACTTCTGTTTCTAGTTTGAGAGCTGAACAAAATATTGGAAATGCATCCAAACCCTTCCAGGCACCATCTTTCTCAGTAAGTTCAGCTTGGGAAAGATCTGGACTGACTCTGGGAGTGTGCTTCCAGCACTGTGCAGTGCAGCTGGCCTGCAGTTCAGTCCTGCAGCTCCTCACTGCATTGAGTGGTTGGAAAGAACCTACCCCAAGATCTGATTTCCAAACTGAAATCCCAGCTCTCAGGCTTAGACTTCTGTTAATCTCAGACCAGCTGGTCACTTCCTATAAAGGAAAATAACTTCTCTTGATTAATAGTTAAGCTGCAATGGTCTGTATGTAAAATAAATTTTTACCCAAATTCCTGGAGTTTTTTTCTTGGAATTAATAAAAAATGCGATAGCAAGAGTGTGAATGGAGTGCTGTCACTGAGATGCTGCTGCTCTTCAGCATGAGCCTGTGCCCCAAGCTCAGTTCCAGTTCTCCACATGCCATGTAAGCTGTCCAAGCTGTTCCAAGTGCAGTGGCAGCAGCCTGATGCACAGGGGACATGAACTGTCCTCGCTCTCTGGCTGTGCTCCTGGCAGAGCCTGGCTGCCTTGATCCCAGCCTGGCTGGCTGTGCTGGCAAAGGCCATTGTTCAACTGGTGCAGCTTGGCTGTTGGGTTGGGAAGTTGGGATGTTTGCTGCAGCTCTGGTTGGGTGCCTGGGGAGCTCCAGGGCACACAGCCAGCCAGTTCCTTTGTGCACCTATGGGTTGTGACTGTCTTGCCCTTCGGGACTGTCTGTAAAGCTTCACACTTCCTTTCCTGCCAAAATAAGAGCCAATGCTTACTAACAAGGAAACCTCAAGAATATTTCCTTGTTAAATAACCCATGGGGCATGAAGGGAGCAGACAGAAACACATGTGGTTTCTTGTCATGAGTGACTCAGGTAGATGTTGTGCCCCTGACCTGAGCAGTGCCAGTGCCACAGATCATGATGGGGAAACCCCCATGTGGAATCTGAGCAGGGCAGTGCCAGTGGCAGCAGGAAGGAGAGGGTCCCCCATGTGCCCAGCCACCCTTTCTTCCCAGGCTGAAGGAGCACAAGGACCGAGGGTGGTTTATAAAGCTGCAGAAGGGGTACAGGAATGAGCTGACATAGCTTGGGATATTTTCTGGCTGAGGTTTTCTGTTTTGGGGACTTCACAGCAGAGCAATGTTCTTCCTGGCACTTTGCCCAATGAATCTCCACCTGTCATGGAAACCCTGGAGCAAGTACTCACTGGGCTCCCTCCTGACCCTGGGACCTGGAAGGAAATGAGCCCAGAGGACAGATCTGGTGAGGGTATTGGACCCCTCTTGCTGACCTGGAGCTGCTCCAGGGCTGGGCTGTCCCATCTCTGGCCTGTGAGGCACCAGGTGCCACAGGAGTGTGACGAGCTCCTCACCATCAGTGAAGCCTCAGGCACTGCGTTCCTTCCACTGCCTGCCCGAGGAAGGACCACAGGAACTGGTGTCAAGGGCCAGGGTGCAGCCAGGGCATGGCTAAGTGTGTAACATATGCCAAGAGGGAAGTGAGTCACTCACCTGAGAGCCAGCACGACGCCCTCTTTCCTGTCAGAGCCTCTTCCCAGGCAGGAGCACACACACAGCTCAGCCCTGCTGCTGCACTTGCGGCACAGACTTGGGCTGGGGTCTGTGGCTGAGCTGGAGCAGGTGCTCTGTGACTCCAAGGTAAGATGCTCCTTTCCCTTCTGCTTGTTCTCCCAGGCCTCTCTCCCCAAGCTCTTTCCATGTCTGGGTAACAGGCTCTGCATCCCCCGTGGGTCTCTGGGCCATGGCGTCTCAGACAGGGCCAAGAGCTTCCGAGACGCCTTCGCCCCCGCGGGGTGGGTGTGGGAAGGCACTCCTTGTTCCACAGCCCAGCGAGCAGGGGAGAGGTGACGAGGTGCATCGTGACAGCGTGACTCAGGTGGGTGCTGCTGCCACCTTTGGGGCTCTGGGGAGGGGGACTGCTCTCACCAAGGTCCCATTCCACCCCTGAGTGACAATGACCCTGGCTGCACTTCGATGCTGTGAAGCAAGGTGAGGAGCCCTGCCTGGTCCTTACTCCTGTGAGGAAGAGGAGGCAGTGCTTGGAGCCTCTCAGGGAGAGCAGGTCTCTCATCCCACTGGTGCACAGCCCCTGGCCAGGCTGGGCAGGCAGATGGGGCAGAAGGGCAGCAGCTGTGGCAGAAGCACCGTCCCAGCTGTGGCAGCTCAGGCTGGACATGGCTTTTGCCTCCAGCTGGGGCTGTAGCACACAAATCCTGACATGGTGAGCTCACCCCTCTGCCCAGTGCAGCAGGGCTGGGAACTGAAAACAGCTGGAGACTGCCCTGCTCCCTTGCCTCACTCACTGCTGCTGAGGCTGTCCAGCTCCCAGCAGTGACATTCTCTGCCAGCATGGGCAATCCCTTGTGGCACAGCCAGCAGCTGCAGCCCTGCCCTGCCGCAACAGCTGGCAGAGGGTACCCAGGGAGTGCCACTGGCCCAGGAGTGGCTTGTGGCCGTTTGGTTGGTGTGTTTTCCTGCTGAGCAAGTCCAGCTCCAGGGCACATTCCTGCAGAGTTGGTAGCAAGGCGGGGACAGGCTGTGCTTATGACGGGGCAAGCTGAGTTTATTTAGTATTTATTTCCTGCAACAAGCAAAAGAAAATTTTGTGGAGTGTTACATGAGTAGTGTGAGCTCACAGACAGTAACACTGAGCACCAGCTGAGTGTGCGCTGCAGCTCCAAAAGAATTTAGTGGTTTTTTTTCCATCCTGGCACTCAAGAGTGTGTCCTGGGGACTGGAACCAGGAGGGACCAAGCTCATCTGTGTGTCAGTGGCTGGTGCTGTCACAAGCTGCATGTTGGTATTTCATCTTGTCCCTGTTTGCTGCTTGTGTCACTGACAGGGCAATCACAGACCCATCAGCTGAAATGCTGCTCTTCCATTTGCACTCCTTAGAGGGCTCTTCTCTGCCAATGCAGTGTAGCTTGCTCTTGGTAAGAAGTCTCTGAGTATTTGCTTATAAACCCAAGAGTTTCTGATCCCTCCAAAATTTATAAATGATTAATCCAAGGTGAGTATATTGCTAACGGGCTATGACCACAAGGACATGTGCAGGTGGGGCTTACAGGAGGCACTGGGCATCTGCCATGGCAGCACATGCTGCCATGAGGATGCTGCTGGGTGCCAGACCCATGGGAAACAGCCACTGCCCACCAGTCAGCCTGTGTGGGGTTATCCCCAGAGAGTGGAGTTTGGAACAGCTGCTCTGGGATCCAGCACGTGCAACAACCTGAAGGATTATCAGTGCTCCTTAACAGCATATATGGGAATCGGAGTAAAAGTTTATTTATTTTTTATTAGGTTGCTAGTTGGCTTGATGAAAGTAAAGGCATATTCAAGATTGGTTTTTTTCTCAACTCAGCCTTGCATAGCCATCAGAGCTGTCAGCCAGTGTGTGCATTCCCTGGTGGGAAGAGCAGGAAATAGAGCGCAGGGCGGTCAGACTGCCAGGAGTGCTGAACAAGCCCAGCCTCCACTGGCAAAATGCATCTTGGTATTGGAGTCAGTTACATGCTCAAAAATCGGCAGCAGGGCCAGGAGAGCAGGGAAAATGGATCCCCAGGTGGGAAAGGAGTAAAAAGGAGGAGCTGGGCATTGTATGGGGGCAGAGAGACCTGGCAATGCAGAATGGCCATGCTGCAGGGCTGAGCAGAGGAAGGGTCAAGACTTCAGAAGGTTCCTCCCCAGCCCAAAACTCCCTGGGCTTTCATTTCCTCTAAGGGCTGGGTTGCGGCAGAACAGTGAACCAAGATTTATCAAGTGTGGCTACCTGCCCACACTGCTATCTGCTCTCCCCAGAGATTTGGGCTGGCTGTCAGCCAACCTCCATAGCACGCTCTTGGCTTTTGTTTGGTTTTAAGTTTAAACCCCCAGGAGTAGCCTAAAGGGCAGAGTTGGGGCTCTCTCATATCCAAGAAGGGTCAGGTTCCTTTATCCTCACAGCAGCTGATGGCAAGGGGAAAGGAGGGAGGATTTCTGGTGGCAGAGGGAAGGACATGGCTGCAGCTTCCATCCCAGCACAGCTCTGGAGCATCACTGCAGGAGCCTCAGCTCACCCTCGTGTGGCCTGACAGACAGAACTTGGCTGTCCCTTGCTCCAAATGCCAGCCCCCCATCCAGCCCACCCTGCTGAGGCCTCCATCCCATGTGGTGCCATTTCCTGGGGGCTCCCTCACATTGCAGGGGTTCCACTCTGCTCAAGGGGCTCCCAGCTACCTTGGCCACCCTGTGCTCTGCTGCCAGTTGTGGTGTCCATGGACTTCTGGTTGTCTTGGAGTTCTCCCTGAAGTGTGAAGGAGACTGCTAGGAAATGAGCCTGTCCATGTATGAGTTGCCTGTGTCTTCCTTTCCTGGAAGTTATTAAATGGAAGCTCTTCTGCCACTCGTCTGTTTGGGAGGAAGATGCTCAAAAAGTTGTCTAATCCCAAATCTAACTGGGGATGCAGAGTGGATTCCTATTCTGCCTTTAGAGGAAAATCCCAATTTTCCCTCTTTCAGTATCATCAGGAGCAGACACACTGAGGAAAAAGCCTTAAGGAATTTCCAGACCTTTGCTGTGGCTAATTTTCTTTCCTCTACAGCTTATTTTATTTCTCATTTCCTTTAACTGGTGAAACACATTTCCTCTCTTCCGGTGACTCTGCAGTCATGCTACAGTTGCTCCCATTCTGGTGCCCTGTCCTTAAGAGCTGCCAGTGTGGACACTGTCCAGCCCCAGGGCAGGGAAAACAACAACTGGGAGACAACCAAGCATCCTCAGTGAAACCTGAGTGAAACTTACTGCTGCTAAGGCTGAAGATGGATATATTGTGCTGAATTTTTTCAACTCTGGTAAGCAGAAAATATACTTTCTTAGTACTATTTCTCTTGGAATATACTCTTGTTGATGGCAGAGCTTGCTTGCATCTATAAGCCAGTAAATCCTGACTAGGAGGGCACAGTCCATGGCAGAGTCTATGGACTGGGAGCAAGATCAGCAGGTGCCCTGACAGTGCTGGCTACTTCCACCTTCAGCCCTGCATAGGGTGCAGCTGATGGTGCAAACCAGCTGGGATTACTGGCTGGGGGACTGCAAGGCTGGAGGTCTCAGGGGGTTTGGCCAGGCAGCAGAGACCAGGAGCCACAGCCACCCGTCCCCTGCCCGTGGTGCCCTTCTGCTGGCACAGGCAGCATGAGCAGGCTGCAGAGAGAGGGGAACTGCTCAGCCAGACAGGCTGGGGAGAGCCCCCCAGAGTGCCCCAGGGCTCAGGGCACTCACAAGCGTCCGGAGACACGAGCCTGGGCTCCTCAGGCTGAAGAGGGAATTGTGCATTGGGCACATTCTGTGGAGAATGGTGCTGTGCTCCCTTCTAGCTGTGCTCAGTAGAACATCTCACTTGGCTCTTGAGAAGGAAAGGACACCTCTCTTGTGATTCCCTGCAGGACCCTGGCATTGGCACGGCACAGCCTCCCGATGCAAAGATAGGTGAGCTCTACCAAGTGGTGCTGGGGCCAGGAGATGGCCCTGCCATCTCCCACAGCCCACCTTGCCAGAGATTTCAGCAGACTGGAAGCAGTCACAGAGCACGTTCTCACACCCACCTCTCCAGAGCACAGCCCTGTGGCTCAAGCCCACCTTCTGTGCAAGACTCTGCCGTGGGTGGGACATGTGTGTTCACTCTCCCTTCCACCCCATCTGCTAAATCTGGCAGCTGGTGTGCATTCTGCAGACAGAAAAGTTCTCCAGAACTCCTGGGCAAAGTTTGATGGCCAATATGCCGTTGTGCAGAACCAGAAATGGAGGTGTGGGTGGACAGTGCCCTGGGGCACTGTCTGAAGGGACTTTGTGAACAACAGCTGTGCCCATGTAATGGATGTAAGCACTTCTCTTCAGCAGTTAGTTAGTTAACTAACGAGTTGCATTACCTGTTTTGTTTTTTTCCCCTACTCCTGGTATACTCAGATCTGGTGCCACAAGAATAGACCACCTTTCATTGCAAAGATCCCAACCCTAAGCACCAGAACTATTTGCTGGTGTTGCAGATAGTCCCAACAGTGTGAATTTATGATGCAGATTTGTGGGGGGAGAAAAAAGGAGTTCTCTAATGATCTTAGATAATTAGGACTTCTTGGGTTTTTATTCCTTATTCTAATGTCAGGCTAGTGATGAAGCCCACCACCTGAATAATCTACTGCCCTTTGGAGATTAGGGGGCTCTCAGGAGGGTGGCAGAGATCAAGGTAAATGAGGAGAAATACATGTGACATACAGGTGTCACCTAGGGCCAGCTCCCAGCACTGCCACAGCTGTGTGTCCATTCCATGGCTGGAAGACTGAGCTTAAGGACACTTGGAACTCAGCACTGCCCAGCAGCTGCCTGGGAAGGTCCAAACCTTGTAACTGCCATGTCCTTAGAGGGCCTGAGAGGGGTGAGGAAGGACAGGACCCTCAGGAAGATGACTGCTGCCTTCCTCTCCTAATGACTGGAAAGCAGCACTGAGGGCTGCACTTCTGCAGAAAAATGGACAGCAAGTTCCAGCTCCAGCTGACTTCCCTATTTGCAGAGGAAAATTGCAAATGTGCAAATGTGCAAATGAGGAACAACACCACAAGGGCACCCGGGGGGGACTCAGCCCACAGAGGATGGGATGGGGTTTCCTGGCACTCCCTGCTGCTGGGGAGGATCCAGATTGTTCTGAGGAAGGAGCAGCAAGTGAAGAAAGGGATCCTGCCCATCTACTCAGCTCAGGTGAGGCCACATCTAGAGTGCTATGTCCACTTCTGGGCTCCTCAATCTATAATTAAACCCCTCAAGAAAGCCATAGAGGTCCTGGAGTGGATTCCAGTAGAGGCTGCAGAGATAATGAAGGGACTGGAGCATGTCTGTGATGAGGAAAGGCTGAGGGAGCTAGGGCTGTTCAGCCTTGAGAAGAGATGTCTGAGGGGGACATTATTGCTGTCTGTCTGTGTCTGCAGGGAGGGATCAGGGGGATGGGGCCAGGCTCTTTTCAGTGGTGCCCAGCAGCAGGACGTGGACACAGGCACAAACTGAAACACAGGAAATCCCATCTGAATATGAGAAAAACTTCTTGACTGTGAGGGTGACAGAGCCCTGGAACAGGCTGCCCAGAGAGGCTGTGAAGTCTCCTTCCCTGGAGTTATTCAAACCTTGCCTGGATGTCATCCTGCACAACCTGCTCGCGGTAATCTGCTTCAGCAGGGGCTGGGCCAGGTGATCTCCCAAGGTCTTTTCCAACCACAACTCTTGTGAGATCCTGTGAGACATTTTTACCACATATTTTTTCACATCTGGAATTCTTTAAAACAAATATAAAGAAGTTAGAAAGTATCAGGAACCGTGGTGGGAAGTAGGGGTGTGGGGGAGGTGGCAGGGGAAGAAAGGAGAACCAGATGCAGGGAGAGGAAGAATCACAGAAAACCCTCCTGATTCTAGTAAAAGGTTAAGAAACTTGAGACAGGGAAGAGTAACAGATTATTTTTGTCTAAGAACTTTCATGCAGAAAAGTATTTTAAGATTAGAGATCAATGAACTGAGACCTCACTGCAGCAAACAATGCTGGATGAAGACACATAGATTTGTATGCTGTGGAAATGGGACCAAAGAGAGGACCAAGGAGACATGACAGGTGTCTGGCTGGAATCAAGGCATCAGCAGAACTCCTATGGTCATAGATAACTGATCATGAAAGGGGGGGGATTTGGCTTAGCAATGGTGCCAAACCAATCAGCTTAAATTCTGCTGTCTATTTTTAGGTAAGAAGAAAAGCTGTGGCAGGAAACTGTGCTTCAGACGTGCCCATCAACACCACGATGCCTGCGAAGGACAAAGGAGGTGTGGAAGGCAGTGCTGATTTCTACATTTCATGCCACATAGACTCTGAATTTCGCTACAACCTCTTCACTGTTTTCTACAGCATTATTTTCATTCTAGGTTTTGTTGCCAACTGCTATGTTCTTTGGATTTTCAGCCGTATTTACCCCACCAAGAAACTCAATGAAATCAAGATATTCATGATGAACCTGACAGTAGCTGACTTGCTCTTCTTAGTTACGATGCCAATGTGGATTGTTTACTACCACCACCATGGAGACTGGATCATGCCTGAGTTCCTGTGTAGTGTGGCTGGCTGTTTATTTTTTGTTAATACCTACTCTTCTGTTGCCTTTCTGATGGTCATCACATACAACCGTTACCAAGCTGTGACTAATCCTATTAAAGCAGCTCAGCTCACCACCCAGAGAAGAGGTATCTACTTATCAGCAGCTATCTGGATCATAATAGTGGGTAGCTCTTTGTATTACCTTTTTGATAACAATACTAACCAGGAGGAGGTCGACTCCAGGAATTTCACGCGGTGCTTTGAGCGCTATGACACCTCGGCTGGTGTTTCAGCTGTTCTTGCCATTCATGTCATCATCTGCATCCTCTTCTACATCATTTTCCTTCTAATACTGGGCTGGAATATTGTCATTATCAGGACCCTGTTCTCCAAGTCAGTGCATCCACGGAAGAGCGCCCACGTCAAGCAAAGGGCACTGTGGATGGTGTGCACAGTGCTGGCTGTGTTCATCATAAGTTTTGTGCCCCATCACATCGTGGACCTGCCCTGGACTCTGACTGTTCTGGAGCAGTGGAAGAAGGAAAACTGTCAGCTGCGCCAGCAGCTCAACGATGCTCACCAGGTGACTTTGTGCCTCTTGAGTACAAACTGTGTGCTGGACCCGATCATCTACTGCTTCCTCACCAAGAAGTTCCAGAAGCATCTTTCAGAAAACCTGAAAAGCATGAAAGGGAGTCGCAAATGCTCCAGGCAAACAACAGACACGGTGATTGAGGGCACAATTCAGCAAGAGGATGCCTTTAGGATCTGTTAGGGCCACTTGGTGTGTTCTGATTGCACAAGGAGGGCATGAATCATTCACTCATCTTTTCTCAAGAAGAGGCATCAAGGGACACAACAGAGGACCAGGATTTTACGTTTTCTTTTTCCCATTAGACAGAAGAACGGGCGCTCATTTCTTCTGTCACATACAACGGGCAGAACTGGAACCTGGCAGCAAAGCTCCCTCTGTCCAGGCTGGTGTTCTCATGGGCACTGAGAACAGTCCAAATGACCTGCTTTAACATGAAAGAAGTGTGTTACTGAGCCTCTGCAGCGAGCAGCTAGAAGCTGAGTGTACCAAAATTACCGTTGTGTTGGTCCAGACAGCACCATCCCTGCTCCTCTGCCTGCCCTCGCAGCTCTCGCAGTGGACCCAGTATCAGCTGTAAGGGACTTCTAAAAGACCTGGAAGAACAGATTGAGCTCTAAGTATCATTGGGTGCCCCTTCTAAGCAGCTTACATGGTCCTGTGAAGAGAGTCTGAGCTGATGAAGCTCTTGAGTGGCTGTAAGGGATGAAGTCCACAGAATCCCTCAACTGCTGTCAAAGAGATCTGCTCCTCGAATGCCTTCATCCCTTCTTAGTGACTCACATGGTCTGCTGGGACCCAAACTTGATGCATGTCTGGGAGTAGTAATGAATAGTAGTAATGAATCTTTGCTTGCAGATCTTGGGTCAGTAAAGCAGGGAAGGAAGAGAAATTAGCAGTGCCTCAGCACATCTCTACTCCTCCCTCCACCACATCAGCATTATGACCAAAGGGAACCACTGCCTTCCCTGGCTTCCTGTGTGAGAGCAGAACTGGCCAGCCAGCGGCCTCATGCACTCAGTTTGGTAATTTCTGACTGACTGCATGTGTCTGCAGACACCCAGTCTTGCTCAGGAGGCTCCAGGTAACAGAGGGCTACTGTCAGCATGGGCATTATGATAAGGAAAAAAAGCTTAAAATGCTTCTGTATCTTTGTACTTACTTATTTATATTAGGGTTATAGCCATTACATTATGCCTTCCTCCAGCCTTTCTAGTTCTGCTGCAAATAATTGAAGCTGACTAGTTCTTGATCTAGAGCAAGTGAAGTGTTAGGTCAGGACACTTGACAGACAAATAATTCACTCCAACAGCACTGGAGGTCACTCACCCAGGGCTGGATGCAGTCCACTGGGCCCCAGGGCAAAGTGGTTTTCCATGGGTGCTGAGTTCTGTTACCAGTCATGAGACACTTGGGGTTCCTTTTCTAACCCAAATTGCTCAATTTAGCACAGGAAATTGGGCAGGGAAGGGAATTTACTTGTTTTCACAACAGTAGTTGGTTCCCTAAAAAACAGTCTGTTGATGACAGGAAGAGTGTATCTGACCTGTGACACCAATTATCCATGTGCAGGACTGCAGCCTTCCCACACCTCCCCGAGAACAGGGTAAGCTCAAGTCTTTCCAAAGACAGGACCAATGTACTGCTCTGCCTGTACCCAGTGGAGACACAGTCCTTCAGATGTGTCCTCTGGAGCTCCTCAGGCAGCTGGTGCCAGTGAGGAAAAGAACTAAGATGTTTATCTTCCTAAGGCCATTGTGAGGACCAGCCCTGCACTCCAGGCCCAGTGCCAGAGGAAAGAATCTGATCACAATAAGAATGCATCTCCCTCCTAGTGCTGGGCTCTGCCCCAGAAATGGCAGAACACCCACAACCAACACTTGCCAGTACCTCATGCTCCCCAGGCATGTTCAAAGATGCACCCTGAATCTGCAGAGCCTTAACACACAGAAAAGGAGCAATTTCTGTAACTTAAAAGCCTAAATGTGGCTTGCTGGAGGGATCTGCCTCTGTTTCTGTGAGCACATTCTGGAGGAGGAGCACTCGCAGCTGGCAGATGGGGGGACCTGCTTTCCCCCCTTGGCTCCCAGCAATAGTGGAGATCTCATTTCACAGACCCTAAAGCCCTGATAGGTGGAGTTTGGTAACTCTTGGAGGAAATTGAAAGGATTTTTAAATGGAAAGCTGGCAGATGCATGATCTTCTCCTGGTTCTTGGAAAGCTTCCAATAGTTTACAGTTTAGCTCTTCACCATGGGTACATAAAAGGCTTTATTCCACAGCAAGCACTGTGGGCTCAGGGAACAAACATAAA